>JAQMCX010000058.1:3471034-3483636 GCA_029814765.1 Acanthurus leucopareius | reverse complement strand
TTATTCCGCTTGGTTTTCAACTTTTTCGTAAATTGGTTGTGGGTTTTTAAAACTGTTTGAATTTTTGCGGCACTGCTTGAAAAAAAAAAAAAAAAAAAAAAAGCATGCTCAGCAATTCTCCTCGTTTAAAAAATTCATTTACCTTAATGAAAAAAACAAACAAAGAAAGAAGAAATTAAATTCACAATAATGAAAACTTGGCTAATCTCATCAGTAGTGACTTGTAATTTGTCTTCAAGGATGTAAGACATCAATACTATCATACTGTTTCAGCATTAAGCTGCAGAGAAATATTTCTTGAATGGAAACAGATGAAGCAGTATTGGAGCATTGGGTAGGTGCTTTGGATGGAGCTGGATAATTCTTTCTATGGTTTATCTTGGGAGTGTCACAACAGCTGGGTGGTGAGCATTGAGCTGATCTCATCAACAGGACAGACAACCAAGAGTTTTATTAAACCTCCGAGGGCAGAATCACATGTAGACTCTTTCTTTGTGTAAATTAGCCTAGACAATAAACTTCAAATTGACTCGGATCAAATCAAAGCATTATTGTTGCCTGTAGAAGTGTACCCTCAAAAAATATCATGTTTTATAGACTCTTTGCTCTTTTTAAAGTGCGTATATGGGCAAGAGTCACAAAAAAACAATTCTGTTCATCACTGTTGCTTTATTCACATCATCTTTTCAAATTTAGTTGGCGAGTCTTATGCGGCCATCAGGCTTGTAGCCTGCGGCTTTCAACTAAAGAGAGAGCAAATGTATCATCAAAGCCCAACCGTGGCATTTTCCACTACACTAATGAGAAACAGGTTATTTCTACACAATATGGTGTCTGTATAACCAGACTGTGTCGCAGAATTGCTGGCAAAAAATGATTACATTGTACAACAAGAGAGTTTTATATTATGCATAGCCCTAGGTAAAACTGCAAATATTTTCTGTTGAACCTATGCAGCGGAGAGGGTTTTATAGAACATTTCAGAATTTCTATGGAAATGCATGCTCTTGGTTGCAAACATGTTTGACCTTTTGAGTTCTTACTCTTTTTGGGAAGCATGAAATCAAATCATGTCCGACTTGACAGGGGAAATGGGCTTGTGTTGTTCCCGGTCATCAATTTCATTGCTCTGAACTTTTCTGCCACCTCTGACTGTGAATCTTATAGTCAGTGAATGTTCTTGGATCTTATTCTCTGTTAGCCGAAATGGTTGATGTGCAGATGAGAGCCTTTTTTTAAAAAAATTCTTTTTTATTCATTTATTTGTTTATTTTAATTGGAATGTCTGTTCCACTCCCCAAATGTCTGCCATTACATGGTGTAACCTAGGTAGTTACGTCATGCACCAGCGATAATGGGTCTTAGGGCTTGGTATTCTCAGTGCGGACATTGTGGCGGAGGCAAAGGCACCACAGAGGACACTGAGGGACGAAGTCGGAAACAATTGCAATTAACAAAGATCCTTCTGTCACATTTTTTCCTCTCTCAAATGTGTCCTCTTTTCTCTTTAACTGCCCATCTCAACTCATCTACCTCTTTGACTGGACAAATCAAGTTGATTCAGTTCTTATACTTATGTGCGCATATAATAATAATAATAATAATAATAATAATAATAATAATAATAATAATCAAGACCTGCAAACTCTGACTCTTACTTCTACCTCAGCTTCCACCCATTTTCTCCTCCTCCACTGTGATTACCTTGGAATAGAATTGTAAGATCCAAGATGAAGTAGATTCACTTACCTTCACTGTCTATCTTCTTCTCATCTCTCTTTATCGCTCATTCTTCGATTCTTTGTGTCTTCATCCCGTAATTCCCTTTTCTTTTATTACTTTTCTCACAGTCACTACCTCAATTGGTCTTACCCTTTTATCTTCATCTTCTTTTTCTGTAAGTCCTCCTCAGTCCCGCTATCTTCTTCATATTCTTTTTCTATACCTCCTCCTTCTCTCGTCCCCTGCGGATCTAGTTTATAGCAAGCTGAACAGAAGGAAGTGAGCTTGTCTTTAAAGAGACTCTAACAATCCTCACAGTGTTTTGTCTCTGTTACGGATGAGCACTACTCTTCCACTGATTTTTTTCTACTTCATTCCATTCTCTCCCTATTGGTCTTTCTCAAGAAGATTAAAAGATTGCAAGGAGTACATGGGGTGAGTGGGATCACATTATAGTGCTAATAAAGAATATATTCTACCTTTTTATATTGAATAGTAATATATCATTATAGAAAAAAAAGCATTTGTGTGTTTCACTGTAACAGCTGGAATTTATTCCATTTATTGAAACTGGATCACTTTCAAAGACATAAAGTTATTTATCATCAACCCTAGCAATTATTGCAGTACTGTTAGAGTACTGGTGCATATTTAATGACTTCTTCTGGACCTTGTTTTGTTCATGTATCAGACTCCCTGTCTCCCTGGCGCATCTGGTCACAGCAGATCTTTAAACACCTGTGACTTATCTGTCAAATTGGCCACATGTGGCCACAGTTTACATGAGAGACACAAAAACTAAATAGGAAAATAAGAAAAAAAGTAAAGAAAAAACAAACAGGATAAAGGTCTGTGTACTGCCAAAAGTTTAAATTCTTAACATTTGTGTGAAATGAATCCCTTTTTTTCAGCAATTTTCCTTTTATCCACTCATTGTATTAGCATTCAGAGTAATTATCTCTCCATACCTACACTGGATTTAAATTACCTATGCACAACGGATTCATATGAAATGATGCAGAAGTGCAGTGCTTTCCCTCAGTGATATCAGACTCACTGTTTACTGTTTAATCTTTTCACACTGTGTTAGAGCCAGATTCATTTGCTACTAATGCAAACCAAACACTTCCTACTGATGCTGCTTTATATTAAAAGCATTCTACTCACTTTTATTGTGCCGAAGCCTCAGGAAATGTCATGTTTGTTTTTGTTCAGGTTAGCACTGACAGCAACCATTTATTAGAAATGCATTTACAAATCAAGACAACAGATATTTTTTTTATTGTCTGCTAAAGAAGCTGTACAAAGAATCGTTGTTGTATTATTAAACTGCTCTCCTGTCTCATGTTATCATATCAACCAGAAATGAGATATCAAAGATTCAAACTTTAAATTGCAAAGAATACAATAATTTAAAATTATTCAGCATTCAAGACCATGTCTCCCCCAGCGAGTTGTTTATAATACTGAATAACAAAGACAGATCTGATCACAGATTTTGATATAGAGTCACAATAATTGTTGCATTTTTCTGAGTTGCTTCTAAAAACTGATAATGACTGACAATTGTCCCACGATGGTCTTCACGAGGACAAACAGAGAGCTAATTTTTGAACAATAAAAAAAAATAAAATAAAAAAAGGATCCTAAGGTCCAAATTCTATGTTTAGGTCACATACCTAACAACAACTATCACAGCAAGTCCACCTGCTTGTTAAGTTACACCTCTGAGGTTTTTGGGATACCTTGCTATCAAAATATGTGTTGGATGGGTTCCAAAAAAAGATATACTATGTAAACTCTGCAAATTAATCTGCACTTGTACAAATAAATTAACTCGCTTGCCTGAATTTGGTTTAATAAGTGTGCTGATCAGGACTTTTAATTTTAGCTCACTGCTATACTTTTTTGCATTGTTAGTTTTTTCTTACCAGTGTTGTTTAATGCGTGTTTGTCTAAAAGAGAATTAGCTATACTGTTTGTAAAAAGACAAATATAACTCTGCAACCCCTTTTCAAACAGAGTGGGATTTAAGCTAAGCTAACTGTGTGTGCCACTTTGCTTGGTAAAATAAAGAGCTGCCTTTCTCCAATTGATAATAATTTTTTTGTAGTTTTTTTTGTTTGTTTTTTTGTTGTTGTTTTTTTTTGGGGAGGGGTTGCAGCAGTGCCATTAACATGCTAGTCTGAAAAGGTCTCAAACCATCTCTCATTTCCTTGCTCCAATCTGTGGCTGTAAACTCTGCTGATAACTGCTATCATACATAAAGTACTTGAAATCTGGATATTTCTAAGTGTCAATATGGGCACCTTTAGTTTATTTGTGTTACATTACCAGGATTGGTTTGTGTGTTTACCTATTCATCTTTTCATTTGATGAACAATTAATTTCTCTGCCATTGCTCATTGAGGAGCACTATACCTCTGTGCAACTCAAAACATGTGCCAGATTTGAATGTTTTTAACCTCAAGGGGAAGGATGGTCACTGCTGCCATGTTTCAAGTCTTGTTGTCTCTATCTAAGCTTATATTTTGTTTGTTTTTTTTCTCTTGAATCTCTTCATCATTCCCTTTCTCTACCTTTTCCACCTCTCACTCTATCCTCTCACTTTTTCTCTCCTAACATTAGCGCCAGTCTCACATGAAAATGACTTTCTGCAGGCTATCTGGATATGCTCTGGGCCTCACAGGAGGCTACTACTCTGCCTCTGTGAGCCACTGATATGCAATTCTCATGCAGATAGAAAGCATGGGGCATGGGGGTAATGAAAGAAAGATAAAGTGGCATAGGCAAAGAGGAGAGGAAAAAGGTGAGAATTTGCCCTCTAAACACAATGAATCGCCACTTTAAATTTCTGCATACTGTATTGGCTTTTCTATCAAGGTTTTATGTGACTTGCTAGGAGGCTCATGAATAATGTGATGGAGTCAATATTCTGTCTGCATAATGAAATGCAAAGAAAATCAGCAGAATGGAAGTGAAGGTTTTAAAGTCACAGATACATGACTTTTCAAACCTTACGCATGCACATCTTTTGAAATGAGCATTTGCTAATATAAGAAAAAAAAGTTAGGTTCTGCTAATGACACCCCCCACCACCACCTTTATCCAGGGCCAAGTTGATCTGAGGTTAAATATTTATTTCTAGAAGAATTCTAGAATGAATCGTAATCCCATTCAACAGGTTCATAAGATCAAAGCAAGTGTGCTATGAATTTGTCCTTCAATTACTACACCATGTTATTAATTGCTGTCAAAGGTTGCCCAAGAAATGTGATACAAGTATGATACAACAGTCACATACACTTTACTTAAGTGTTTGCTTTGCACCTTGCCAAAAATAGCTACTTTTGTTGCACCAAAGAGTTGAGACTGACACACAAGGCATTCCTGCCGCCAAGCCTTTCTAAACGCTTGGTTTACATTTTAAAAGGGTGACAGTTTGGGTCAGGTCGGAGCATCAAAAGTATTTAGTTAGGTTGTGGAGAAAATATGCAGGGTTGGATTTAGGAACAGATTGTTGGTTTGACACAAACAAACTATTACTGATGAGTATGTGTTTACGCTGGTCTTTGTTGAAAGCCTGATGCATCTCATACAGATACTCAAGGGTACCGCCTGCATCTGTATGAGTCACTCAGGGTCGTAACAAGGGTATTAAAATGCGCCGGGATTGTGAATGGGCTGGCTTTTTGTATGATCCCGAGTTGAACAAAAAAAGAGTCACTGAGGACAAGAGAGTTTTTCTTTCTTCCCTCTGTTGCACCATATTGATGGACACAATAGTTTAATTGCTAAGTAGGAAAGGATTGGACTTAGGGGAAAAGAGAATTGTGGAGAGAGATGAGAAAAAGCCCTTCTTTGTCTTCAATTAGATCACAACCCTTAAGGAAACATTTTTAATTTCTTATCTCGTGTTGTTCCTTGTCACACTGATATTATCTTTAGTCCTCGCTCTCCTTTATGGTAATTCAATTCAAATCACTTTTCCATGTAAAAAGAAAGCTGATTATTTGCTAAAGCAAATTAAATGCAAACAAAATAGATAAAACATCTATAAAACCGCTCTTGTACTATACCAGTGACTGCAGTAGGAGTGAACAAAAGGAAAAGAAAGCGATGCAAGCAGAAATTTAACTGAGTAAAACCAAAACGATAGAGAGGGAAATAATTTGGACCCTTAGTACTGTACAACATCTGTTTTACACATATGGACTCTGAAGGCCTTAGTAAGCTTCTATATGTTTTCTGATAGTGTTTGGAACCCTAATTTTAGGACAGTATTTAAAAAGGGGGCTGTGTCTCAGTTTTTTTGAGCTTTAACCAACGCCATCTGAAAATAACACCACTTTATACATTGATTTGCTCCTGTGTGTTTTCACGTTAGAACAAAGGCAACATTAAACATCTTTTTGGAGGTCTGTTTTTCATTCTTATACAGCTGCCATCCATCACTTACTTAGAAAGATCTAGAAGGCAAAAATGTAGAGCATGAAAAAAGCTATCATGATAAACTTGTTACCCCAGCATCGAATGTCTCCATTCAGACAAAATACACTTTAACCCTCAGTCTGTGTATTAAGTCCTTGAGAGTGGAATTTTTTTACTATTTGTCTGCATAGGTGTAGCTTTTTCCATGTGCTTTGGCCTTGCGTCCACACACAAATGCTTTTTTTAGGTCACCGCAAACAGAGCTTTAGTAAAACTCCTGTCAAAGGGAAAATGTATAGAACCTCTGTTTGTAATGCTGCTGCGTTGACAGACAACAGTTTTAAGTTTTAAGTTGCTGTTATTTCCTGTGTGTTGGCCATCAGAGTTTGGAGGATTCAGAGAATGCGCTTTTTCTCCATTTTGTTTAAATGCAGAATTTGTGCTAGACTTAACCTTGCTAACAGGACTTTCATGCTCATGACTGACCAACATGGCTTTAGGGTCAAAGTCACGTTGCTGCCTTTTAGCTTGAATTACTACTACCAGCACTAAATGCATGTATTTGCATTTAAATGTGGAGGGAAATTTATTTAAAACAGTGCTTGTGTGGACTTTTTTTTAAGTCAAAGAAGGAACAACCACTTGAAAAAAAGAAAAATACCTATGTATGTGTGAACCAGGCCTTTGCCCTGATTCTTCTTCATCTTCTTCTTCTTCTTCTTCTTTTGTGTCCAACACTTATTGTCGGCTGTAATGAACATTGCAGCCTGTAAGGGCCGCTGGCCGTCCTTTGGACACTTCACTGTTACATTTGTGAGAGCCATTCAATTATGTTGCCAATCAATTACATCACCCCCCTTTACCCCCCCACCTCTTCCACTGTGTTTCACTCTCCCTTTTACACACACACACACACACACACACACACACACACACACATAAACACACATTCAGTCCATTGCTTTAGTCCATATTGATGACCAAGGCGTAATAACTGAAGTGACATGGTTGACTTGTTTCAAGCAATTATCCTCTGGCTCATTATTGGCAGGTAGGGATTTCATGTACAGTATGTTTGTGTGTTGGGGGTGTGTGGGCGGTAAATGCACCTACTAATGTGTACTAAATTCAGCTTCTGCGCAGGCTGGCATGTCTACATATTTTTATGTGATTGCATGTGCGTGTGTGTGTTCGTGAGGGATAGAGTGAAACACTGAGTGTTTGTGTGAGTATACCTTAAAAGGCTAATGGTAATTAGCAGCGTTAATAGTGTTAGCCAATTAGCCAATGACCCTGAAGAGCACTGAGCATTGCAGCAAAGGGCAGGGAAGCTATTTGTCTTCCCAAGGCCAGGCTAGCTAATCAGGTGTGTAATCCAGAGAGAACACACACTCCACACATGAGTAAGAATAGAATAAGACAGAAGGTAGAGGATAGACATAGTAATGATACCATTAAATACATGACCTGGCACCTGATGTATTTTCAGGGATATCAGCATACAAGCTTACATAAACTCGATAGCCATATTTTAAGCTAAAGCTGAGTCCCATTCATCGGGAGCAATGTACTTTGCCTTTCTCATTAAGTTGTCATGGTGATTTAAAAAAAGGCACAAAACACCACATTCAGTGCAATTGAGTTTCAAAAAAAAAAACAATGTTATGAATAATAGAGAGACAAAAGAGGCAAACAACAGGTCAGTATAATGTTATTAGGGTGCAAAATGTTCCCTGTTGTCACTCCCAACTTGTTACATACAACTCCTTTAGGAACCCCTTGACTTCGGTTTTAAAAGTAAGGGATTCCCCTTTGAAATCTGTTAGCCAAATGCACACACAAGTTATTTATTTATTTATGTATATATATATATATATGTATATACTTTTTTTTAACCAGTATTAAGGTAAACCCATCAATGGTAATATTTAGGGCTTGTAGTAGCAAAGTACAACAAGCAAAAACGCCCCAATAGGTATGGAAGTCAGGTTAGAGTTGGGTTTTACAAATAGCACCCTCATCCAGGACCTACGCTTTAGTCTGAAGTTAAAAAAAAATCAAATCTTTACCTCACCAAAAAGTTGCTTGTTTGTTTTTTTGTTTGTTTTTTTCCTAAACCTAACCAAACTGTTGCAGTTTCACTAAAACAATTGATCCATTTCACATGGTTAGAAAGGCTTAATGACAGGATGGCTTTTCATGTTGTGAACAGACCCTCAGAGAGTATTTTGTAGTGCTCTCATTAGCAGTACTGATTCTGTCCTGACCAAGCATCAGTATGTGATGAACAAAAAGTGAGAATGTGTTAGAAAATAATGAAGAGAAATAAACAAGGAAGCTGATAATGATGCAAGTTAGTGATAGAAAAGAAGTTAAAAAATATAAAAAGAATTAGCAGGGTGATATTAGGGGTCAAAATCTTCTGTCATAAATCCATCTACTGCAATTCAAACGACAGCATTTTCAAATGTCAGGCAAAGTGTTTTTCCAAACTTGTGTCTGTCAGACAGAGCTGTTTGGACACACCTGCAAATGTGTCTTTGTGTGGACTGGTGGAAATGGTGCATATGCTGTGTGTGCGTGTGTGTGTGTATAAACATACCTGCCTCTGTGCTTGTGTGTGTAAAGGCCAGTTTGGCAGTGGGTTGTTCCAGGGAGACGTAACCTTTCCCTAGAAAGCAGACAGAAATTCACTCAGACAGCCCAAAGTAGAACTCCCTGGAAATGTATAGACGAGTGTGCACACACAGACACACATATGGTAGCTTTGACTGTACTCACGGGCACACAGACACACAAACAAAATTCCCTTGAACTGTCAAAGGGGGAAAAAAGCTGTTTGTCTCTTCAGTCAGACTGATGAAAAACAGCAGCTTGTTGTCAGTCATGCAGTCATACATACACCACTCGAAATACCCGCACAAAATCTCTAATACTAGCCTGGTTCTCATGCCTTAATCACAAATAAGCACCAAATGTGTTGCATCCATACCATCCTTTAAAACCTGCAGTTTTATTCTAAATGACAGATGCATCAAGTCACATGCAGATAATTTATGTTAATTCAAAGCATTTAGTCTATTGATTAGCCATCATGCCTTACTTAGCTGCCAGTCATTTTCAAAAATATATCATCAGTTTGAGATTATTTCTTCTTCACTCTTGGCAGCATCTAGTTTAAATTCATGCCATGAATGTTTGGAAATTAATGGTAGCTAAGTAGACATTTCCTGGAATCCTATTTAGTCCATGTTTTCTTTTCAGAACTGTGCATTTTTACATTGTAACAGCATTTTTCTTTAAGATTAAATAATTACAATTTAAGAACAGCAACCAAGAATAGTTAACGATATATATTTATTTTCTATTATGGCTGTGTAAAAACAATCAAACTACTATAATTGCCTTGACAAACAAAACAAACAAACAAAAAAAAATACCCAGCGTATGACATCACATGCATCTCATCACGAGCATGAAAAAGGCGTTCTCAAAAATACACAAGCTGTCTAGCTCACCTGGTGCATGACTGCAGAGCGACACAGACACACACAGACCAACACACACACACACACACACACAAACACACACATAATCACACTTGCTGTCTAATCCAGACGTGCACACTCAGGCACTAATACTGGCAAGTAAGCAGCCACTCAGATATTATACACACTTATGCAAAGCTATGCATAGAATAACATGTTTTAAAATGCACACACACACAAGCAACACAATCGCACTCACACACACCCACACACACACTTGAGGTTCCTGCCAGAGTGTGACTGATTGAATTTCAACCCTCTCCATGTCTGCAGGCCAAAGGCAGCAGCAACCGCTGAGCAATGCACATTTTACTTCTCTCTTTGCCTGCATTAGTATGTGTGTGTGTAGGTATGTGTGTGTTTATATGTATCATTAATATATTCTGTAAGTGTGTGGTTTATTTGTTTTGGTGCCTGGACAGGTATTTTGTATTTGTATGTGCAGTGCACCATCACAGTTACAAAGTTTGTTTTTGCCGAGCTCACACCTGATTTGGACATTTTCACCTGTTCACGTGTTCCAGGAAGATCATGTTTTCTTTCCTTATCATTTGATGAGCCTCTCTCTGTCATACTAATTCAGTCTGTACAGTTTCATTTGCCCTTTGTTTCAAATCTATTTCAAGTATCCATTTGTCATACTTTTCATATGTTATTTTAAAATCTAACTTTCAATTCAAGTGAAAATATT
This sequence comes from Acanthurus leucopareius, assembly GCA_029814765.1. Lineage (NCBI taxonomy): Eukaryota > Metazoa > Chordata > Actinopteri > Acanthuriformes > Acanthuridae > Acanthurus > Acanthurus leucopareius. The sequence goes on along the minus strand of JAQMCX010000058.1, from coordinate 3,473,244 downwards.
GTCAGTGCATCAGAAAATAAGTAATCACAAGTCCAACTTAAAAGAACAAAGCACTTTGACTTGATTTGAGCTTTTGGTAGTGCATAATATAATGTCTCCTGATTTGAAACAGACAGTAAAATTCATTTTCTTGAGTTAGCAACAGCAAGCAATCACCATCATAGTCATTCATTAGGTCAGTACACAGTTGCTGATTTGATCATTTGTAACAAGGAGGATGGCTAAATAGAAAGGTCAGGGTTCTTCTTAGCTAACATCAAGTTCCATGGGATCTTTTTTGTATTGTCAGCAGCACAGATACTACTGAATGAAGAAGTCTTAAAGAACAACGACAAAAGTGAGAGAAGGGCAGAACCAAAAGATAAAAGAGCACTAATCCATCTACTACATGGACACCACAGCGACTTGGAAACATCAATAAACTGCACAGTAAAGGGCCAGAAGCACTAAAAGCACTAATTGATGCGTCCAACTTGACATCCTGTATTTCAAACTGAGAGCATCATATTTGAAATTCCAGCTCCATGTGCATCCTCATTCAGTGGCCCTTTTGCCTCCACAGCATGAGTCAGATAAAGGCCCAATGGAACACAGGGACATTCATTCACTAGACAGCCACTGAATGAATGAATACCCCATCATCCTCCTCATGACCTCCAGCTTGTTAGATTCAATCCATACAGATTATGTTTGGTCTCATTTACCAATACCCATTCCCGCTGAAAGCAATACTGACCACTGACCACTTCAGCTACAGATTGATTTCCAAGACACCGTGGGGGAGAAAGGCAGAACAGACACAAGAAGACTGATGATTCAATCTCCATAATAACAGAGGCCCAGTTTAATTTGCCTCAATTCAATCAGCTTCTTCACTTCCAAGTTGATCGGTTCTTTTAAAAACTAAGACATCTTTTTGCTCAAGCAGGTTGTCACATCTAAGCCAATTAAGGCGTAACTCTGAATGAATGCTGTGTCAAAAGCAAATGGAAATTAGGGTCACACAAAATAATTTTAATAAATTGAGTAGGAATTTCTGTTGTTCATTTGCCAGAAATCTCTATTCAATTCAGCTTGTTCCTTTTTTTAATTTTTTTTTTCCATAGGTCATTTTTTATGAAACTGATTGGGGTTGAGGGGACTAGTCCATCATCCGCTTACCTGCTAAACAGCTGATTTGTAGGACGCCTGAGGGGGAGAAAGGGCAGTAATTCCCAACAGACCCAGAGCATGGAGTTACTTTTCTTTACTGTGACTTAAAGGACTTTGGAACTATACTAAAATGAAATAAGCTACAGTTGGACAAGTAGCCTTCTCTGACCTACTTAAAGGTTAATGTAGCTAAACATTTTTCACGGTTTCTAAGATGCTGCTGCTCATGCTTATCAATAACTTGTGCTTATGTCTTTATATGATTTTTGATGAAGACAAATTTACACTTTTTTCTGAGTTCAGAAAGTTTAGGCATTATTTCAAAATTTCTTTATTTCATTATTTCAGGAACAAAAAACATAAATTAGCTGTGTTTTTTCTGTTCCAGTAAAAAAGGGGGTTAAACAAACAAACAAAAACAACCCACTAAATAACTACAATCTCAATAATGGTGTGACTGTTTTAAGCACACAGATACTCACACGTGTCCATGTAGCTAATATCTTATCAAGATAGGCTGCACAAACAATCTAGTGTGTGAATGACTTTTGGCAGAGGATGATTTGCATCAAGTGTGGTTCAATGGTGACATGTTTTTTCACATCTGTCATTTGGAGTGTGAGTAACATTTGCCACATGGCTTCAAGCACTTCATATACAAACAACTTAAGCTAATGGGAATGTGCTTAACCTGTAGTATCACAGATATTTTGACAAATCCAAAGTACTGGACACAGTCAAATTGTGGCCCGGTAATGTTATTAGATGTAAATGTGAATCTTTAACTATTTGTTTTGGTGAAAAAACACCAAGTCTGAATTTAAGATACTGCCCTCAATTGTACCATCACACTGTAGCAGTCACTTGTGCCCTACTCCTCCCCTCCACTGTGCACTAGATTGATCTGTACATTGCCTGAAGGACAGAGTACAGAGCAAATGAAGGCAGGGACTAGATAAATTGCTTGTCTCCATCACAGTGACCTGAGGGGGCGCCATACCCCCACCCACCCCAAAAAAAAAAGAAAGAGAAAGAAATCACTTACCTGTTCTTTCAGC
>JAQMCX010000058.1:3454123-3470934 GCA_029814765.1 Acanthurus leucopareius | reverse complement strand
CCCACCCCCCCCCCGGGGCCACCCCCCCCCCCCCCCCCCCCCCCCCCCCCCCCCAAAAAAAAGGGGAAAAAAAAGAAAAGAGAATACTAGGTACTCCCATTGCTCATTTGGATGGATTTAGCCAGAATCTACCTTGGCTGCAGATCTCAAGTTAAACCACGTAAGCTTAGTGGGGTACAGCAAACTGACTCCCTGGCCTTTAAACCTCCAAACTATTGATTTATATGAAGCCCTGGGGACAGAAGAGAGAGTAATTGAAGACTTGCTGGACAAATGAATTATTTCCATCAACAGAAACTGATGGGTCAAACCAGAGAGGTGGAGGAAACACAGTGCAGCAGAAATTCCCATTAACCTCTATCCAACTGTAACTTATCTTTGAAAGTGTCTAAACAAAGTTGAACTCTTTTTGTACTAATTCAGTAGTTGTAGATGTAGTTGATATAAAAGTGTTTTTTGAGCTTATAAACCACAACGATTCTGATTTTTAAATAATAACAGAGTATTAAAAGCATATTTATGAATGATCTCATGGTGGGAGTACTGATTGTTAGAGTTTGTTATGTCCAGTACTGTCAGGCTAGATGTCCCGTTGTTTCCAGTGGCATGCTTGCGTTAGCTCACTGATAGCTAACTGTAATCTAGCAGTCAAATGTGACCAGGCCTGGAAATTTTATAATTTTCAGGGAAGATGATCTGGCCTGCAGCAGGGAAGTTTTATAAAGGCACAAAGGTCCCGTATCAGAGCATCACGCTCATACAAGGTGCAATCAAAACCTCCAACATTGTTTCTGTTGTACAGGAATGAAAAGCTGTACAGCAATGTACGTTCATAAAAACACATGTAACATGTACCAGTTGTCATGGCAACACAGTCGAAGCAAATAATGTTGTATGTTTATTGTTTAAACTAACAGAACCAAATTAAATAAACGCAGAAGATCATGAGATATGTAAGTAAGTAGATCAGTAATGTCAGCATGTATGCATGTTTTTGAGAATGGTGTGTAATGTTGAATGGAAGAAATTAGAAAAGGAAACCAAGAGTTTGGAGCATGGCACACGCCATCAGAGTCTCCTAGCTCTGACTCCATCAACTGACACGCTAGGACAGACTTTATAACATTGGGAACACCAGGCTCAGGTGTTCCCAATGGTAATCAGGAGGCCACCCCTACTGGGACTTACAATGACAACAGCAAACATCAGCAAGAGATACTACCAGGAGAGCACATGTGTGAGGGGTCGTCACACAGTAATGATGAAAGCTATTAAATATATATATAATTTAGTGTTAACTATATATTATATTTGAAAATTAAATCTGTCTTTGATAAAGTCTTTGTTTTAGGTGTTTCTTTACACCTTTTTAATGCAGACCTGCAGATACTTGTAAACAGGTATTTATGAAGGTCTGGTAATTACAATTCAGTCACCATCAAGATGAGTATTTGGATTTAGGTGGATTATATTTGCTGCTTTGAATCATAACAGAAGACACACTGTTCCTGATCATATCATCACATGATGAGAATTTAATCAAAGAGAGTGTTTGCCAAAAAGTCAGGGTATTCCTTTTACCGAGTAGACTTATAGCATGATGGCTTTATTCAACATCTCTAATGGACAGACATTTGGCACCATTTTTGCGATCTCTGAGACTGAACTCATTTTTATTCGGGCAGAGGAATAGCACAAGAAAGAAGTAAGGAAGCATTTGGAAATTTAGAGCTGTCATATTTTGTTGGGGAGATAGCATGAGTTAATATCGACCAGGACCATCACTGGCTCAATGCAAGACAAGCAAATGATCATTGTAAAAGACATCATTGTGTTTTTGGGTGACAAGAGCCCATCGAAATCAATCAAAACACAAAAGAAGGCAAAACAAACACTCTGCTAGTTTTGATCTTTTAGTGTATGTTGCACCTCTTATCATTAATCAAAAGAATAATTGCTATAGCATAGTGTCACTTATGAAAAGAGAAATTAAAACAAGTCAACTGACGCTGTCTTTACTCACATAACCTTTAACTTGCAGGGTCATAACTGTACATCTGAAATAATCCAAAGGAAAATTCTTTATCATTGTTAACCTCCGTTTTTGAATGTCCTGTGTGAACACCAATGAAAAAGGAAACTAAAGTGTCTTTACTAGCCCATTTGGTCATGGTATGGGAATAACGTGAGGAAAAGCAGTGTCTGGTTACTCATCTATTAGTCCATCACATTGATCCAGACTGAAATAGCTCAGTAACTGTTTGATGGGTTGCCATAACATTTTCAGCAATCCTTTCACTCTCTTCTGATACAATCAGTAGTTTGACAGATGTGGTTCAAATTATAAAGCAAATTGCCATGAAAATTGCTACAGATGTCGAAGTTCTCTCAAGGAGACATACTAATTGCTTTGGTCATCCTATTTTGATTATAGGGCTCCATTGTGTAGAGCTTTCTAGTCTTCACATACTTAGTGTAATATCTACACATCTCCTAAATGGACTGGCACCAATTGTGCATGAATATTCAGAGTTTCATAAATTTGGTGATCTCTGAGATTCGTGATTCAGGTGAAATTCCTGGAAAACATAAAGTATGGATTACCCTTAAATTTAATACAAATATTCATGTTAACCAAAGGAAGGTTAGTGAATTTTGTGACACTAACTATACTGCAAGCATCATTATTAGTTTGAAATTGTTATTGTTGTTTTTTTTTTAAAGTTTATCATCATTGTTATTTTTAATATCTTCTATTGGATGAAGTGCTGTCAAATTTAGCACAGTCAGCCATTGTCCCCAATCAGCTTCAACTGAACCTTTATGTTTAGTGCGAAGTCACGGGTCCATGCATTGCATGGCATTGAAGCTTTGTAACTCACTCACTATTATAGTAAACATTAGTCCAAAATATCAACATGCCAGCATTATTGTTGTAAGTGTGTCAGCATGCTACATTTTGTGCATAGTCACTACTATGACTGTGAACTTTTAATATCGTTAGAACCTAAATTTGTGCCTTTTTTCTTGATAATCCAGTTTTAATGTTTTTGTTTTATAAAGGTAAATTAGTAAAAGAGACCATAGTTACATTTAATTTAATGATAAAAAAAGAGTACATGAATATTAGATATTGATAACTTGCATGTCACTGTGCTGAGCAGTGTAAGACATACTAGCCTTTCACCATTTAAATAAATAATAAACTTTCACAGAGTCTTCTGCAGACGGTAACCTCTCAATCCATTGCATATTTTTCTTATTTCTGCTTCATCTCATTCTTAATGGATAAGATGGTAGGCAAGGTGATGTGACCCTCTGACGTCACACTGCCTTAACATTTAAACTCCTTCTAAATAAGCACTTCATTTGTGTCCTTTCTGTATGATTATGCCCCACAAGCACCTCTGTGGTGACACCTGATACAGACAGATTCTCCATCCCCATGTGCATTCCCACCTTTTCTGCTTTAACCCCTAATCTAACCTGAGCCTGCATTGAGAAAAAGACAGAGGTCTACCAATAAGCTTGCTAGCTCTCCCTGTATTATAAAAGGACAGAACCCCAGCACTAATTGGTTTTCATTTTGATCTTGGCAGCTTTGAATAAGTCTCCTACCCCCCCGGGTAATGGAGTGGCCCTGACCACTTTAATTACCCAGCGCTACGGAGAGAGAGCACAAGTCAGAGAAAGAGAGACAGAGTGGGAGAAATAGAATAAAAGAAGAGATGACGGCATGAATGGAGAAAAATTCAGTAGCTGGAGGCTGAAAAAAAGTGACAGAAGGAGAGAGACAGAAGAGGGAATTATGCAGTAGATGTAGGATTTTGACCAGTGTGTTTTACTATGACCATAACCTTGTTTTCACTGCCTAGGTTTCGTCCTGAACATTGATGGCAAGGACACTAAGTTTCCTCAGAGACTAGCAGATACAGAATCTTAAAGATAGTGGTTGATGTTGAAGATTCGTGTCCATGTGTATTTTTAGAAAAGATAAGTTGGATCTGGTTCTGAATCATCTGTTTTGTTTTGTTTTTCCCTCAGACATTCAATGACCTTTAAAACTGTATTTATACAAAGTACTACAAATATTACATTGAAACTCCATATTGTATAAAGCAAAGTTGAATTAGATTTTCTTATTTTATTACTTTTACTTTATTTTCTTTCAGCAATGAGAGGGGATGGAAGGGTTGGTGATACTATATTCAGGATTTTGTATGGGGCAAAAGTTGGGTTCTGTGTTGTTGTAACAGGTATAAAAGTGAAATCATGTGTGTAATTCTATTCTTAGGTTTAGTGTTACGAGCTGAGCACTACAATTAGTGTGCTTAAATGTTGCACATGTACAGTCTCAATGCTAACATTATGATAATTAGCTAAACCCGGTTAACCATGCTTATTATCTTGGCTTGTATCCTTAGCATGCTAACATTAACTAATTAATACAAAAACAAAGTGTCATACAGCTAAGACCAATGGGATTAGTAATAAACCAAAGTACTGAACAAAAATAAATATTAGAGAATTATTAAATCGAAATTTTTTTACTTAAAATCTAAAATGTCGACCTCATAGTGGGAGGAAAAATAGATCAACAAAGGATTCATCCTCTGAAGACCAGGAATGTTTTCAGAAGATGAGCATCTGTTCTTTAAGTGACTTAGCTAGTGCCAATGGGAATCCACAGTCTGTATATGGCACGCTGCTCTAGCTGACATGACCGGCTGATTCACCAGTTGTGTGGCCATCAGCTAACTAGCAACACCCATAATCATAGCATATTAAACATTATATATACATTTTATTAAAACTGCATTAGCTCTCTTTGCAAAATTCTTGTAGACTCAGGTTAATTAAGGACTCCCTTAAAAAAAAAAAAAAACCTTTTCTGTAAGTAAGGCTATATTATATGTATTATTATTTACAGAAGATTCAAAAGTAAATGTTACTGAACCTGATGTCTGCTTCTTAAAGTGTATGTCCTTGTATTTGTGTGTGTGTGGTTGTTTGTGTTTAGCGTGTGTGTGTATCAGCCTTGGATGCTGATATTGGTGGCTTTGAGGCAAGGTCAATGGGCCATGGTGACTGCTTGAAGACCTGCTATCTTTGGCAGGGGCCAATAGATCATTTCAGGGAGAGAGAGCACCAATGAGTGAGATGGGGAATATTACATTTTAATCTTAAGGATCAATAGGGCACTGCTCTGGGGTTTTTATTTTCATCCTGGGACACACAGCAAACAGAGAAAATAAGGGGAAAAAAAGTGTTGTCATGTAAGGACCTATTAGTTCTGTTAAAGTCCATGATTGACTCATTCAGGTCCCAAGCCACATCTAGTAGAGCCACCAACTGTATCACTGTCAAATGAAATGTTACATTGATGCTACAAGCTGCAGATCCCTGTGAGACACTTTCAGCATTAAACATTTTCTCTCCTCTTTTGGTGTTTGAAGTGTCATTTACCAGTTGAATGGCCACTGAAATTATGCTGGTGAATGACACTTCAAAGATGAACTAAACCCAGCCCGCCTCCTAGATTGTCCAAAATCAAAGAACAATGGTTGCTCACAATACTGCAGAAAAGGGACCTTCAAAGACTTGAAACTTTTTCTACATTTGATTCAGATAGCTTAATCAAGAGTTCTGAAAGGTTTTCGTGTGCCTGAGGCATCTTGAGTATGCTCTACCTTTTAGTTCAAGTACAAACAAATCACCAGATTTGGAGATACAGTCGACTGATTTGCATTTTTGCAGCATCATGTGTCAATCAGCCTCAAGAAAGCACAGAGAAGTCAGTGTAATCAGTCCTGCAACACGCTGCTGTCATCTCCAATCTACCCCATGGTGGTGTAAAGAAAAAAACCAAAATTATGTTTGCGAATCTATTGAGACACACACACACATGCACACACATGCACACACACGCACACATACACACACTTCAGACTTGATTTTTCTTTCATGTAGTATTTCCATACAAGGATGTGGCTCTTATTTTTATAATTTTTGTTTGAAGCTGTTGAGTTTAAATTTTGATCAGTTTTAAATTTGCTTAGTGAACTCCCTTTGAGAGAAATATAAGTGTGACTGTACTACTTCAAACAATATAAAAGGATAAAAAAAGCAATATATGGAGTTATTTTTAAACAAAGGCGCACACATACACACACACATATTTTTTAGTGTACATCAGGAGGAATGTCAGCAGCAACAACGAGATGGTGATGTCAATGTGGTCAGCAACTTCAGATGAAAATTTCAACATCAGAGACATTGCATCACCTTCAACTTGTCTTAGAAACTAACATCTCCGATGTTAAACACAGAGTCTGCCTGCCCTCTTTTTGCTGGACTAATGCACACTGTTGGCGCAGAACATAGTCTGCTAGTTCAGTGACACAACTTAACTCTGGATCTTGTGGTGAACACAAGTTTTTGCAATGATGTGGCCACAACAGCCTCTGATTTTCTGCTACATTTGCTAGCAAGAGTCTTGTTTAATCCATTTCATTTATCTGCAAGCCTAAACTCAGCTAATCACTCTTATCCTGATTTTTCTCTCTCCTCCTTGGGGGTCTGGCAAGTCCAGCTAGGTGGTCAAAAGGTTGTGCAGGCAGTGATTGTTGCTCCTTTCCCAGTGATGACAGATGACTTTCTCTCGTAGATAATGCGTATCAATAAAAACGCCAAAAAGAATGGTTAAAATGAAATGACTTTGCAAGTTTGAAGGAGCTTTCGGCACATGCTCATGCATCCACTGTTGCCAGTAAAACTTCTTATTTAAACCTCATAGTGTTTGCAGTTACTTAATTGAACAATGTTTATTTTTCTTGATAGGGATCCAATACATTACCAATCATGTTGTATTGCTACGGGTTACCAAGAGCCCTGTCCTCTGCTGCCATCTTGGATTGATGCTTAAGTCTAAAAAGCTGGTTGACCATCTAGAATAAAAGCTGGCATTTCATTTAACTAGCTTTACATCACTCTGATCTGTTACACATGCCAGCTAAGTCACATGCTCATCTATTCAAGACATAGAATGGGTTAATAGAGGCAGGAAACCATCTCTTCAGCTTTATTCCTCTTTAGATATGGCAGAGTTGATGATGAGGAATAATGATAACAACCTTTAGTCATTGTGGCAAAAGAGCTGAATAAAATGTCGCCATCATATTTAAAGAATCTGATGATTCCCAAATCTCCCTTTGGACTCCCCTACCCTCCCCAAACATACACACTCACTCAAGTAATCCTACAATCATACATTTCCAACATAGCCTATTTATTTTTCTTTTTTTCTATTACATGCACATTCTGCTGTTCTTCACATATTTCCTTATTTTTAGCTTTTATCTCCATCTATTATGATCATTGTGTAGTCACCAAGGTCACTGCTGACATCTAAGAACATGACAGCCTAGCAGATTGTGGTGGGAAAAGAAACACATATGATCCACTTTTCCTTTCTCAGCCAGACAACATACAGTTTGTGTTGCTATGTTCATGGTGAAGGAGGGTGGATGTTGCTTTTGTGAATATACATGGGTATTTGTCACTGCCTTACTGATGATAACTGAACTGTTTTTCAACCTGCCACTGCTTCTGGCATCTTAGTTTCCTGAATTTTTCCTTCCTCACCAGCAGGGAACAGACATAACAACTCACAAAAACAGTTTTGGGGAAATATATGGGGAATTTGATTATCTGGTCTAGACCAATAAACCAGTTGGTAATTGTTTTATCTAGATAAACCATGCAATTTATTTTACCCTAATGTTAGTCTGTTTCCTTTTCATATTCTAAAGTAGTGCAGTCTTTTGTCCCCCCATCCTTGATTTTTATCATCAGACTTGATTAATTATGAAAACTAATTTCATTTTTTTTTCTTTGGGATTTTACATCTCTTCATGTTCATTGTGCAGATTCTTTCCCCCAAAAATATTTAGTGGTGAAATGGATGTTTTTTTAAGATTCCTGGTCGTGCTTACAACAGCCAGGAAAACCAAAGAACCAGGGGAATTGATGACCTTGATAAAGAGCCACGGAGGTGGGACTCCCTGTCAGTCAATTAGATCTGATGAAGCTCTTTGGATAAGAGGCGAAAAATTTGAACTATCAACAAGCAAACACAAGTGTCCTGGATTCAACCCTCCATGGAAGTTTGATGGGTAAAGAGGCAACAGCCAAAATTAAAATGATGGAGTGATCTATCCATAGTGATCCATGGCAGCTACTTATATATATATATATTACATTAAGCTATACAGTGTATCTTTGTAAATGTTACTCTAACATCAGTTTTAACTGCCTCCAAAGCAGCTTTCTTTGATTTATGTGTTTAGCACACATTAATATTCTTGTGTGTCAGCATTTAACTTGGTCACCTTGTGCACATTGCCATTTGTGATGTTCTAACTGCAGCTCATGGGAGGTAGATGAAACTTTTTATTCATGGAGTCTCTCCCTTTCTTCTTCTCCTGGTCGTCCTCTTCTCTCACTTCCTCTACCTCTACGTTCTCCTCTCCTGTTCCACTCTTCTCACTTTCGTCCATCTTTTTTCCTGCCCATTCCACTCCACTTTTCTGCTCTTCTGCAACCATTTCCTCTCAATTCATCTTCCTCTCCTCCTCTCCTCCTCTCTTTTCTGTCCTATTTGTGGAGGTCTGCTTTCTTAAACTACTTCTAAGGTTTCCACGGTTCTGTGTGTGTGTGTGTGTGTGTGTGTGTGTGTGTGTGAATGTGTGTGTGTGTTCTCAGAGGGGTGTCTTTAGTTTGAAGTGAAATATTTCTACAAGGCTTGTGACCTTAGCATCTCAATTGCACTCACAGCAGGTTTACACACAAACACACAGAGTCACACACACACACAGACATGCACACACACATTCTCTGCTCTGTCAAACATAGTCAGTGTCCCGTTTTCATGCCTGTGCATTACTTCTCCCTGTACTTTGTGTGCGGGCTTTGTTTATGCCAGCAGCACTTTTTACTGAGGAGTAGACCTACGTATGTGTATGTGTGTGTCTGTGTGTTTGTTCCTGCCTGTGCTCATGTGTTCTTAAGTATTCATGTGTGTCTCGCTGTGTTTGTGGGTAAAAAAGAAGTTCTTTCATGTTTGTATGTCTTTGTGAAGCCTCTGTGCATGTGAGAGTCAGTGTACCTGCATCCGCTGCTCTGTGGGTCTGTTTTTGTGTTGCCTTTGCATGTCTGTGGACAGTATTTGTCTACATTCTGCATAAACATAATAAAATACTTTTTAATTCTTTTAGCATTTAGAAAAGTTATTAACAAACTTTAAAAACCACTTAACCAGTGGTGGGCTGTGTATTTTACACCTTGGCCCTCAGTTCTATCCCTCTGCAATTAAACAGCTCCCTGATAACCTCACCATGACACTAGGACTTTAAGCTTTCCATAATCCTTCAACGGAACAAGAACAAACTCACAACAATCAGTTATATTTCCTTATACAACCACAAAGCAAGCAAAAATGCAGTGAGACACAAATAACACAATCAGAATTGAGCAGGTTTCCTCATAAACTCCAGCCGAGCTGCTGGGCCTAAATGTGGGCCACATGCCATCATACACACTCAAAGGCACAGCACAATGACACAATAATTTTTTTCCATCCTTCAGCCATGGTGCGATAATCTAAGCAAAACATAGAAAGCACTAGGATACAAAATTCTCTTCTTAACTAACCATCCCTCCATTCATTCATGCAGCAGGGAAAGTGCTTATCCAGGTGGCTAGGCAAGCTAAAGGGCTCAGGCATCCAAAGGAATATGGCCAACATGGCAAACTCAAAATCTGATTGGTTTAAGAATATGACAGTCAACAACATTGTCCCCATTTCCTGAACAGCAGAGGGTTTCACTTGAAATTCTGAAAGCCTCAGGGTAGATTTTATACCTGGTGACAGAACAGGAAGGAATCCTAGTTGGATAAAAGCTCTAATTTATACTCACTGCACTGCAAGCGGTGAAACTGAACAAGAGAGTGTCAATGAAATAAGCTGATAGACTGATAAGAACTAACTCTATGAAATACATAAGGCATGAAAGGAATTATACATTTTATTATATGTTGAATTATAAATATATAATTTTCTGCTTCTGACCATCTCTAGGCCAACAGAGCAGGCTTTGCTGGTCCTGATGGCCCACCATTGCACTTGCCAAACCACACCCTTCCTTAATACCAACTCAGAATTTCTAAACTCATGTCATACTGTCTGTACAATACATACTATATTCTCTCTCACTCTCTCTCTCTTTTTTTAGATATACATATATAGTTGCAATGGATCAGTATACAAGTCTACTTGTATTTCAAAAGGTTGGCTCACAGTAAAAAATCCTCAGAGAATTACCAAACTCTGCAGTTTCTCTCAGATCTACACAACGTTACAGCCTTTATTTTGGTTTATTGTTTTGGTTTTATGGCACACAGCTTTAATGTTTAGATTTCCTGTCACTGTTCTCATTAAGCTCCCCTCCAGCCACAGAGGGCAGCTGTTTTCAGCATTAAAAAACCCTCTAAAACCCCACTGTTCACTGTGCCGCCCAGAACCAAACAGAAGGAAGACGCAGTTGGTATTTATATGGTTAACATAGTGGAGCATTTACCACTTATTAGCCAGAAATATTTCAGGGGAGTTGGACTAATGATTTCATCTATCACACATTTTCAACACTGCCTATTTATTTAACTTTTTTTTTTTTACTCCATGCACTTCATGCTGCTGCTTTTCTCCCCATATTTCCTCATTTTTGGCTGTTACCTCTCTTAATTATAATCATTTTTTGTAGTCACCAAGGTCATTGCTGACATCTACGAACATGGCAGCTTGAACAAAATGTGACTGGGAAAGTTGCACAAGCGATTGACTTTTCCTTTCTCTTCCAGACAAAGAGCAGTTGGTGTTGCTACCCTCATATCTAAGGGATGGTGGGTGTTGCTTGTGAATATACATGGCTATTTGCCACTGCCTCGTGTTCTGATGATGGCTGAACTGTTTGTTTAAACCAGCCACTGCCTGTAAGTTGTGTGACCATGGCAACCATAGAAAACACGCCAAATTACATGATACAGAAGCTCATTTTCAGTTTGTAAAGACAAAGATCAGAGTTCATGAAAAACAAGGATTTGCTCACAAATAAACTACCGAATAAATCACAGACAAAACTCCAAGGGGCAGTATGCATGTGACAATTCACAGCAGCTGATAAGTTTTTCTTAAGTTCTCTGAAATTATACAGTATAAAAAAGTATGAGACGTCTGCTGTAGTTTTGATATAAACTTACATGAGAGGTCTTTGAGTCAAAGTCTAGTTGTAATTCCTATATTTCTTCGGTTGATGCAAAAAAAAAAAAAAACAAAAAGAAAAACTGTAATACACAAGAGTCCTGGGGCAAATACACACATCAGATCACGTTTTAATAACAATAAATAAATATCTCAGTGTTCTGTAATGCAACTATCTCTCAAGGCCTTTCACTCGGCTGCTGAGAAATAAATGTGTTCACCTCCTGCTGATGGCTCTTAACTGTCTAGACGTTCTTTTCAGTTCTCCACTGCAGGTCAAAGATGAAACTGTTTTTCCTTAAGTTTTTTTTTTTTTTTTCCCTTGGCTGTGCCTATTGGACTGAAGTGAAATGCTGAGAATAGTAAAAAATGCAAATACCTCAAACTTTTATTCAGTTACTTTTGCCTCTAACTGCAATGATGTGCTGACTTTATGACCCTACCCTGAGACCCTTAAGAGTCTAGTTGGAACAAGTTTGCTCTTCCTGTCTGTGCTTTTGTAGAAATGTATTCTAAAAAAAAATAAATAAATAAATAAATTAAATGAAGGTAGAAAATTCCATGACAGGTTGGAAAAAAAGCCAAAAAATAAAAACAAGAATCCAGCAAAGGTCATTTACAGATCATATCTACCTAGTGATCACTCTCACTGAATGACATGATTTCACAGGTGTCATCCATTGGCAAAGCTGACCATCAGTTAAATGGATGCGTTATATTCTTTATTTGCCCCGTTTTGACCAATAAATAAATAAATATATAAAAAGTGTCTACGTAGACACTCTTGCCCTTTTATTCAAAAACCTGAGATAGACATTGGCTTTATTCAGGCAGCAGTATTCAGTCACTGTGAATGGCAGGTAAATAGACATTGATTGTCGATAATTGTCACAGTGCTCTATAGATTTGTGCCGGCCTCTAGAAAGGGCAGATGCTATCTTAGTCTCAACCATGGCTGAGGCTAAATGGAAAGATGCCGATATCTCACTCAGCTAGATTCAGAACAGGACAGTTAGATGAATGTCTCGTCTTAGATGCTTTGTGTGCGTTTTTGTGTGAGTTTTTGTGTGCCGTTGAATGTGTCCATCTCGCTAAGCCACACACACACACGCACACACACACACACAAACACAAAACAGGTAAGATTAACCAATGTGAAGCTTCGGTCATTGAGTGTTTTTGCGTCTCTTTCTTCTTCTCCCCTAAGCTGTATCCATTTCTCTGTAACTCACAACTTCAGCCAATCAGCCTTGTTCCCCTTCTCTGTTTTTTAATATCTCTCCTCTTGTGTTCCCTCTCTTTTCTTTCCCTCATTAGCACATCAGATAGCATTTCCAAGAAACACAGCTTTCTGCCTGTTTCAAACGTTTGAGCTATGTAGGTCCACAGATAAACATGCAGGTCTAAGTGAGGAAAACATGCCTGCAGGGTACAACTCTCATCCCTTCATCCTAGACGCCTCTCTATATCATATTTATTTAGGTCAGCAAAGACCTGCATATTGTTTTATGTGTTTTTATCTTTAACTTTTATGATCAATGCCATTTCTTTGTCATCATGAACTTCCAATCGCATGTGAGGTTTCAATCTCAGAAGGGAGGGACAAAAGATCTAGAAAGAGGCCACTTTTCAGAGGTACTTTCTCTGTCATAGATACAAGAGAGATTTTAACACAAAGAATATATCTAAAGTAAAATAACCCCATTATTTAATAGTTTTGCTCTAAAATATGTAGTATAAAGTATACCTCTAAATAAAAAAAATTAAAAACATATATGGCAGAATGACCAAAACAATGATAATTTTGATTTATGAAGGCATTCAAGGGTTTATGCTTATAGAACATATTAAATCATTATAGTTAAAGGTCCCCTCTTGATATTTCTTCCAGTATATAGGAATAATTAGACCTGTTGGATATGCTCTTTATATAACAGACATGTTTGATGTTCTGATTTTAAATTTGTGTACAACAAAATTTTGGCCTATGCTTTCAAAGTTCAAAAGGTCAACCCAAATACATCACATTGTAGTTTTGCACAAACTGAACTTTTTGACCTAAAGATGAAGTTCAGATGGTAACTTAAGTCATTTCAGTTATCCCCTGGGAACATGGTTATTACATGATATATATTGCTTTGGGCGAAAGTAATGGACAGATGCCAAGCTTCAGTGCAATAAAAACGAAACTAGCAAAGCAAACATACAGCTCTTGTCTCTGGCTGAGGATCAAATAAAAGCCTGACAGCATTTAACTGTAGCTGCTTTGCATTTTGGTTTCTGTAACTTAAAGTCTCAGCAAAATAATTAAATAACGCATATAAAACATTAATTTCATTAATTTCTTCTTTTTTTGCCTTAAAATGATCAAATGCTCCAGGTATCTTTATCCTCAACATGAACAAAATACTGCAGTTCAAACGTAATTTTCAGCCAGCATCAGCACACCTGCAAAATGTTCTGTAAATGGAGTCAAAGAGACCATTTGAAACCAAATATGAGAGTGCTCACTCCGCTGTCTGATACATGTTGTCAGCATCCAAGTTTTATGTGGCAGAAAAGAGACTAAGTCTAGCTAAGAAAGTTAATTACTGCTACAAATGAAGAGAAAAGGGCAGCAATACAGCAAGAAAAATGACGCTGTATGTAGATAATCTGCAGTAATTGATTGCTATTGTTCTCTTGTGAGTGTAATTCATTCTGTCACCCACTGCTATGGCGGTAAATGTGACTGCAGTGTCATAATAACAATGATGCACCAACTGAACTGAGCTGAACTTAATTATTTTAGCCTCAACTGAGAGAGAAACACAAAGCAGGATGGCAACTGTAAACTATGAATATGTCACTGAAGCAAATAACATATCTGACTGGCCAATATGCTGATAAATGCCACAGCCTGAGGGACAATGTGTGACTAAGATACTCACACAAATACCCTCAGTATTCCATTTGCAGAGCTATTTAAGGATGGCATGAATACAAACTTGAATTTGTTGGATTTTGAAAATCAATATCACATATAATGACTTTTTTTTTCCCCTCAGTGATCCTCTTTCACCCGCATTGAAACTGAAGAGAATGACAAAATCAGAGAATGAACCTGGCTCAGATATTGTGACAGAAACAGAGTCCTTGAGATTGATTTTGTTGTTTTTTCGCCATGTTAAAGTGGAAGAGGTAGAAAGGCCAAGAGAAAGATAGTGTGATGTGGACAGACAAGGAAATGGAAGACGGTAGATAGAAATATAAAGTGACAGAAGGGAAGAAAAAAGACTTTCCTTTCTGAAAAAGAATGATGAGATGGTGTGATGATAACTGCAATGAGTTAGAAAGTAAGAGTATAGAAAAAGGATGACAAAAATGGAGAAAGACAGCAAAGAGGCCAATGAAAAATGCGAGATAGGAAAGGTAGGGAATGAGAGTGAAGAAAGGAGATATATAGCTATATTAGCTAAACAGAAAAAAATAGATTCATAAATATATTTAAAGCCACTGTAAACAAAAATCCCTATATTAGCAGAGGATAAACTGTTAGCACCAATGTTAGACTGATCCAGATGGAGACTAGCTGGTGTAAAGATTTGGACATTAAAGCAGCAAATACCAAAATATATTACTCAGCAACTGGTGGAGACCAAAATCAGATCTAGATTTAAAAAGAGCATATTGGAATACATGACTGACATTTGGGTAGTTGGTTCCAAGTGGACATACATACATTTTCAGTGATAATACTGTGTCCGATGGACATCAAATTTATTTGGTCGCATATTCAAGTCAAAGGCAAGAAGTAATAAGAAGTCAACAACACAAGTGCAAGTTTAAGATGTAAAAAAAAAAAAAAAGTGCCTTAGGGTTTGGGTTCAAGTTACGTTCACTAATCTGCTATATGCTAGTCATACTCCATAGAGTCCCACTTTATTTCTGGAGTACAGGGGGTATAGGGATGTACTTTATATTATATTTAGGCCAAAAGCTAAGCATACTTAAGGACAAGGTCCCTTGAGTGATAATTAGCAACGAACTGCTGCTAGCTCTCCACAAAGCATCACACAGTCAGTGATAGCAATATGTATCCTCCTCAGCTCCAACCTCTTATTCAAGTTTGGTCAATTCAGGAAAAAACAACAACAAAAAACAAACAAGCGAGATGGCACCAACTTGGGCCTTCATTACAGTACTCCACGTCACAGTGGCTCTGTTTACGGGCTTCCTTCAGCTGCTATGCATCACTGACAGATCGATAGACCCACACCTTCCCTTGGGGGTTTTCACTGCACACTATAAGGCAAGGGCCCCTCATCCAGGCCGAGCATTTTTCTGATGGATTAGCTGTTACTTGCGGGGAGCTTAACAATTTACAGTTATTGCATATAAATCATGCATCATGAGTGGTTCGCTGAGCCTCGACATTTAGTGCTGCAGTGTATACTGACATATGTGTGATGATGCTGACATACTACTGCCTGTCTGCTCACACAGGTTTAATGCTGGCAGTATGCTCCCTGTTTTACATAAGTAAATGATAAATGCAGCTATTCTCTGCTCCACAACATTGCCTTGGGTGTTATGTTTTTACTTTAAAATGCTGGCCAAAGTTAAGTCCTATGATGACACATTAGCTGGTGCTTTTTTTTTTTTTTTAATAAGGGCTGCCTGGGCCTTACTTAAGTAGTGTTATTTATCTGAGATCTAAAGATCGCCTCTGTCGTGGGCGGTAAATTCAGTAGCATCCGATGGCTCAAGAAATTATTTTCATCACCTTGGTAACCCAGAGTAAATGGCACGATTCAACTGTTGTATGGATTTGTATTGGGTTTCTACGAGCACTTAGTGTTTGCACATGCATAGTGCAGACCTTGGCATTGTATGGCCTGTATTATGATTCTACCTGCCTAGAAGGTCTAAGATAAACCAGACCATTGTAATTATAAAGCTTAAAAATGCATTGAAATTAATGACTTAGATTGATTTACCCTTTGAAATGCTCGTGTGTCATAAGTGAGCCTGACCTCTTCTTGTCACAGTTAATATTTAAATAGGTGATGTTTGAACTCATAGCATCTTCTGAAGCAAGAGACAACCAGGGACTTTTACTGTGTTCATACTTGATGGTAGTTTGATATGTAAATTAGCAACTGCTTTTACTTTATGAACCCTCGTGGACCCTGCGCTCCTCTAGCATCTTAATTTTTAGTTATACTATTTTATATTTTAGTTCTTAGCTTTTATTCATATTTTAGTTGTTACTCATTTTTTTTATTCTTTTATCATTAGTGTTACAACCCTGGCTTGAGGAGGGGAAAGGGAAGCAACATAAACACAATCGTTGGAAAGGATTGAGAAATTAAATGTATTTTATTAGTGACACATGGCTATTAAACAGAAAGGGCCCGCCAGATGCAGTCGAAATAAATGAAATAAATATAACAAAAAGAGGACTCCTTGAAACAAAAATGGAGCTGACTATCTTATCTCTAACTGGAAACAA
>JAQMCX010000058.1:3430574-3454023 GCA_029814765.1 Acanthurus leucopareius | reverse complement strand
GGTCCTGCGTCGGTGTCCTGTGGCTGTGGCTGGCTCTCTGCTCCTGGTGCAGACGGCTCCTCTGATGGCGCTTTCTCGCTTTCTTGGCTGGTTCATCTGTACTCAGCCTCTCGTACTCAGTCGAATGTCCACGATTCTAGTGTGTGTATGCGTGCATGTTTGTGTATGAGTGAAACAGTGTGTGTGGTTGTGGGAGTGAGGGAATGACTTAATTGTCTATGTTAAGCAAAGGTTGGGGGTGGGTGGGTGGGTTAGAGGTAATGTTTTTAATTGTCTATGTAAAGCACTTTGTTACATTTTATGTATGAAAAGCGCTTTATAAATAAAGTTTGATTTGATTTGATTAGATTTTAACTACAAATGAGTGCTAAAAAATGTAAGGTTGATGTTAAGCTTAGAGTGTTTAATAAGTTATAGACTGCTGGGTAATTTTTTCTTTTTCTTTTTTTTTACTGCAGTTGGCAGGAAAGTTGTCTGCTTAGTTTACAATGAGCATGTGGCTGTATTTGAAAACTACAACTTGAGCCAAGACAAAACACAGAAAAACACAAAAATACATGGGAAAATGAGAAGGAGAGGAGAGCCGAGGCATTGCCGACTAACCTACAAATTCAGCAAGGAGTTTCAGGCCAAGAGGGCCTTCATGCTGTAGTCTATGAGACTGAGAGTCATAATGGTGGAAGCACTTGTCGAGTTAACAGCACTTTTCTAAAATACAAACAAGAATGCACAATGTTTTCTCTTGAGTCCATGAAGCATGGGTGGTCCACATGTTTAAATGCACGTTGTTCGTAGGGTAATTCGATGTAGATTGTCAATGCCGAGAAAAACAAGAATCTTGACAAAAAGTTTAATACAAAAACTCGTGTTCTCATAAATTTTTTGGGAAAAAAAACAGCTTAAATGTATTAGAGATGCTGTACTGTATTTTTTTCCTTTTTTTAACTTGTTTGTTTGTTTTGTTTGCAGCCTCCCTTTTGTGAACCCGCAGAGCCTTTTTTTTCACCTTGTATTGTGCTGAAAACTGTTGGCTCAATTCATTAAATCGGAAAGGTCCTGTACCTTAGACTCCTGCAGTCCTAAGTGTTCTTGAGATGATGTTTGGAGTTACTTTGAATTTAATGAATTTTTATGATTTAATTTAGGTAAAATTAGAGGCTATTGCATGACAAATTTTGTTTGGCTATTAAAAACGGTCTGAATTTCTCATGTGCCCCCCCAGGAAAAATAACTGTCCACACCTGACTTAAGAAGATAAAATAGTTGCTCTGGCAGGCAGATTTAGATATAAGAAAGAGCTCACAGAACGTATAGTAGGATTCAACCTAGACAGCATCATTCATCATAAGGTTTTATATGTTTTGGCTTATCAAAAAAAGGAACAATGTAAATATGTCATTTTTCTTGTTATTATGTATTCCAGGTGCTGCTACAACACTTAAAATCTCTCAACTTGACACTGGAACCTTTCCTGGCACGTGTAGTGGCTGTGAGGGAGAGTACACCATGGACAGGTTGCCAGTCAGTCACAGAACTAATTTAGATTCACATCTGTTAGAACTTTCAGTTTGCCAGATAATGTCTTTGGATTGTGGAAAGAAACCAGAACAGGTTGGGAAAGATCACTGGCATTCAGGCTAAGGAATATCTTCTTCTTTGTTGTGACTAGTGGTCTGTTTTTCCTGCATTAAATAAAGATTTGTTTTCAAATAAACTGTATCTATTTATCAACCTTTATGAGCCATTGAGAGAGACTGTGTGCTCTCTTACATATATGTGAGAATGTTTTTGCTAACCTAAATGCTATGTTTCTTAGTCAACACTGTTTACTGTGGCTACAAAAGGATGATAAACACTTCATTTAAAGGCCATTAGTTGAACTGAACTGTCACAAAGCTCTGCCCTGCGCATGCGTAGCTGCAGTTACACGATAGGCTTATTAGGTTGTCAGTTCAAGCGTATATAGCAAATGACTGGTTTCAAGTGCGGAGGGGCGGGACATGTACATAAAATGGGCATCTTTGCCGTTACAAATTTCCCCCATAGAGTCCCATTCAAAATGCATTGAGCATTGTTTGTCTCTTCTTGCTCTATAGTCTCTGGTATTACCAAATGTTGCAACTTACTAATAAGCATGACAACATTTTTTTTAACCAGTCCATTTTATCTTTTAAGGCCATGTATGTGTTTGTCTTTGAAAGCTTGTGATAGAGCATGTGATAAGGTCCTAAAAAGTTCTGGAATGATGATAAACCAAAGGAATAAAAGGTTCAAAAGAGTTGTAGAAGTTCAACAAACAAAAACACATACGTACACACACACACACACACACACACACACACACACATTCATATCCGTTCTGAAGAAGTTCTAGAATTAAGATGAATCAAAGGCATGGGAGGTTCCAAGGAGTTGTAGAAGAACACACACACACACGGGTACACACACACACACATAAGAACACATACATGCACACACACACAAACATACACATACACACTAATTCACATGTAACAAGGTCCCGAAGAAGTTCTAGAATGAAGATGAATCAAAGGCATGGAAGGTTCAAAAGAGTTAAAGAAGTTTCACACGCAAGAACACACACGCACACACACACACGCACACACAGACATAAGCTTTCTGTAATTGCAAATAGCATTGCACTTTAGGAACACATACACATTCACACACTTGCACAACTAACAAAACACAAATATTATTAATTTTTATTAATTATTATTTATATATTATATATAATAAATGGTTGTTGTTTTGTTCTTAAAATTTGCAAAATATTCTATTATTTTGCTTGTTGTGCAAATATACAACATTTTCTTCAGTCATTAATCAATATATTTATTCCTTCAGTTATGTGTGCACATGTTTTAAAGCAAAGACTACTTTAAGATGATCAAATATGCTGTGACATTAAATTGAAGCGTCATACGAAGAAGGAAAAGAAAAAAAAACAATTCTCTGAATGCATGTTTCCATGAATAGTTGAGCTTGTAGATTCATTGTATCTTTTAGTTATTGTATCTCTCTGTACAAATACAAACTTTTTCTCCATAGTCATCCACCTAAGGGGGCATGTTAACGCACAAGGGGGAGATTACCACAGACATCCCCTGTGTTTTTCTGTGCATTAATATTTTACTGCACACACAAGTACACACACATTCACAGACACAGTTTGATGTAGCTCATCTTTAAAACATGATTTTTCTACTCACCTGGAGCAGGCCTTCAGTGGTCACATGGCATTACATTGTACAACTGTTTGCACAATTAGCATATTGTAAGCACGAGAACAAGTGCATAAGCTCATACACACACGGACAGAACACGCAAACTCTACCTCTCTGTTTCCAAGTCACCCAGGAAATGTTGTATTTGACTTATGCATTAAACATGGTGTTTAGGCCACCGGAGACAAACTCTCAGAGGACATTTTTAGAGTTTTGCTACTACTGTCTAGATCAAAACAGAGAAAGAAAGAGATAAAGAAATACCCATAGAAAAAGCCATTAAAGAACATAAAAATCCTGTTTGACGCTGAATGGTTTGCAGCGATCTTTTGATTTCAAGACATCGACCGACACCCCAACCAGTCACAAGTTGACAAGAGATTGACATCTTAAAGAGATGAAATTATTGATGTCAAGACAAGAGTATTTGTTTTGTACCTGCAGCCACAACAAGAAGCCATCAAAGCAGACATACAAGGCAACAAAAAAAACCTTTAAATTCATTGAGATGTTGAATGAAACTAAAACAATTCAGGAACAGTTAGTTTAGCTAGTTTTTTTTTGTTGTTTTTTTTTTTTATCTGACTTTATAAACTGCTCCAAGGTCAAAACTGGTTTTGAGACATCAAATACATGCAGTCCTACACAATACTGCAAAACAAAAACACTAATTATAAACTTAAATGTAGCAGTAAACACTATAAAAAATAAAATAGAATAAAAATGCAGCTTTTTTGAACTGAAAACTAAAATTTTTTCCTATTTTTACTGACAAAAACTTGTAATTTTACATCATGTTCTGACTGACCCTGAGACTTTTACATGTTCTTTATAAATAAAACATATGCACATTCACCATCCACCTGCTTGCAGCTGAATCATCCTGTTTTTTTTTTTTTGGTTACGTGGCGTTCGGATGATAATGTCATGAGTTTCTATGGGGATCCTGGATTTAATAATAGTTAAAAATCTGCAGCAGCCCAAGGCACATCAAGGAGCACAGAAATGACTGTTTCTGGAAACAGTATTAGACAGTTCTTGCTGAAACTCAAAATGGAATACATTTGCTAATAAGTGTTCATTCCCACTATGCAAAATGATGATGAAAAAATTAATTATGCGGATTGCCAGACTTTACTTGAAACTGATCCAACCTAATGTCGTTTGAGGTAAAACTTCTTCTGATAAATGATGAATGATAATTTGAGGACTGCAGAGTATGAAAAGTTCACACGGAGAATGGGAAAGACTAATATTATATGTAGTGCTGTACAACTTCATCTTTCAATCTATTCTTTTTCCGAGTGGGATATAATTATATTTAATCATCTCTCATTTATTTAAATTCAGTGAGCAAAGTATTAGAAATCTGTCGTGTACATACATCTGCAACCATTTGAATCCATTCAGGGAGTTCCTATTGCTTTTTGAAGCTTTGTAGGTGCTGCATGCACATCAAGTGTCAAACATGTCAACACAATATCAACCAGCCAGAGAAGCGTACATCAGACAATATAGAATAGATATTCCATACTTACAATGTTTGAACACTGAGACATCCATAATTTTATTCAAGGTAACATTGTTTTTTGTCACTTGTTGCTCATTTCTGGTGTAAGAACAGCAAGAAAATTTGCCAACTTAATGAAACTGATGGATGCACTCCCCCACCTGAGATCAGAAAGGTATGCCTGCATATGTGTTTGTGTGTGTGGTTTCACATTTGACCATCCAACAATGTCTTTTTTCAAAAAAAATATACTAATGCCTGTAAATTTTAGAGTGATAGCTCGGCATACCTGATAAATAGGCAACTCAGTTAAAATAATTATTTTGCAGTTTGGGTGAACAGCTCCTTTAAAGACAGATTTACAATATGGCCAGCTTCTTAACCCAATTTCTTTTTATCTATTTCAGCTACAGAAACATTAAATTAGGGAGACGACGTGCTAAGAAGTGTGCCAAGTACTTAACTACTAAGACACACTATTATTTCAGCAATGATGTACCCAAAGAAGTCTGGTGTCAAGGGCATAAGCAGTAGACACAGAAAAGTAATGTAACAAATGAATAAAAGACTCCCAAGTGCCTAAGTAATAAGGAACAAGGTTATTTCAGAAGTCAATTATGGTTTGATGAAGCTTGCCTCCATAATGGTGATAGAGACCAAAATAAATCGGCTCAGAGTTAAGTGTCTTCTCAGCTGATAAGGCCTCATGTGATCATATTGAAACTGTCGGATAAAAAGCTATATGCGTTTCAAAAACCTTTGTATGACATATTTTAAAACCCGTTTTAGATTTTGTCAGAGTTTATCATATACTAGTAAATCCTTACCCACAGAGACCAAGAATTAGCAAGGCACTGACACAGCACTGGAAGCTGCTGAGAAAGTATGGCTGTCATTTCTGTTATGATGGCAGATATAGAACTTTACTGAAACACTGACTACACTCTCTTTTGGAGGAGAGCTGTGATTTTTTTACAAAACTGTACCCTTAGTCCAGTCATCTGATACTGTAAACTCAAATGTCCCTCTGGCCACAACATGCAGTATATTCTGTTGCTGTCCAGAACCATACAGTATTTTCTTTATAAAGAAAATAGTACATTCGAAGAGGTTTCACTTTCTAAATCCTGCAATGGGATTTTCAGCTTCACAAGTTAATATTACAGTATCATTATTCATTTTTCATTTTCAAGATAGCAGCTGCTTTCGTGTAACAAAAAGTTCTGTGAGTGGAAAAAAAGAACAAGAATGAGGTCATAAATAAAGTAGACCAAAAAGAAAAAAAGGATGAGATCACTCTTGTATTGCAGTGTTCAGTATGGTAATATTGCCCATTAGTGCAGATTAATTAGGTGAACACTCCTTCACAGCACTTTTACAGTTCATGAACTCCTGCCGTTGCTTTTGTGAAATGCATCCATTTACTCGCACTCAGTCCAAAACCCACACACTAAACTCAATCACTGCTCTAGCATTGCAACACACATCATTTAGCATTCACCAGATGTCATTCGTACAAGCTGGACACAATTGAAACAAAAAAACGCTCAAGTGGTAGAGCAATGAATGAATGAATGGATGGATATTTTTTGGAATGTTAAAATAATTGTTAAATCAAGTGTGATTTATTTTTATGTATGTATTTATTTATTCTAAGTAATGAAGCCACTGGTCTACAGGTGATGGTAGGACACCAAGAAGATGCCTGCATCACAAGGCAAGTTGGATATCTCTTGGTTGTCTTGCTTCAGTTAACCTAAATACCAAAATCCAGCTAAACTGTCACACAAATGTGGTTATCAGCTTGGTACATTAGTTCAGCATTTGTCAACCTAGAAAAGATGGTGTTCACATAAAAGGGGAGGGGTTTCCAGAGTGAACCAATGGCAAACTTGGATAAATCAACTGGTAGCTCGGTGGTCCAACAAACAGAGGAAACAATAAAACAAAATATTATGTCAGACTTCAAGCAACACAGTTGCCACTGTCAGATGCAGGTAGAACAGCTGGCAAAAAATACCACTATCTGAATACATAAAAGCCTTATAATGTCAAATAAATAGATGAACCCATCCATGAGATGGATGGTGGATCATCAAATACCTGCAGATACCTGCAGTAGAAGAAGCAGATCTGCTGCATGATTTCATCAAGCACAAACATCTACATCCTACATCACTACAATTTAATTTGGGCCAAGTACATCTTATAATTTAATTTAGATTTTAAATACAAAGTACATTTTTTTGTATTAGAAATGCAATTGCCAGGAGCACTGATGATTTTTACTCACTGGCAGTTTTGGGTGTAAAGCCTTTTTAAGTCCCTGTAAAAAATATTACACTGGGCCTTGACACCGATTGAAAAAGAGCTTTTCAGTTAGAGGTTAGAGTATCGTTCATGCTTTGGCAAAGTTCGGCCTTCACATTTCATAGGCATCCAGTAAACATTGGTGTGTTTTTACCTTCCTGACAACTCGCAGCTTTTTTTTTTTATCTCTTTAGAATCTTACATGTTGTCGTCATCCTTTTCCCTTTGACTCGCCAGTGCACAACACAGTGGCAGGAACAATGTAGGGGAGAGGCAGGCGGGGGTGGACACCGTGCAGCAAATGAAAACCTCCAGACATGATCCCACGACATCAGGAACTCACAGCCAGCTCTGTGGGCTCCATTCACCCCGACAGAAACACCTTCCTGAGTAATTCTGCCTCAGGGCGCTTTAATTATGCTCTCAGACAGCATAATACTCTCCCTCTGTGTGTGTGCGTGCATGTGGGTGTGCGTGTGTATGTGGGGACTGGTGATGCGTGGGGGGGTTCAGAAACACAGTAAGATTTAAAATAGTCCCTGTTGTCTCCCATTGTCTCTCATGCTTTGATGTTTGTGGTAGTGAATAGTTAGTAATTAGCACGCCCACATATTTTGGCACATCTCCTCTTCTTCTTCTTTCTCATTCTCTTCTTCATTTCCTTTTATATTTTTCTTTAACAGACAGCCCCTATTTTCTTCCCTCCTTGCTCACCTTACATTACCGTATTCATCCATCTTTATTTACAGGTAGCATTTAGCTCTTTCATATTTTTTCTGACTCCATTTTGCATAACAGCACCGTATTTTCCTCACCCAATACAATTATTAACCAGACATGCAATCCTTCCATCTGTATGCTCTTTTTTTTCTATCCCTTCACTTTCCAACCTATCGCCCTTTCTCCTGCACACCCTCATCCTACTTATTTTTAAATAGCATTTTCTTTTTCTCATAATAGCGCAGCGGTGTGTGCCGCTTGCCGAGAGAGCCATGTAATTTATCAACACATGGGAAATTACCACCTATTGTTGTTGGGGAATGAACAGGGGCAGAGCTGTAAAATAGGTTTAAGCACGTAAATGAATCATCAAGCCAAGCTTTCTGACTCCTTTTCTTTCTCTGGGTTTCTATTGCATTTTGTGTCTCTCTCTCTCTCCTCAGCTTCTGCTGCTGCTGTTGTCTCTCTCTCTTTCCACTTTTTTTTATATTTCTCTCCCTCTCAAGCCTGATTTCTTTCAGTTTTGGTTTGTTTTATTTCATGCAGGGAGCTGCAACTTTGACATTTACAGTCTTTTTTCGTTGTGGGTTGCTGTGCTGGCATCCAACAATTTGAGGCCTATCATAACTTCTTTCTAAATATTAACCTGAACTGCAGGAACCTGCCAGGTTTATATTACAGAAAAGTCTTGATTCAAATTTCTAGATAATGTTTTATCAAAGGGAATATTTTAATTTGCAGTTGTTGCTGATTGCAGCAGGTGTAAATTCAGCTACTCCAGCATTTTTACCGGTTGTCTTTATGAAGATTGATGTCTTAAAAATCAAAACAATGAACAATTTTATTACAATATTGCCTCCTGTATAACTCTCTATCAGCTTGGCCTTTTTTTAAAGTACTAATCCCACTTACTCAGTGCTTTAGATTTCTTCAACTTTAATTCAACAGCCAACCCAAAATGCCCTGTTCATGGAAGTCACCCCGTCCTGTTTCATATTAAAAGCTTTTTAGTAGCTCAAAGATCAAAATGCTGCCCTTTCTTTGTTTATATGTTCAAAAAGGTGCTTGCAAACTAAATTACAATTCTGAAACGATCTACGGAGTACAGCATCAACGTTTTTATTATCATCTCATTCATTATTCATTTTGCATTTGTCTCACTGCCTCTAAGGCCAATTTAAAATTAAATGTAAGATTCAAGTTTGACTCACTTGGAATTCTCAACGCACAATGTGTGGAAAGAGCAGGCGACAATCTCAACACAGAGGAACACTTGTTAGAGTAGGTCAACAATATTCTAATCACTGTTAAGTTGTTTTCATGTGTAATTTACCAAATCCTATAAGGGGTTAAAGTAGATTCATGTTCTTGACAGTTATACTACCCCAAATGTTATATCTCATATTGTTGTTACTCATGGATAGCAATTTATTCATTAAAACAGTGGAGGAGCAATAAAATAATTCATTACGCCAGGGACACTTTCAAAATTCTCAAACTTGGCGTTTGACTGTCTGTCGGAGGCCACATTGCACTGACTGCTCTGCCCAGGTGGGTCCCTACGCACCCTTGTTGGAACTCATCTGCGAATGCTGACACGTAGGAGGTCAGTTCAGTCTCACAGTGTTCCTGATGACAGATGCTGTGGGGAGCCCCAGTGTAACGTGAAGGCCCACAGAGAGATGGCAACAGTCGCCAAGCTGTACTTTTACACTGCCTGTACCTAGGCAGGGCTTAGTCAGGTCCATATCTCTACTGAAGTTGGCCAAGAATTTGTGAGTGTGAGCCCTAGAGACGGCCCTCCAATCGCCATTTATAAATATTAGGGGTAGCAGTCTCATATTGAGGCGTTGACCCCTGGCAAAGAAATGGAGAACTCTCTACTCAGTTCGGAGGGCAGAAGTGGATCAGCATAGCAGCCATTACCACAACCACTGTCCACTTTGGTTTTCTCTGATGTTGCAAGCTGATCCACTCTTGGATGGACATGTCTGCACAAGTGCCATGGCCAGAAAGGCTGTTTTGTGGCCTTTTCTATGATTTCTTTGATCCCTGCTCTTCTAAAGATGAATGTGACAAGAGCATCCGGCAGCCATACTTCTTGCTCCAGATCATTGGTTGGCTATGTGGTATTCAAAAAAGAAATGCAAATTTTGATGGTTTGACCCTGAACAATCCATCAGTTTTTTTGGGAATCTCTATCAGGAAGCAGGAGCAAAGGTACAATGCACACCATGGGTCATCCTCTCAAGGCTTGGTTCCTAAGAGAGTCTGACTGATGTGAGCTGGTCATTAAGATTATACAAGCTTTGAAAGGAGAAGAATCAGCCATTGCTATACACATTTTTTCTTTTCCTTTTTTTTTCTTTCCTTTTTCTTTCTTTTTTTTGGGATTCCAAAGGCTTTGTTCAGTGGGGCAAGTGTCGAGGCTGTGTATATAGCAGTGATATTGTCCAGGTTTAAGCCATGTTTTCACCAACCTCAAGGTAGATGGTCCCCTTATTTTCTGATTTCTGCAGCCCTGGCTATGCAGAAGTAGATAAACCATAGATATCCACCTGTAATTAGTCAGAACCAGTGCGTAAGTCTGAGGATAAGAGTAAAGGCAAACCAATTATGCATGTACAATTTTATTAGGCAATATGTGCATTGGAGAAGAGCCACACTCTTAGAGTCCAGTTGAGAGTTTCTCTTGTGCTTTCAGAACTAAGGTCACAATATTGTGACCATTATTTTCTACAGTTTACCTTGGCTATAAATGGCTCTAAATCACATAATCAGCCTGAGAACTAAAAAAAATAGTATGTTTCTCTTTAATCTCTTTTTATCCCTGTGCTTATTTTTTTATTCTGCAATTATATCACTGCCTCTGAGGACTATTTACATGCAAGGTTCAAATGTGCCTCAGAGAAATGGAGTTCTTATACACCTTATGCCACAAGAACAGTGGGTGATATTGAAATTAAATAACAGCAGATACAGTGATGGACCACTAAAATTCATAATTACACTAGTAACATCAATATTTAATTATCTCACCCTTCATAGTCTGTATGGTTTTTTATGTGTGTTGTAATACATCTTAGATAAGTATCATTTTTCTCCATTGCTGTTTGTCTATGGTTCTGATTCTCTCTATTCTTCTCTATTCTGAGTGTCTATTTTAGAACAATGGATGTCACCTGTGACACAAAAGGAGTAAATTCAATCTCTCTCCTTCTCTCTCTCTCTCTCTCTCCCTCCACTACAAACTCTCTGTTTCTCTTTTTACCACCCATCATCTCTCTCTGTTTCTTTCTGTCTTGATAGCTCCTAGGAATGATCTTTATCAGAGGAGACAGAATTGAAGCTTCACAGTTAGTCTTTCTTTAATCTCCTCAACCCTCTGCCATCTCTGAGATTACAGACTTACAACATTGAAGTGGTGTGTGTGTGTTTGTGTGTGTGTGTGTGTGTGTGTGTGTGTGTGTCTATGTGTGTGAGAGATGCATATGTCTGCTTGCATCATGCACTTCACATTTGTCAAGTTAATTGTTTGCTTGTATCCAGTTTGTTTCCACGTGTAACTCTTAATTTTAACCCATTAGAAAGAATCTTCCAGAAGACAAAATCAATAATAGTATATCTTGTCTAATGTACAGCAGGCTATTTAATCATTTGAGCACAGATTTAAAAGATTACAAATTGCAAAATTGTAAAATGCAGCCCCAAAAACAAATTAGCATAGAAGTGTATGACAATTTGGTGACTTGTCAATGTATTTTTAATTGTTTTCTATTAAACAAAAATTCTAATGTATACTTATTCCTAAATCAAGAAAGTAACATCAGTAAAGGTACTGGCAAACCAATCTAATTGACCAACTATTCCTAAAAGCTATTTGTATCTTGTGACTTTGACAGATATGCCATGTGTTCTCCTTGTGTCATGTAGTGTTGTGTAATATGGAAATTGGTTACTTTAAATAAATAAACATTAAAACCTTAATTTATTTTGGAAATGACAAAACATTTCATTTCTTTTCATGAAGAGGAATAAATTGTGTTGCATGATCCTTAAAAAGGACATGACGTGTTGTTTTCTTTGGTAAATAAAATCTCCAACAGCAATGATAAACCCACAGTGATTGCAGTCTCCTTGTAGTCAGCTTGCAGTAAACATGAATAAAATGAATTAGCCTTCGAGTTGGCTACCCCATCAATCGAATGACACCTAGCTTTCAGACCATAGTGATTGGTCAAAATTGTCCTTACATGGCACCACATACATCAAAAAATGAAGCAAAGGAAAAAAAACTTTTGTGTGAAGTCACTCAATAACTAGACAAAAAGTTTAACTGGGTGATGAACCATGTAACTGCAAAGCAGGTTCTTTGGTCTCGCAAGTAAACACGGTCTGACTTCTGTTTTTGCTGTCATGGCATGACAACTACAAGGAGTTTGATTGGCAGCCAAAAAGGTAACTTACCTTTTTAAGCCCTTACTTGAGGAAGTAACAAAGTTACATCAGGGCATTTTTATTCAACTGCAAGACCTATTAAAAATGTACTTTTAAGGGAATTGTTTAAATATTTCCTTGTCAAAAAATTCAGTAACAGCACAATGCAAGTTCATTTGATGAAAAGATGTAAGATGGTTTATGGTCAGTGTTCACATGAAGGCGTTTGCTGTCAGTGTTCTGTTTTGCAGCCTCCTTCTAATGCAAATTCTTAGAAAACTTGCCAACACATAAGCAAAGCAAAGCAAAGCAAAATTAGGCTGCTGTTGTGAGGAAAAGCATTGCTACTTGCCAGGAAAATGTGCAAATACAATACATATTTTGTGGACTGTTACAATGCACAGCCCAGCTATACAAGAGTGGCTCTCAGTGCAGTTGTGAAAGCTTAGTTGTATTTTTCAAGTCTCATCATTCACTGCACATAAAAGTGCAGTAAAAGTTGGAAGGGGTTGCTTGTAAACTGACGTGATGTGGTACAAAAATGTTAACACCTCAGTTCAAAGTCCCAGCAATGTCAAAGAACAGCTCGCTTTTTTGAGTTGTACTCTACAAACTGAGCCCTTGGGAGGCTTGATGTGAGAACTAATTTATACAGTAGAGGCTAAAGTCTCTGTTACCACCCACAGTATGGCCTGCTGTATGCTTAAGACCTTTGCAAATCTACTACTTGTAAACAAATGTTTTCTCGCTTGCTTTAACGCAGCCTGAATATTCACAACCAGTTAGTGATATCCACTGCAGTTCGTCTGAGGTTGTGATGGGACAAAGGCTAAAGTACCGGCCTTTTGAGTGATAGTGAGTCATGGATACTTTAAATGTCCATAATATTGAAGGTTGGATGAGCATGTAAGATTCCAATGGAGCGGGAAAGTATTGACACACTTGATCTCACTGCAATATGAGTGTGTATGTGAGTAATTGATCTCTGACTTCAACTTGTGTATAATATTTGGCCATTAATCAGAAAATCGTTGATGAAATATCTGGTAATCAATCCTTAAGGTGGACAATACATTTTTCAATCAGCCACAGTGTGAATGGGCCACCCGCATAATACACACCATGATTTATGAGAGTGATGAAAAGGTATGAGATTTAAATTAGTGCTCAGATCTTAATTACAATAGTACTATATCTTCCTCAGTTGGCCGGTCAACACTAGTTCTCTCTCTCTTTATTCTTACACAGAATATGAACGTGATGCAAAATAGCAGTAGATCATCAAGTCAAGCTTTGCTATATAGTCCAAGTGACATTTACCTTGCAGTAAATCAGTTAAAATATCAGACTTGAGATTAATAATTAATATTTTTTATATTCATTTCGTATTAAAAACAGCAGTGACTCATCTGATAATAGGATTTCAAGAACCCTGTTTCAGGTAACCTGATATTGCATGACCACCCACACAATCACTCAGTGATTCATGAGAGAGTAAATGGGGAGATGATCAGTCATTTGATGTGATATTTAATCAAGAATCTCATTTTGCATTAACTAACAGTGCAAACTACTTTCAACGGTATGATATGCAGTTAGTGACTCAAACATGTTCACTTTTTTTAACAAAAATAACAAGCACTGCCACTGTTGACCATAATACAACGAGAAAAACTGTATTAAAGGATCCCTGCGGAGAGTTTGACCACTAGGGGTGCTGTGGAGCAAACTTTTTCAGTGAGTCATTGCTTAGTTTGAATCTTGAATACAAAGACATATATGTAGATGTAGAGGTACGCTGCTGATGCAATACTCACTACTGCTGCACCACAAAAGTGGGAGACATTTGGTGCCTGTGAAAAAAAAAGAAAAAAAAAGGAATGTAAATGTTAATGCTGTAGTTTCAGTATAGCTGATTGCCAGCCACTGAGCACACTGATGCTGAGAAGTACTGCAGTCAGGGTGAGAAGAAATCATTTAATATTACATAAATAGTCAGCAAATACATCCTATGTATGTTCTAAAACTTTTACAGATGGAAAACATCTGAAGGTCAGGAAAAGGTGTGAGAAAGGAAGAGACTAAGAGTGAAAAATTCCGATATGACCATGGTTTTATTAAAACTAAAAAAAGCAATGTAGGTACAGATGTTGGAATAAGGGGAGTGGAGGGGGCTGCGGCACCCTCTGAACCAAGCATTATAACCATCAAAAGGTAAAAAGCAAAGTTTGATTCTAAGAGAGAGAGAGAGATCTCATGTGGACAAGAGAGGGAGCGGGAGCGTGAGAATATGAACACAGGTGTCGACGTGATATAAAAACTTGCTTTGATCATGAAACCTGGTGTTACTCCACAGTTCTGTGGCTCATCAGTGAGGTGAATAAACTGCACTGCAGATTAGAGTCTGTTAACAGTTTAGGCTTTGCTCATCTCCTGTGTTTTCACTGACATACAAAATGTTGCTATTCAAGACTGTATTCAAATAACTGTTAAATTTATGCTAAATTGATATAACTTGTTAGGACTTCAGATCATCTTCTCCATATATCATGATGTAAGTTTGTTGAGCTAAGCTCTAACATCACTTTCTCTTTAAAGACAGACTTCTATGTCATAGTGACTGATGATCTGATTGTAAGTCTATGCATACAATAGCTAAGGAACCACAACACAACTCAGTAATCACATTATGTGGCTCTGGTCCAGAGAGAGTCCCTAAAGTATCAGTCAAGCGTCTAACAGGGATGCATGTATAGTGAATGCATACGGGAATGCAAAATTTCTGAGACAGTGCTTTAACTCAAGCATGCAGGCACGACAGTATCTCTGTTATGAGAATATAAGTGAGAGAGAGAGGTGAGGACAAGAGAGCTTACCTCAGAATAAGTGGATTTTGTGTTTGCACAAGGATCAGTGAATGACTCTGTGTCCTTGTATGTGAATGAGGGGGCGATAAATTCATTTATTTCAGCCGTCAGTGACGACAGGCGAGTGGGAGGGAAATGAAAAACTACTGCATCAGGTAAACACTGAGAACGCCGGCAAGTCAGTTATGACTGTGTGTGTGTATGCACTACATGTTCGTGTGTGTAAGTCGGTCTCTTTCTGTGTTTATGTGTGTGTGCCCCAGAAAAATTAAAACTCCTCCCTTGCCTCCCAAACAGATTAAAAATGAGCAGAAGTAATTAGTATTTTTGGTACCAAAACAATGCAAATACAAACATAATTCTCTACTGCTTAGGAGAATATTTCATTGGCTTTAATAATTCAGGGAGAGCTTAAAAAATTTACATAAAAAGTAATTATGCAAAGGTAATAAGTATAGTTCTCCAGGCTTTCTTCATTTGTTCCACTTTAGTTTCTCTTTGTGATGTGATACATGTTGATTGGACGTCAATTATTTGGTGCCTCGGCCTCTGAAGGAACTGTGCAATTAGATGTCATATTAGGAATTTTAAGATGGAGAAATTACATTACGTCCTGCTGGTGTATTAGTTGAGTTAAAGCTTAAATTCTAAAGAAAAAAAAAGAAAGTTCTGTAAATTTAGGCACATAAGGGACTCATGTATATTCACCAATATTTATGGTTTATCGGTGTAACAACAGAGTTTTGGGGCGGTGATAAAGTAAAAGGAAAAACAGGAAAAATATGGGAACCGATCAAACTGATCAAAAGAAACATTGTTGTCTGTATTAAATTAAATAGCAGCCTGTTTTTGTCTGCCCACAGTTTGAATACTGCACCTTAATAGATGATCTGGGGTGCCTGCCTCCATCCATGGCATCCACCCCTCTCCATCCCCTTACAACAGAGGATTGCAGGGGCAGGGGGTTTTGTTTAGTTGTGAATATGTTCATAGGTCCAGTCTGACTGATGTTTTCGGCTAGTTTGAATCTATGGCCCTGACCATGGTTGTGACATATCAGTCTTCTAACTGGGCTGTGTATTGATAAATCAATGACGCTGTCTGCGGTGCTGAAGTAGAAGATGGATTTGCAATTGAGCCTTTTTCTCTCAGTCCCATGCTTCTGTCAGTTTTGTCTTGATCTATTTCATTCTGAATATTTTCTGAACTATAAGATAGTAATATTCAAGTCTATACTTTATTATAGCCTATATTCTCAACAGAGTAGTGTCACCTTAATGATCAAAGTGGCAAGTGTAATTGCAGAAAAGTAAGGGGATCTTAAAGACACTCTCTGCCTGTAGAGTTATCTTAAGGGGAAAAAAATGACTATAATTACACTCAGCTATGTTTTTTTTTTCTTACTTTAGGATGGATTTAAGTTTAAGTTCTATTAGTGTTAATACATTCTGGTACAAATATATCAGCAACTGGCCTGGTTAAACAGAAAGCTAAGGTCCCCCCTCAGACCTGTCTAACAGTAATTTGTGTCTAGCAGTTCTGCTAATATTGCAAATTTAAAAGGTTAAACTAATGAATCAACAAGTCCTCTACTTAATTCCAAATTCAGTTGTCAGTGTATGTGCACTGGAGGCTTTGAGTTTTCCTACCACACCGGTTTTAGATGCATTTCAAAAACTACCCTCTCTTGCATTCAAAAATCCCTCTCCCACTGTACATTAACCTCTGAGGGTACTTACCCCCCCTGTGCACTTAAGCCCCCACCAATGTAAGATATGGAAAGAGAAGACTCAGTGAGACAGTTGCAGAGGGAATGACGGTTTACTTCTCTAGAAAATGCCATGTAAAAGCAGCACAACTGGAGCAGCTGTCAGTCTGCATATATTAACAGCTCTTTAAGTTTCCGAAAAAAAGAAACAGTCTGACAAACACCTACACATTATAAAAAAATCTGCATTTTATACATTTTTATGTATACAGAGCACATTGTATAAATGGATTTTACTGCACAGTGATCCCTCCAATGTACAATTTTATTGTGTTTTATTATCTACATCTGCATTTACTGATGTTGATAATCAGTACTTATTAGCCAAAAGTGTAGATATTGTTCATCTCTCAGACATTAAACTAGTTTCTGTTTGATGCAAGGGGTTATTTTTTTAACCTCACACCTGAAAGATATGCTTATCATTAAAATATGTTTACTCCTAAAAGACAAGACTCACTTTGTCTCCTTGACTCTAGTATTATCTGTCACAAAGATTAAAATAATAAATAACAAATAATGAAGACAAAATGTTTCTAATTGATTTGGACAGTTGTGCATAATACCTGTCTTGTGCATTAAGTTACAGATGACTTCATAATAATTTAAGTTGTCACAAACCTTTATTAATTGTAAAATCAGTGATTAGGTCTTTAAAAGTCACGAAAAAAAATGTCTGTGAAAAAAAACAGAAAAAGAAAAAACATTCATTGCAGCATTGCATCTCATCTCTTTACAGGAGACGTGAGTGAGTAAAGATGTTTCTGCCTTTTTGTGTTCCTTTGATCAGATAACTATATGTTCTGTCAAAAAATTGTATTAACCTACTTATTGGTTTATCATTCTCGTTGCACTCTCTTGTTGGTATAAAAGTTTGTTAGACACTCATCCACACACAACTCTAACCTTCTACATGAGGTGAAGAGGCCTCTTATCTAATGCATTTAAACATGGACACTTGACTGCCTCTGCAGTTTGATTTAAATGACTGTGCCATGGTCCAACTGCCAGTCCTTAGCATGCACACATCTAAAACACTTTACCATTCATTATATCATCAAAAATCCTCCAACAGCTCACTTTTTTATATTTTTTTCTTGATGTATTTTTTCCCTTTTGTTATTGCTTATTTTTTATTAATTTATCTTCTTCTTCTTCTTCTTCTTCTTATTATTATAAATGTTATTATTACTATAATTTTTATTATTTTAATGAAAACTCTGTCCCTCTGTTAGGCCCTGATTTCCTTGTGAAAATCATATGACAATTAGTCACTGTGGCCTTGGTTTGCTTGTTCTGTTTTTTTTCTGTCCCCAATTTGCCTTCTTTGCCTCTCCAGTCATGTCTGCCCTGACAACAGAATTTCATCCATATGATTGGTCATCAGTAACTTAAACAGGTGTGGTGTGACTGAAATATGCAACCAGCGAACATATTCTCACAATCTTCTCACCGATTTGTCTCTGATTCGCTCCACCATTCATCTCATTTCTGTCCATTTATCTGTCATTTGGTCTTGTTTGTAGAGGAGAGGAGCAGGAGAATGAAGAGCAGAAGTGAGTGTCAACCAGACCACAGAACTCATTTGTGCCAGAAACAATAGGAAAATTTAAATAATGTCTTGCCACAAGTTCAGTTTTCTGCCACTGGCTCCAATACTGTCCTCCTGGATCCCTCTGAATCTACCTCAGCTCAGTTGTTTTCATTCACCCACAATCTGGCAGCAAAAACAGGTACTTGATTCTCAGTGTCACTAGACTGTATCAATGTTGTTAGTGTATTTTTTTTTTTCTTGAAGGCTCTTTTCTTGTTACTGTTCATGAACTTTGCCCTATGAGAAAACACAGGAGTCCAGTTTGTGAATTCAGACAAAGTACTTAAGTTAAAAAAAAGTGTGAGAGAAAACCTGCATTGGGATGTTAAGTTAGAATTTTTGTTTTTGTTTTGTGGACTGTGGGATTGTGGGGTATGTGGGGTATTGACATCAAAGACCTTCTTTTAATTATTTAATAATTACTCACTGCTTTGGGATAGCAACTTACTTTGAAAAGATCCTGTGAGCTAACCACTTCACCATTCCAGTGAGGGGTCAGGTGCAATTTGATCCTTTTCAGAAGCTTTATTATCCAGCCTGGAACTTCCGTGTCTTTTCAGATACTTTGTAGAATAAATCCATAATGGTACTGAGTGTATTTTATGATGATTAGTCATTTTTTCCTGGCTAATGCGGTCCTTTTTGTCCTTAGCTTCACCACTAGCTCCACCATGATGTTTTGGGTGTATTGAGTATTTGCCTGTCTATAGATATTAACCTTAAATACATCCAAAGGATGGATGGATGGATGGATTTATTTATTTATTTATTTGTTTGTGTGTTTGTTTGTTTAAGTTTTTACAACATTCCGAATAGTTTTTCACATGGCCCTGATGCTGTTATGTTGCTTTTGTGCCCTGGGAAAAAAAAAAAAAAGAAGAAGAAAAAAAAAAGCTGCACTGCAGGCCAAATGGCTTAGCCCCTAAAATTACAAAATCCCACGCCTGGTGTGTACAGTCAATTTATTCACACAGAGCAGACTGAAGTGGCAGCATATGGATGTGGCTATTTGACTTCCTCAGCATTTTAATTGGGAAACAACTGAAGCAGAAAACACAATTACTCACCTGTCATCTAATTTCAGTGTGTAAATACAGCCTTCACATGTACAGTATACATTATTGTTCAAGTTTTACAGCTACATTTTTATTAATCTAATGTTAATATAATGCTGAGAAGGTAAAGTGTGTCTTTATACACAGTCACAGAGGGGGGGCTTTTTTCTAGGTTCCGCTCAATGTATAACTAAAAAAAAAAAACACTAAGGAGATAAGCACTGACTTTTCATATGTTTTTTTTAATTTATTTAATTTTTTAAAAGCATCTGACTTTTTTCTCCATCCCATTTTCGAAATCATTTATACAATCTTGTTGGTATAGAGAGGGATGAATCCCAGAGGTCAGGTCCAGGTACAAGTAACCCAAGAACAAAAAGAGTTCATTTACTAAAAATCTTTCAATACAAATAGGCAACTAGAAATTTCAAGAATATAAATCTTACTGAAGAGGAATTATGTCAACAGAAAACTTACAGCAGCTGGAGAAGGACATATGGATGTGGTGGGGGTTCAGTAGTTATGGCTGCGGCTTAACAGGAAGAGGGTTCTAGGTTTGAACCAACTAACTAGCAAG
Organism: Acanthurus leucopareius; assembly: GCA_029814765.1. Lineage (NCBI taxonomy): Eukaryota > Metazoa > Chordata > Actinopteri > Acanthuriformes > Acanthuridae > Acanthurus > Acanthurus leucopareius. The sequence goes on along the minus strand of JAQMCX010000058.1, from coordinate 3,433,937 downwards.
GGCCTTTTCTGTGTGGAGTTCACATGTTCTTTAACTGTCTGCATATTTTTTTTCACTGACTGATCTATTTTCCTCCACAAAGACATATAGGATAATTTGCATCTCTAAATAAGTGTGAACTGTGTCTCTGTGTTAGCTGGGATGAACTGGACTCAGCCTCTCACTGCTGGGATTGACTTCACCCCCCAAAACTCTGTGAAGAATAAGCAGTTCTGGATAAGGGATGGATGGATGCATCTCAGAGTTGTAGTGACTATAAGTGTATGAAAATCTGAACCAATTGTGGAGTGATTTAAATAGATGCTTCTAAGATCCCAGTGGATTTGTTTTAGATGAAAACGAAGAAGTTGGAAGATTAACATAGTCGCTCATGATGAGATGAGGGAGCATCTCCCAGTGAACACTGTTTGAAATGAGGGGTTGGCCTCATCATAACTGAATGCACTGCTTTTCCAGTCTTTTCTTTAGTTTTGCCCTTTTTTCCCCCACTGTTTAATCCATATCTCACTGCAGTTTTTTTTTTTTTTTTTTTTTTTTTATAATTTACCATATACTTTTTTCTTAAAATTTGTTCACATGTTATGTAAATTTAAATGTGACCAATGTGTTTTTCTTCCCCTGCAGCGATATCCTTTTTGTATAAAATTAAAGCACTGTGTGTGTTTAGTGTTTGATCAGTTAAAGTTAACTTGGCTTGACTTGAATTAAATTTAAAGTAGTTTGTCTGAACTCTGTATCCTGTTGAGAGAACTCAGTGATTAAATCCGTGGCCGGTTAATTAGCTCTATCTGTTATATTTTGACTGCAAAGTAAATCACTGGGCATGGTGTCTCATCTCAAGGTGCCAAGCATAATGCAGAATTTCATCTCATTTTAATCACTCTGAATTTAACCGTATGAGTGTTTCTGCGGTCTGTCTTTGTTTAGCCAAACAGACAGTGTAAGGACTCCACATGCAAGATACAGCTGTTATTTATCCAGGATTTTAACTGTGCCAAGCAGTTGTTTTAGGGGGCAATTATTCTAATTTCCTGCATTATTTTCTTCAACATCCATGTTCCATACATACTGGCCTCTTCTTTGCCTCTGATTGGCTCCATTGTGATGGTTGTTTTTGAAGAAATAGATGTCATTGTCAGGCAAAGAGAACAAGGTCCTGCTGACATTGCACGTATTGTTGTGTTGAGACTCAACCTCATTTAAGCTGTCAGCTCCTTTGAAGAATTAAAAAGAAAGGACTTCCTGTTTCTGAGTTGGAGAGGATATGTGGAAAAAGTAGGACAACACGCTGTGAGAGATCACTCAACACTAAAGACCACCACAAGCTGTAAATGATCAATCTTTTAAAACTGAAAAACTAAAATAAAAAGTAGGCTGGCTGGCTTAAGAGATGACAGAGGTTTTAAGGGAAGCTAACTGAACTCACCAGCAAGAAAACCATGACTTGGCTAAACTCATGAGTTTACACCTGTGCACAGCTCCTCAGAGAGCAGGGATTACATGCACACAGTTAAGCTTCAACACAGTTTTATGATTAATGCAACATGGTAAGGAATGATACAAGGCTATCTGCTCACCAGCCTTCAGTTAGGATTTTCTTTAATCACAAATCCAGATAAGCTAATAACATAACAGGCTCAGACTCAGACATTCTCTTATATATTTATATATTTATTTATATCTTTTTTTTTTTTTTTAACAATGTCCAACCCTACTACCTGCTGGACTGAACTGTCCAAGAGGACTATGATCACCATTGTTGACCTATTTAGTGATATATTTATTTGTTTGTTTGTTTGTTTGTTTGTTTGTTTGTTTATTTCAACAAAGGGGTGAACTTTATTTTGATTAATGGAAAAGCATCATACCACTGCATGATGTGCACTGGGATGAAAAAAAATAGAGAAGACAAGTTTTTGAGTTTGAATGGCAGTGCACACCTCTGTTCTAATATTTCTTCCAAGACATATGTGTTCATTTGCTGTTTGTATTTTATTACTCCATCTCTCCACACAGGTGACTATGATCATGAGCTTGGCTTGCATTGTGTTCATGAATATTCATAAAAGGGCGTATGACAGGCTGCAGCAGACAGAACCGTTAGTCATCAGTCACGGGGCAGTGAACACATTCACACCTAAATAATGGGTTTTAGAACACAAAGAGAGTTTGTGGGTGTGTTTCTGAAGTACCTGTGATTCATTCAGAGCGTGCAAATACTGTCCGTGCCATAAGCTATATAACTGATGTTGACATAACCACTGTGATGCCTTTGGTCTGTGGACTGCTGTTTATAAGCTTCGCATCTACAGTCATTACCGTCTTGATTTTTAAATCCAGAAGACAATATTTGGATAAAGTACTGGAGTTAGGTTTTTGGCCAATGCTAGCAATAGACAGAGAGTCCTGTTAGCAATGAACATCAGTAATTTATTTTGACTGTGACATTATTTGGGATGCTATTTTTTTAAGTGACAAACGCATTAAAAACAATGGTACTTACTAGAGTGTCTTACAGTGAAACTGAGCACGGGGCAGGACATAATGGCAATGTTAGTAGTATCAACTTTAGTAAACTGAAAACACAGGGTTAAAGTTCTAAGACTAAAACACTGACAACAACCAAAAACAAGTCCAGTTAAGGTTAGTTAAAGTAAGTGTACACACTGTCATGGATATTTTACACTTAACAGAAACATTTACCAAAAGAACATCATTTTGTATCATGTTCTGTAGAGGAAAGGGTGTCATTTTCCCATAGACTTATATTCAATCAAACTCTTTTCACAACCAGTGCAGCTGCTGCTCTTCTTGTCCTTGCTGGTGATTGGAAAGAAGGCAGGGTTACAACACTTTTACATTGGATTCATTTTTAGACCTGAAGGCCAAATACATTCCTTTAATACACCCCCTGCTCTAAGTCAGTAAATGTATATGTTTCTCACAGAAACACACTTTGATCTGGAGCCTATTGCATGGAATACATTTGAATGACATGCAATTGTTGTATCACATATAATTATTTTGTCAGATTTATTATAATTGCATTATTATGCATTGTGACACATTGTTAACCATTATTGCACTTGATAACTTATCTTCCTTCCAGATCCTTTAATTATTTTATCCATTTCATGAGAATAAAATAGTCAGGGGAAATGAGGTGATGTGTTACATAATTTAATATTTGATTTCAGTACACAAATAAACACACTATTTAATCACAAAACTCAGGACAGTTACAGTCTATATTTGTATGTCTCCTTGTATTTGTGACTATGTGCGCACGCGTGTGTGTGTGTGTGTGTGTGTGTGTGTGTGTGTGTGTGTGTGTGTGTGTGTGTGTGTGTGTGTGTGTGTGTG
>JAQMCX010000058.1:3413266-3430474 GCA_029814765.1 Acanthurus leucopareius | reverse complement strand
AGTCCAGGTCAGGTCTTCACCGATGTAGGTGCCCAGAAACTTGAAGTCTGGCACCATCTCAACCCTGTCCCCGTTTAATCTGATGATTTGACCTTGAAGGTGCTGCTTGTGACAGACTCTAGTTTTTGTCCTTCTGTAATCTTTCTGTGACCAGGGAGTAACATTCTGTGATCTTTCAGTGGTCATACACTTTCAACCAGGGAGTAACCTTCTGTGTGAGCTGACAGTTAAATCTTGTTCGGCATTTACTGACTTGCTGCAGCATAGTTTTTATTGCTTCATTGTATTGGTCTTGTTTAAGACTGCAACCAACAATCACTTTGATCTGATTAAGCTATTGATTATATTTTTTTGACCAAGATGGAAGCTAAAAATCAGCATTGTCATTTGGAACACATACACACACAGATATTAGCATGTATCTCACTGCCTCTTGTACTTTAGTGCTTCATCACAGAGTTGCTACAGAGGAGAACATGGCTGTACAGTTTCTTTTCTTTTCACCTTTTTCTTTTTTTCAGTTCTTTTCTACTGTCTTCTCTTTCAGTTGTGAACCTGACCCTATGTCTAAGAAAACTCATGCATAACCTAGCTCTGAGTAGACTATAAACTGTAGACTGTTTTCACTCTTTTTGATTTTGATTTTGACTGAACTTGCATTTGGCCATTAAAATCAAGTGTGGCCTTTTTTTTACTGCTATTAATTTACTGCAACTTCATTATTTTTACTCAAGAAATGAAGAGGACTAACTCTTTCTGTGGGAGGAAAAACTGGCATTTTAAGACAGTGTGTTTGTGACTTCTAGCATGCATTTGTGTGTGTGTGTGTGTGTGTGTGTGTGTGTGTGTTTGTGCATACGTGTGGGAGGGTTGGCATGATACTGTGCACGCAGCAGCAACTGGCAGTGTGGTACAAGGGCAAACTGCCTCAACGTAGTGAAGATCTCTTTTGTAAAATATGCTAAATTTTGTACATATCCCAAATCCATGTTCATTCCGATGGGCTGGGAGAGCCATAAAGAGACTCATTAGAAAACATTTGCTTTATTTTCCTGGAAGTAGAATTAAATCCAGCCAAAAAGTCTACAGGCAAGCTGAAGGAAAATGGTTTCCTTACAGTGAAGCTACAAGGAAAATTTCCCCAAAAGTCTCATTAAAAAGGAATCTTAGTATCTATTAGCTAGCTATACGTTTCTTTGAATTACTTTGCATATATTAAGGTGTTTACTGGCTTATGGAGTCAAAGGGAGTTCAACAGTTCAAGTTTAATTCATTTGATGCAGGAGCACGAGTAATGAAAATATCTTAAGATCCTCCCGAAATGATCTTGTCTTTATGTCAGTGTTGGCAGCTCAATTAAAATTGATTCATCACCTTCCTTAATGGCCCTTAAGGGAGAAAGTAGAAGCCAATTGATTTTATTTTCCTAGTTTTAAAATAAAACTTTGCAAAATAAATCAGTAAACACACTGTAGAGGTAAATAAATAAAAGTTAAATTAGAGAATGAGACCACTCTTATGTCTGAAGCTAGTGACTAGAGATGATGAGCTTGTCTAAGCATCAGACTGAGAGCAGAGAGAAACAGCAAACCTTGAAGAGCTCTCAAACAAGAGCAAGTGTCCTTATCTGTTCACAAACTGTGTCCCAGTAATATTTGACTTTATTTACAGCTTCTGACTCTTATTGTCATGCATTTAATAGAAAAGTCAGAGTATGGCCCCTAAAGAAAGAGGTTTCTTGGAACTTAGAACCAGCCTGAGACCTGAGAGGGGCCACAACCTACTTATCTTCTGTGCTTATGAGGTTGAGTCAAAACCAGAGTGCTACTGTACTGCTACCGGTTTGCATCTGTGTATCAACTTATAACTTGTATAATGCCTACATTGATCCATGCTGATATGTTGTAGCAAACGTGGAAAACATCTTGCTCTATATTATACAGGGAAAACAATATGATGCTTTTTTTAATCACAGCTGCTTATTGAAAGGGGGAAAAAGGAGCAAAACCAAATGGCACTTACTTTTTTTGAATTACTACATGTCAGTCAAGGAAAGTTACAATGTCTATGATGTCTTCTTTCCTGGATTTTTTGACAATAAACTTTGAGTATCTGTAAACAACCACTTGTCTGTTCTGTACAAGTTTACAAAAGGGATTACCCAGAATCCTGTGGTTATAAAGGAAAAACACTCTCACCAATGTCATGTACTTTCTAACTTATAGTGCTATTAAAAGTTGCTGATGGAGTGCTGCAAAACATGAATTTTTGAATTGGATTGTTCATTTTAAGATGAGCATAATGGTGTGTTAAAACATGAAAATCTGGAGAATTTTTCAGGCTGGTAAACTTGGATGGTCTTTACACACACCAAACTACAAAAAATACAACTTTTGAAATATCATATCAAACATTTATTGTTGACAAATGTATAATAGTGCAATTCACAGCTCAGCTTTTATCTAAAATTGGTATTACTTTTTCACTATTTTGTAAAGACACACGGATAAAGGGAACAGACTTCAAAAGTTTTCAGTTTGACAAGATATTGGATTTTATGTTCTAAAGCTCAGTAATAACATCTCTGCTTAACAAATCACAACAACTGTTACAAACACAATCAATTTGTTTTTTCCATAAGAAAAATGCCTAAATCTGTGGAGTTATGAAAGACAGACCAGATTTAATTGATGTAAGACGGCAAACATGCCAGATGACGACTCCTACACATCCTCATTGGCATCAATGGGTGTTGACAATATCATTATGCCATTTCATTTTGAAGCAGTCTGAGTCAGATCTGGGTTATGTGACAGACTTGGGTACTGACCATAGTGTACCCTGCCTCTTGCCCAGTGCTGGGACAGGATCCAGCCAACCGCCAACCTGAGCAGCATTACCGTCACACAGACGGGCTGCATGATCCAAAAATGGAGGTTTGGCTTTTTGTTCTGATTCCTTTTGTTACCTCTCTATCCCTTCATATTGCATAAAATGTCAATAAGGCAATCTAAGGCAAACTAATTAGCTTGTTTAGCTTGTTGTCATGCTTTGATTTTGCAAAACAGTTAAGAATGGCAGCAGAAGGGCCTTTGAAAGAGCACAAGAATAAATACCAGAGGGAAACCTGCCAATTGGAATCAGTAGAAAATACCTGCAGACAGAAAAGGAGTGAGAACGACTAAATGTTGTTGCATCTTGCTGCTTCTGCTCTAAATTGTGTATGCCATTTTGTGCTGTGGCACTGACCTGACCGCTGAGGTCAACAAACAGGCCAGGCCATCATGAACTCTCCCGGGACCTCTCAGGGTCATTTGGAACCAGCCTGGAAACAACAGTTGTGTGTGAAATCACTTCCTCACATTTCTTCATCGACTTTTCACTCCAAAATAAATACTCTGTACCGTCCCTCCACAGTGAGCACTAATTTTGAGTTTTCAGACAATCATTAATAATGATTTTGCATCATCACTGGCAGGAACATCCTGCTAAACCCTAATTACACATTTGTTAAAGGCACAATATAGAGCATAAATTTCACACTGTAGTTTCAAACTTTAAATGACATAACAGAGTGAATATTGTGGTTCACCAGGCAGCAAATATGAATAATTACAGGCAGTGCGTGACAGTGTTTGAGGCTATTGCATAAAGTATTATCAATTTTTCAATCGGTCTTATTTTAATGCGAAAAATTCTACTGAACAAGTATGACATCATGAAGCTGTGCTTATTGCTAACACTCTTAAAACTATAAACACACTTATTCAACTCTTCTATAAAAAGACATCATCTAAAATAGTATCAACAGAATAAACTCTGGCCTTTTGGTTTGAGAAATCTACAATATTTTGTGACAGTGATATGACAAGGTTTATACCACTCTTTAGTACAGACATAGTATCATACCTTATATTTAATCCTCAGCAGCAGAGCAAAATGTTTAAGAACTAACTCATATTTAAAATGATCAATGCTATTATCTCAAAATTACCAAAGGATTAGAAAAGACTTCCAGAGGCAGCAAGGCAGAGAGAAAGCAGGAGATGATTGTGGGGAAGATCCGTTGAGAAGGAGAAAATACTGTGAACCTGAAAGAGTAAAAGGTGAGTGGGAGAGAGAGCTATCGATATAACGCGTTCACCTTTGCTTGAAGAAACCTCATTTTCCTCCTCTGATGTTCGCCTCCATCCATCACTCTCCACCCCTTCCTCTCCTCGTCTCTTCCTCTGCTCCTGGTGTCTGTTCTCACTCTGATTAATGAGCAGAGCCCTGGCTGAACCTATTAACAATGTGTAATACCACTCAGTCTGCAAATAGCTTGCACTGTCCAGACCTACTTTACACTTCTCAAGGTAGCGGTGGCCTATTAGGCCGTTCCCTGACTGAGCCATGTTGTCTCTGGCTGCGTAGCTGTTTCTTTAACTCCTCCTCTCCTGTTCTTTCCCTGTGTCTATTTCTGCCCCTCTGCCTCCCATCATGTCTTTCAGTGCCTCCTCCCCAGTTGACTTCCTCATCTCTCTTTGTGTCAGTTATTTCTTTCTCTCTTCTCCAGCTATCCTTGGCCCTATTAAGGTGGTCAAGTTGGGAGATTAATCGACCTGAAAACCACATCAATCAAAGAAAAAAAAAAGAAAAGAAACTTCACATGGCTCTCTCAACCTAGTTTTTTGAGGAAAGACTTGTTCACGACTGGTGAGGCTTGCATGTGCAGTGGACACACATGAATAAAGAGAGAAATTGATATTCTTAAAAATATATATACAACTGTCATGTGAAGCCTTTAGACTGAGCTTGATTCAACACATATTAAAGTAAAAGCAGCAATAACAGTAGTTAAAATTCTAAACAGGAATTCATCCGCTGGAAATAGATTAACTGTATCTGCAGAGGTAACACTGCATTACTATATTTGTGATCTATATGAGAAAATCATAGATCACTAAATTCTAAATTTGTATATGGAAAATCACTGTAATCAAGTCAGCAAATAGCAAGACCTACCCAAGCTGTCACTGACAGCGAGTCTGTGATGTTTTTTTTGAGGGGGGAAAAATTGTAACATCTTTGTCACTTTCCACAATATTGTTTTACAGTAGGAAGGGTCTTTTCTAATTTACATGACATTTAATGGTAAAAGTAGCCACAATCAGGTCAGTCCATCAACAGACTATGTTGCATCACCAGGAAAACAGCGTCTGTCTCCAGCGGTGACATCAGGAAAGTTCCAGTGTCTCAATGTTGACAATTTATGTCTTTTTGAGCTTAAAACTTGAACCAGTAATGTATCTGTTGCTTTCCATGATGCACAGTAGGTCAGGATCCCTTACAATACAACATTATTTTGAAGTCTGGTCTCATTCCCAGCTCTTCTTCACAATGCAAACCTCTCGTTCAGAAAGGCTCTGTGGGAGGAAGCCTTAATGCATCAGATGCAGAATGTAAAGGGTACATTGTGAGTCTGTGTCAGATACAAAGGACCATGACAAAAGCAGGAATCTTTGACACTCATAATGGAAATATGTGAGACATCCATATTATTTTTTATAAAGAGTCAGCAAACACATAGAAAATGCATGGAAACCCTCAAAAAAAATTATGTTAAATTAAATTAAATAAATAAATAAATAAATAAATAAATAAATAAATGAATGAATGGTGAATAAATTAATAAATGATCACAAATTTAGACACTGCTAATGTCACCTGACCAAAGTTTCCATAGTAAGGTGACCTTGCGTTCATATTAACAAAAATAAACTCAACATTGTAAAACTATGACAGCTAAATGAAATTTGGGGTGGAAAAGAAAGGTCCCATGTGTGATATGGTTACTTCTGTAAACTTTTAGGTGTGCATTAAAACTGGCTGAAGTTGGTGTTTGGTGCTACACTAATTTAGAGACATAATCTTAAAGCAAAACTTCAGCAGCATTGACATATGTAGTAATGTGAGTTACAAATGACTCTAACTTACTCAAGTGTGCCTTCCAGTGTATCTAAAATCAAGTTAGACTACAAAATGAAGGCAAGAAATAAGTAAGAAAGAAAATCATCAAAACAAATAAGTGAATAAATGTGAATAAAGACAACAGAGCATTATTCTGTAAAGATTTCATTTAAACCTAGTTGCTAATGTCGGCAAAACACGGCAATATCCATCTAATAATGGCTATCATTAGTCACCATAGGCTACCAGTCATACAAAATCAGTGTAATTACCTGATGTCAAACAAAATTGACCAGTTGCACTCTGTTTCAATCTTCAGTCTGACGTACCCTCCACACCAGCTATCATCCATAGGGAGGGGGATTCTAGTTTCTCTAATTCATCCTGAAAAACCAGTATATCTGAAATCTAACACAACTCCAAGTTTATGTTGATGCTGAGCCATGCCAACGTGCTGGTCTTGCCTGGGGTTTTAAGAGTGGAACAAAGTGAAAATAAATTAAGATGTTAGGAAAGAAGAGCGGCCTTGACAGCAGCTTCTATATTGTTCACCTATTTTTTTTTTTCTTATTCACTCCTACTAGGTTCCGATGTAGTTGGACAATGCTTAACACCAGCTTGACAACAGCAATGATTGGCTAATCGTGCTCCCCCACGTTCCCCCACTCATTGGATCGATTGCTTTTTCATCTGAGAAACTGCTGCTTCATGTCATGATGCCAGAGGAATCAGTCAACTCTGTGATGAGGGGGATTCTAAGGTCTTGGACCAGGCAACCAAGCCAAGGCAGTAACAGCAAAACCTCTAAGAGCAATGAATGGATTAAGGATCTGTTCCGTTGCTTATGAATCTAAGTGGTTAAAAAGAAAGTCTTAAAGACTGTTAATTCTTCTTCCAAATCCCACATATCCTCAATTTGAGTCTTAACCATATTTTCTAATAAAATATGTACTAAACTAATAAAATATGTCAAGGAGCCCTGATATTTTCATTTATTTTCAGTGTAAATGGACTTACCTTGGAGAAAAATTGTGTCTTTTACTGCTTTAATGACCATGATTTTGTTTTGCTTTGGGTGAGAAGTGAAATTACCTCACTGAATTGGCAGGATGTCTTTCACTGAATACAAAACTAAAGAAGGACATTTTTGCAGTGTTGCAGGGGGATGATGAAACACACACACATACGCACACCCACGCACACACACACACACTCACAAACACATATACACAGACACAATAACTAACATGCAATAAGGCCCTGAAGAAGTTCTAGAATGAAGATGAATCAAAGGCATGGAATGTTCAAAAGAGCTACAGACATTCCACATACAAGACCACACACACACACACACACACTCAAGCACACGCACATGCACATGCACACACATGCACATGCACATGCACACACATGCAAACACAAATTTAGTTACTTTAGGCACAAAGACACTGGATCTCAATATGTACTGCAAAAGATTAAAAAATAAATAAATAAATAAATAATAAAAATTTTAAACCTACATATTGTTTAAAAGAAGTCAAAGAGTTGATTTTTGAAATGAGCATTTTTTTTCAAAGGTCAACGACCCAAAATTGCGACTCCATAGTCAGGAAAGTCAACATATACACCCACACACACTGGAGAACGTAAAATACATATACAGCACATGTTCCATTGAGTATGTGTAGAACTCACACAGAGCAGTTTCCAACTTGTCCTTAAGGCTGAATGCTCTTGCACTGCAGACGTTCTGTTGCTCACTAAACACCGTGTGGCAACATTAGCTTGAAACTCGAGCAGGCTTTTCCATAAAGGCCTGTGCCAATGTGATGCAATCGAGTTCTCTGCCCCAGCTTTGCCCTCACAGCCAAAAGAACTGCCAGAAAAGAATGTTTCATTCATGATCTACTGCCATCTCACCCCCTGGATGTTCAGATAGAGTAACTGCACAAAATCCACAGGACGCAAAGAAGATGGAAGCAGAGGAGAACATGAAGCCAAGAGGCTGAGGGAGAGACAGATGATGACAGATGGTGAGATGTGGAAATAGGAAAATGTGCTTTGAGGAGAAAGAATGAAACTATCGAAGAAGTGGAGGAGAAGACGAGAGAAAGAGAAGATATGAGAGAAAAAAGAAAGAGGAAAACAATGCTTATAAAAGGAGAAATCCATTGAAAGAGATTGACAGTTTTTAGACAGAAAGATAAAAAAGAAAAAAAAAAAGAAAAATTAACAGTAGGGTGCTGCTGTTATGCTGGTAATCGTACTATGGAGATGGTTTGATTTTCCAAAATGGAGCCTTAGAAAATGTGACAATTTGACAGTAGCCTGGGGTAAGCAGTCTGGCATAGCCACACTTTTTAAAAACTGCCTCCTCTTTTCCTCTCTGATCAAAAGGGGAAGACCTGCTAACCTGTTATATAAGCCAGCAGCACCAAGTGAGAGACTGGCACAGAGAGACAAAGCATGTCCACATCCCGAATAAAGGCAAATACGAAGAGATGAAATTGAGGAAAATTGGCCCCAAAAACTGTCAAGTGCAATTCTTCTGCTATCTCTTCCCCTTTTCTTTCTGTCAGACTTAAAAGCTGATACACTAAGTGGGAAAAAAATAAATAAATAAGATGCAGGTTTGAATGGAATGGAGCTTCAGCCCCATATTACACCAAGTCTTTGTGCATTTACAACATATAATCATCTAATTGGGATGCTCTTACATCTTCCATCTAGCTGCTGATCCAACAACACACTTTCTATTCTGATAGATTTTGAAATATGCCACACAAAGCAACTTGTCAGGTCAATAGTTGTGTTAATGCTGAGGACCTAATTTACACAGTTTTATTCTAAAATCAAAAATCAAACAGCCTCTTTTCTCTCATTCTGGTGGAATCAGTGACTTACTCTTTCCAGTCATAATGTAGTTTCTCTGTTGGTTGTGGAGGATTATTTTAAGGAATCCAGTTAAAAAGCTCTAGTCATTTTATATCTTGATCTTTTCAAACATTAAACTGAACAGCATGTTAGAGACCTTTTTTTAATATTAAATCAGGACTTAATTGACAAAGCTTTCAACTTGTTTTACACATATAAAAACCTCTCTAACAGGATCAAGACTCAAAATGCAGCAGAGATCTTGCATCTCTGAAACACTGATATCCAATAAAAACACTCAGAGAAAAAAATAGAAATTCAATACCACAAACAAAACAGTATGCAACATGCTTAAGTAAGACACACCACGGCTATGTACGCTTTACACAAGAGTTAAAGGTTTCAAAGGGTTAAACACACCTTCGCATCTTTTACTCTTTCATCAGCATATTTGGACCAGTGACTGATCTTCCATATGGCAGGCATCACTCTTTTCCTGCTTGGAGCTTTCAGATGAGATCATCCATTAACACAAAATGATCCCATTAATGCTGAGATTTCAACACAGCTGAGGGCTGATTGGATTATTCTAGTCAGAGTGAAGCTGCTCCATCTGGAGGAGTGCTAAACCAGTCCTATTAATGGATTACCAGGCTGTGTTTAAACTTAGTCATCGATGACTTTTCACTGCTCCACATGCAGTCCAGACTGCGTGCTCGATCTTGTGGATGTAGTAAACACATGATGGAAATGACATGAAAGTCATTAGACGCAGAAAGCTCCAGACAAATGTTCTCATTTAAACTCAGCATAAACACTAATGTCACCAGGACAGTAATGCAAAGGATGCAATTAACATGCAAATACATGATATTCATCTCTTTATATGAATTAAGTATTGACAATTATACCCTTCTAACTGGAGGACATTTTTGACCCTTTAAACTCATGTAGTTACAATTAATTAAGAGAGATTTGACATAGCTGAGACCGCATGTGTCTCAGTTATTAATGTCAAACAGTTTCTGCCTTTCAAGTTTTAATTGAAAACGTGGAATTGCCCGACTTTCTAATTGTGGCTCTTGCGTTCTCATTTCGAGCGTCTGGGTGTGTGTGTGTGTGTGTGTGTGTGTGTGTGTGTGCGTGTGTGCTAGAGATAGCTGCCAGTGTGCTAAAGGCCTCTGAATAACGTCATCTCAGCAGCATATTAATGTCAGTGATAAGTCAGACTGTTAATGTTGCTGCTTAAAATTAAAAGGAAAAATATCGAGCCTTAATGTGAATTCAGAGTACAGTGCAGTCTATATTAGGGACACTGTTCCCCTCAGAGTCCTTTACTCAATTTTACATTTCTGTCAGCTTTGAATGGCTTTTATAGATTACTTGCAGATATACTATGCAAAAAGATTCAGAAGAAACTCTGGTTTTAAAGATGTTTCAAATAAAGCATGTCAATAATTATGGTATTAGTTTGTGTCTGCTGAGTTGACTAACCAGATACATTAATGGCTTTACACCCTTCATTAAGCTGTATTAAGGAAAAAAAGTAGTCGTGCTAATTACTAACCTGCAATCAACTGTGAATTTAAGTGTAGTTTGCAAATGTTTTTTGTCAAACTTTCTCTTTCTTTTGCCATTGATGATCCACAATCCAAATAACAAACTCATTATCTAGTTAAAAATATATAATAATAGGGCTGCCGTTTAGCTCAATCGGGAGCGCGGGCGGCCCATGTACGGCAGGCTTAGTCCTCCACGTAGCGGTCGCGAGCTCGACTCCGGCTCCGACCATTTGCTGCATGTCTCTCCCCTCTCCCTCTCCCTGTTTCCTGTCCGATATCTCAGCTGTCCTATCAGTAAAGGTGTAAAAGACCGAAAAAAAGAAAAAAAGAAAAAAAAAAACTCTAAGAAAACCTAAAAAGGAAAAATTCTTATGCACCCACTCTTGAAACACTACAAACCTGCATTGGATATACAGGGCAGGAGGGCTCTGAATGGATAATTAAAGCATCACTGGTACCTTTCTACAAACATCAGTTATGTTGGTGAGGTGAGGTGCCTGTGCAGAACCCCGTGGATATTTAAAGACCAATACCCATTCCAGTCACATCCTGTTCTCCCTACTCCTGCTTGGCAAGTGATACAGTGGTATCTATTAATATAACGATTAATGTTACGACTGTATGAACTTTTTCATCATGTTATTTAATTTTTGAGTTGAATAAAAGGCTCAATTAGCATTTTGTTATACAAACCCGTGTTGTAGAAAATATTCAAAAGAACTTTGATGACGAGTCAAAGTCCTTTTGTAAGGTTGAAACTAGTGGACATATAAAATGGATTGACAGTACAGTAGCTGAATATATACAGATCCATTCTGACCTTGAATCCTGACCCTTTACCCAAGAATGGAGTTACAGAGATATACTGTTGGTGGAAGTGTGTGTTCAGCCTTGTATGTTTTTTTGTGTTTCTTGCAGTACCTGTCTATCTCCAGTTCTCGGTGTATAAGTAGCCCCTCTTTAACCGTCGCCACAGTGTTGACAGAAGAAGTGGTATCCATAAGCATCTAGAAACAAACAAACCCATAAAAATGAACACATGCACTGCGCAAATACATAATTAATGAACTGGCTTCAGTTTATTCCTTTATTTCACAGTAGTCATGTTACGATCCCTTATTTATTATACTCATTAAAATCCCCATTTTGGCTCAATAAAACTTTTCAAAAATTTTCAAGGGCTTTCCTCATGTCACAAACCAAACAAATTACAAAAGTACACACATGCACTCATTGCATTTGTGTGTGGTTAGGTATGATCAGTTGAGTACTTGTCAAAACATTCAGGATTTACTTTGTATTGTTTAACAATATCATACTACATTACCACTTCACATGGTTGAACTAGATGTACGAGTCTTTGGAAATCTGATGATTTCAGACTGAAAGGTCTGCATTTAATGACAAGTCTTTATGATATGGTTCAAATCAAAATTCATTCATAAACAGTTCTGTACTGGATAAACTAAAAAGGAGTTTTAGGTTTTCATTTTAGTTCACTGTGTGCAAGCCCCTTTCATACTACCCTGAAATGCAAGATTAAATAAAACCGGTATATGCATTTGCAGCTTTTTCTTACCAAAAAAAAAATCCATTGACTTGATTAATAACAATATAGTGTGCCAGCTCTCTGAAGCACATATGTGACTTCTAGATTTTGAGTTGAGAGAGTATTCTGTTGATGTGGGCCAAAAACAATATCACCCATACAGCTTTTTACAGTGTTTTTAGCCAGGCCCTTTCTACTAAAACATAAATACCATATATTCTTACCAGATGATGTGACATGTTTTGACCAACTTAATACCTTCTTATGATTTCAGGCTCTACACTTGTTTTTCAAATTTATGGCTTATGGATCTTTGTTATCTGAATTTTTTTAGTATAGATTTGAGTAAACTTTGCACTCTCCACAAATTTCTGTGAGAAATTTTTCAGTGATCACTGCACACAGTCACTGTTCTACACTGAAAACTGCTCATAAGGCTGAGTTCCACCTTTTACTATTCCATCAACCTGCGATATATATCACCTAACAATTTTACAAAATCTAATTTTTACATGGTAAAAAGCTTTATTATAGAGACTGGATGAATATACAGTAAAGAAGAATAACACTAAACCCACATGTAAAATAGTGACTTAGTAAAATCTTTGAAACAGTGGTCTGTAGTATACACAGAAAGGCAAGCAGAGCCGACTGATGTGTGAATGATTTGCTAACTGCACCAGCCAGAATAAAATATACCATTAAGTACAATTTCATGATTTGTAATGTTTCTCTTTCTTGTGATGAAAGTTTCTCTTATGTTAGAAATAGGTGTTAGAATTTTTCCTTTGACCTGACATTAAACATATTATATCTAGAAAAGTTTTTTACTGCCTTAATATGCTATCTTAAACTTCTCAAACTACAAAGAACCCTACAGCCTGATTAAGAGAAACAAAAAAATATTATATAATCTTATACCATATTAGATTAGATTATGAATACCACAAAGCAAAACTGAATTGAAACATCTAAGGTTTATGTTACATAGTTGACTATAACATCTAATTTGGTTAAATATCATTTAAGCAGGCTGATTTGTGGAGCTAATATTGGTCTGGAGTGCCTGATGTAACCTGCAAATACAGAACTTGTATTAGTGGTTGTTTCCTTGCCCAGCAGGCTGAGAGTTTACCATTTCCAAAACCACTCTACCTGCCCCATTGTCACACGTTGACCAAAGTGATAACAACTTTTCAGATTCATGAAGATAATCACAGCCTAATTTGCTTGTTCATTTGCTACTGCTTTCACTGTTTATACTAAGGAAGAAATTCATGTAAAAGCAAATATTTTATGCCGGAGCACAGTCTGAGTTGTTCATTTGAATTATCAGCAGTCACCAGTCAAAGATTCTAGACTAGCTCGGCCTCTGTTCACAAGACACAGTCACATACACAAACATCAATGAAACGATGAGTAGCATCTGCCAGTAGTCATCCTTGCTTCCAAAAAGGATGCCTACTGTGGTTGAAAGAGGGCTGCAAATTACAAGAAGAATGGAAACAGGCAACTTTAATTTTTTTCAGTGAGACAAAACGTTGTCCTGAGATGTAAGAGAAGATATTACTTCCACTTTTGTTTCATCTAGTTGCTATCTTTAGCTTTAATGGGACAGGCACTGCTTGACTTGCTTGTCTTGATGATACGCCACTAATAAGTTGTTACTTTCAAATTATCGATTCAGTTAGGTTAGTCACAATCTACAAATTTTCAGTCTGGCAAGAAGATACTATAGGGCACTTCATATGGTATTAAGTCACTAATAAGCAAGGTGAAAATGCATATTTAATGTATAGATATTTATAGGAAATAAGGAAATGCCTTATTTCTTCATCTACACTTCTTTATTCTCATCAAACCTTTGATCGCTATGTTATCATATTGCTTCTTTTCTTTTCTCCCTCTCTTTTCCTTCTTCCCTCAACTTTATTATTTTTTCTCGACTCGTTATTATGATATCCCTCTCACCTGGTTAAGCCTTGGTTCCATCCAATGCCCCTGTTGCCACAACAACAGCCCATCTGCACACAGCACTCTGTTCCATGACCAGGATTGACCTGAACAGCTTTACCTATATGATCTGCATTGGGTTTGTACTCCAACTGCTTAGCCAGCCACATCTAGGTGCAAGCTGCAGTCTGACCTGGTGAGCCTTTATCAGTTAGATGACCCAATGGTTAATCTACTTGTCTGAAGATGCTGCGACTTTACACCTGTCCACCTACCTGGGCAGTTTTAGCATCTGGGAAAGTACTGCTGTCCTTGTCCAAACTGTTGTGTTTTAGTGGTGAGGACAAAGTTGAGGAAAGAGACAGGTCTTTTTCCAAACCAGTGGATACACTGCTGTGGTTGTACCCGTAGCACTGTTTAGCACCTGATGAGCACTGCAGCCAGTCATGACAGAGCAAGGAGGAAGATAAAGGTAGATTAAGGTCCATGCTTGAAGCAAGGGCTTCCTGTCTGTACTTATATAGCAGACCTCTGTCCAGGGAGCCTCGTGAATCAGGGTTGTATTGATTGACTGATATCCTTGTGGAACTCATATCAGCCCTACTTGACAACTTGGTTAGAGAGGACCATCTCCGGATGGGCTGAGTGTCCTTCATGTCAAGAAAGTTTGGTGCACCAAAGGGACTCATGACTGGCATAAGCAACTGGCAAGACCTGCTCCACTGACTTGTTTTGCACTGTGAAGCTGGCATTATAAAACTTGTGTATGGTAAGGAAGATGAGGATGGCTTGACATGGACAGTGGGGATGCTATCATTATCCTGGCCAAAGTAATGCTGTGTTGGTGGCTGGAAAGACATAGGAGTGGTAATGGAACCGGAGTCATCTGTAATGAGACATACATGCAGGCAGAAGATAAGCAGGCGGAAGACCATTTGAGGAATGTGATTTGTAAAAAATTAGGTCTAATTCAAATCAACACAACATAAACACAGCCATCTTTCTGTACATTACTCTTTTTTATCAAAGTCATAAGTAATGATTTAATTAGCCATGATAAAAGTAACATTGACAAAGTTTGAAGGATCTTCATTTTGTTCAAAATGCAGAAACCAAGTACATTTAAGAACTAAAAACACGACAAGAATACAAATGCCTGCAGCTACTTAAAGTATACATACATGTGTGTTCGTGTGTGTGTGTGTGTGTGTGTGTGTGTGTGTGTGTGTGAATGCTGTTTGGTTGTGTGTGAGTGGGCATGTCAGCTCTCCTCCAAGCCCTGCCCATTTTGATATTTTTTAACACTCCAGAGACATTTTTTTGAAATTCAAGGCTAGAAGCACTTTGGCCAGAAGTCTGGGGTTTAGTTATACAGTACTTAAAGCAACCAACTCTTCCATGTTGTCATCGGTTGATGTTGCATAATACCTCTGACCTCTTCATTAGGGCAGATCAGAGAAACTTTTTAATTGTTAAATATCTGAGCACAAGATTGTTAGATATACCCTCCTCCCCCTGCAAAGCCGGTAAAAGCAGAGTTGCTGCTATGGAAATGATACACTGTCTCGGTGTAAACTGACAGGTTTTAGAATGTTGCATTGCAAACAGTTGTGAGTGTCAAGTTGTCTCATTGCAAATCTTTGGTGTAAACTGGCCTTTAGAGATGCACAAAATCACTTATTTATTAAATGACTACTGACAAATTTAAAAGATAAGCACAATAGCAGTCCCACCTTCCTGTGAAAAGATCATGAAAAAAGCCTGCTCATTCTTGCACACTTTTAAAATACGTGAATTGCATCTTCCAGTTGTGCACTGGAACATATTGTTAGTATGTTATTGTTATTGTTATTGTTATTGTTATTGTTAGTCACATAAGACTGACAGAGGAACATGCAGACATATTTGGATTCCTGGCCAAGAACCTAAAACAGGCAAAAAGCCTGTCTCAAATATAGACTTACATACAGAGGATATCGTAAGAGTGTAATATTCATGCCTAATTACAATTGAGTGTTCTGATTTGGAAGGGTTTTTAAAAAGAAGAAGCTGTTTTTGTTCTTAAAATTGTTTGAAAAACACATGTGTTTTTCACATGTATGTGTGTGTGTGTATTCTAAACATACATAGAAATACAGCAAAGAAATTTACTGAAATTAGAACAAGAAAACTATCCCAGAATAGCTAACATAAAAAAAAATGAAAATCAAAAATGTTCTTTATTCTGTTATTTTATGATAGTCTGTCTCTGTTTCTTTTGCTTCAATCTTTAATTGTTTAAAATTTACCCTGTTTATTCAATATAAAGCCTTTTGTGAATATTTTCTTGAATTGGCTTTATTGCAAAGAAATTACTTAACTTATGATACAGGAACAATTAAGCAGAGCAGTACTGGTGCATACCTGAAAATCGTTCAGCAACATCTTACACTCATGTTACTGGAAAAAAGTGTTTACAGTAATTCATTACATTGTAGTACCACTGTAGCCTGGCCCCAGACCAGAGACTCTGCCCATTCAAGTCCACTTAGAGGGGTGGACAAAGTCTCTGATCTGGGCCCAGGCTGGTACCATTAGTCTGTTAACAAAATTTTATAATTTAATATAACCATTCATGGCAGTGGTAATTACTAAGTTAAAAAGCTAGTTATTGAAGATTTGTGTTTTTCCACAAATTTGCAAAGTGCAAAAACCAGTGTAGTGTAGCTATCTATGAAAGAAATCAATTTAATTATTTTCTCATTTAACATACTTTTCTGTGCTGTGGAATGATATAGTTTATTTAAATCTGATTATTGTTATTTATGATTTAATATTGATTCCAACCTCATAACAGCCTTGATTGATCAATAATTTGTTTGGTTTAATTGATCTTACTTAAAGAGTTTAAGATGTTGGTTAGTTTGCAACTATGTCCAGTGTGCTTGCTGCTATACATAGCTGTTAAACACCGAAAAACAAGGAAAGAAGTGCAATTAACCTAAGATATTCGAAGTTTGTTCATACAGTGTGTTACCGTAGCCTTGTGGCAGATGCTACCGCTGCTCATCTATGCTAACTGCTTGACTATTTCTAGCTTTTCTTTAAAAAGACAATCATCGTATATAAGCAGCTTGCATCTAAGACAGGATCCTCTCATCCCGTATCGTTGAGGGCGTCTCACCTGGTTTACTGGATTTGTCTCCATCTTCAAAATCACTTCTGTACCACATACCGATTATGGTTTCCTATAGCAGCAGAGAAAACGGCGGGGGGGGGGGGGGGGGGGGGGGGGGGGGGGGGGGGGGGGGGGGGGGGGGGGGGGGGGGGGGGGGGGGGGGG
>JAQMCX010000058.1:3370780-3413166 GCA_029814765.1 Acanthurus leucopareius | reverse complement strand
TCACAAGTAGGGTTTCAGAGGGCGCGGAGATAATGCGTCACACACTTGGCGCACATTTGACTGCCTCACACCAAACGCTGGGGAAGAACTTAATTTTGAACTTTGGATCAAAGTAATAAATCACTTTGGTATTAAGTCAAGCATTTTTAAGTTGTTTGAAACCACATATTACCTTTGCAGTCAGAACATGAGAAATTTACTTTGCCTTTGTGTAAATTTGTACCTTGCCTCAACTGGGGCCTAAATTCACTTTTTAGAGTGTAGCTGCAAGATTTTTTTCAGTTATATAAAAGGGAACATATTTAAATAAGAACAGTTTGGCTGGTACCAAAGTTCAAAGACTAGAATTTAATTTTAGATTACATTAGGGGATATTTTATTAATTATGGGGAATTCTAGATTTTATGTGTTGATAAAATTTGAGGTAATGGCATGACAGAATTAGCTTGGACCCTTTTAAAAGTCTGTATCCCTCATGTTGCCCCCTGAAAAAAGTGACTGCCCACCCTTGACTTAAATGCCTGCAAACAGCATTCATTTTGAATTTTTGGACATAAAAGGGAGAATCAAGAAGGGACTAAAATTCATCCTATCTCTCCATTTTGTGAATTTGCCCTTCTTTTTGCAAAAATAAAATCTCACCACAGCCCTGGGAAAACACAATCTCTTCCATAATTTTACTACTTTTATTTGATTCTATCTTAAGGTCGTTTTTGCATTGTCTTTTTGCCTCTATCTTTCTTTTATCTTCTCTACAGTCACTATCTTTCTCCTCTTACTTCTTTAATTATGACTGCTCTGCTAACTTCATATCATTACTATACACAAGCCGCTGCCAGGGCAGCAGTGTTATTGTGAGAGATCAAGGCAGAGAAACAGCTGAGAGAGAAGAAGACCTAAAGTGATACAGCAGAGAGTCACAAACAGATAAGCAGAGAGAAAAGAAGAAATGCGAGTGTTGAACTGCTGCATTAGGGGAAATGAAAAGTGATTTACTGGTTCAGAGGGTGTTGTGGCCTTTATACACCTTTTACACTTGAAAGAAAACCCACTAACACCCATTAACACCTGACTTCCTTCTGCAAAGGGAACAGGTACAATTGACATTCATTCCCAGGTCAAAGGACGGCAGTAGTTCATTGATCTAAGTGATGTTAGCATAACACGCAAATTTTCTCTGCATTCATGGTTCAATGCCATGTCATCCAATGTAAAAAGCAGCAAATAACATCTGAATACAGTCTATAAACAATGTGCAACAGTGATGTTAGTCCTCATATTTGTGCAAGATGCAACACTGCAAGAAAGCATGGTAAGAGAACCGACTTGAGGTAAAGACCTGGAGAGACACTATGAATCACAAAAAACACATTTTATATCCTCAGGCTCAAACACTGAACAGTCAGCAGTGAGTTTTAAAGAGAGATTGTAGTAGAAGATATAAAAAAGTAACATTGTCACCGGCCTTCACTCTGCTTCCTCCTCCTTGTTTTATGATGCTGTCATAAAGTCGAAAGTGTCACACCAGAGAAAAACAGCAGAAATGCAATCTCATCAACTGGCAGTGGGGAAGGAGTGAGTCGCCTGTTTTTTAGCAAGTCTGCCCACATTTAAAAACTCACAAACATTGCAATTGTGTGCTAGTGTGTGTTAATTTAAGAATATGTTTGGGAATACCTACCCATATGTTAACTTCATTCTCTGTGAGTTTGTGAGACCCAGATCTTTAGTGTCGTTTGCAACTTGCAGTGGGAGATATTCATGTGAGTGTGGCTCTAATTATCACTGGTGATTTTCACCAAGTGGTTCAGTTTTCAGTTTGTTTTTGAGAATGTTGGAGACTTAGAGCTCTGTTGATCTTAATCTTCTCTCATCATTTCCTTATTGTTTGATTAATGAGATTCTGGTCAAATATATCTGGACAACAGAACCCCCTGAAGAATTTTTTAGGAGGATTTAACAGAACTTCCATTAACTTCTGTAAAGATTATGTAGAGAAAAAGAGCCTTTGAGTTTCTGTATCAACAAAAATGTTTCTTTTGAAGCTTTGTATTGAAGCATCCTGCCTAAAAGACATTAGAAACAGCTACACTTTCAAAAAAAAAATCACCCATAATCCCTTAACTATCCTGAAAAAGCCTTCAACAACAAATCCACCTACATACTTGCACAATCACTAGCACTTGTTGATGATCTTCCATTACCCTGTCCCATTAGAGCTGAATGATAGAGCAAGGTAGAGAGAAACAACACGCCAACAACTTGCTACACTTTTCAAAATATTTATTACAAAAATAAAAAATAAAAAAAACAAAAACAAAAAGCAAAAATAAAAAAATAGCTTTTGCTTCATCTTAAAACGTCCAGTGATCATTTGATGATCATATTAACCTTTACAGATTGTATGATTTTGCATATTTTAGCCCATTTACCATAATTACATATCTTAAAAGATGGCAAACCTTTCCCAAAGTTTACTATAATTTCTTTTCATAATTTCCTGCCTTGTAGGCTTTATTTTTCTATTTAAAATAAAAATAAGTATAGGAATGCATGTGCAAGCAGGGTAAGTTCTTCTCTCCATGGTGGTGTGTCTAAGCTAGGACTACCAATTCACACTTCAGCGAACATGGGTGGTACAAATGTAAAAAAAAAAAAAACCAAAACTTGTCTGGTTTAATAACATAAATATAATGTGTTATGTGTAGTCATGTATATACTGATGACACCCGATTTCCCAGACGTGTACATAATGCCCACCAGTCCACTTTGTATGGCAAACTAGCAATGTGTTAAGTCTGGAATTTAAGATAATCATATGAGCTCTATTTAGCTCGCTCCCCAGGACAACTCAGAAGTTTCATTAATTTACTGTTCCATGAAGAGTAGATGCTAATTACATTCAACATCCAGAAAGTTCACAATTCTGGGGGAAAGAGGTACACACAAAATGGCTTACGATGGGATTAAGATTTAAAGGTGTCAATTATCAATTATCTGGAAACAATGCCGCTATCATGCCTTTCTTCTTACGTTCCCTCCTGTGGACAGCAAACACCCACAGGCGAGCTGTCATCCAGTAATTGATGTTTGATTCCCAGCTCACCCTTTCACATTTCAAAGTGTCTTTTGGCGAAAAAAATGACCTTAGTTACTCTAAATGACCTAAACAGCACCTTTCATGGCAGCTCTGTTGCCATTTGTGTGAATGTATGCATGAGACTAATGCAAGCTATTATGTATTTACCACGTCCTTAAGACAGTATATCTTCTAAAACAATCAAACATCTTCAACGAAAAATAATATAGATAATTAAAGTAAAACATTAGTAATACTAGGAGTAGTAGAAACAGTTGTGTAACAGCTATTAAACTCCCAACAGAGCATTTTTTCAAATCCCTTGCTGCATGGAACTTCACAAACACCTCAATTACTAATCACTCCCCAAACATTAGACACCTCAATTAATATGAACACACTACATCCCTTATCTCCTGTTTCGTATTATCTCAGGTGGCCAGATTAATGTTTTGTGCCGAACTTGTGCACAGTACCTTACCTAATCCCTCCTATTAAATTCCAGTCTCCTTGTAAAGGAAAGCTATTACATTGTTAATGATGAGTCCTATGAGTAAAAACCTTTAAAGTGCAAAATGAGTAATTCTGCTTTGAGAATGGGATGCAGTAAAAGTCGAACAGACAGGGTGTTGCAGGCGTTCCTGTTAATGCCCATGCAATCATAATTAGATGCTGTTAAAAATAAAGAGCTAGCCGTGCCATAAAATGTTAGGGTACATCATTTCAGGCCGTATTAAGAGAAATAGGTTCACATATGCAGCCAGAGAGCTGCTGGTCTGGAATATTAATTTAGACTATATGTGAAAAAACTCAAAGTAATGAAATATAATACTGGCATTATAAATACATTACCCAGGTGAACCAGTTAACTGTGAATATGTAAAGCTAATAGTAAACATAAGTAAAGATAGCTATTTAAATTTGGTAGTTTAGCTAGCTGCTTTAACCCTCAAACATCCACCAGATCCCCGATGATCCACTAAACCTACTGACTTGTTTAGATTTAAGTGTTTAATTTTTTGCCTTTTTTGGACACGCTTTAATTTTTTTTTATCATCCACTAAAAAATACATACATGTTTTTTTGGCTTAATAGTTTTCTGTTAAAAGCTTTTCCAATTAGTTCCAAACAGGCCTAAAAGGGTGGATGTTTAAGGTATAACAGTATACCAATTAGTAGTTTCAGCATCGGCATTATGTTTATAAAACTCAAAATTCAGTGAGCATGTTCTCAAAACTCATAACAATTAAATTCAAGGATGTGGTACACTTTTTCATGAAAGTATTTAAAAGTAACTGAAAAGAGGAAATATCACTTAAGGTGCATGGACAAGATGCTTCACTTGAGAATGAAGCGTTCTGAGTGAAAGCTTTTCTGGCCTCTGCAGGCATAACTAATAATTTACAAATTCTTCACATAAATTGGAAATTATTAATTACTAAAGGGCTATTTCTGCTTTTAACCCATTGAGTTTACTGCCTCAAAACCTCACGTAAAATCAGCCTATCAAATATGAAATAAGATTTTTTTTTGGTTTCTTCTTCTGCATGACATCATGCATACATTTAAAGCCCCCTCCTAATCATGTTGGCTATAAATAAACACAACCATTTGACATCAGGCTATCAATAATCTGGACAAATCACATCAAGCCCAAGACAAAGCTGTACAGATATGTGTATTCCATAAAGTTTTCTTTCTATGTAATAGCTTGCAATGATACATATTTTAGTTTTCATCCCAGCAAAAGAGAAAAAAAAATGTGAAGTTCACGGCAGCATGTTTTCAAACCTCTGAATCAGTGCCAAGAACTGTAGGCAGTGATTCAAATAGGTCTGCTGTTGAGCTTTGCAGACGGGATTAACAATGGTGATGTAACCTTCCCTCATAGCTACCTAGCTACATCTTGCAAATAGAAGGGAAAAATGCTGCAAACACAACTGTACAAGATCTTGAAGTAAACTCACAGAAATAACAGTTCTTAACCTAACAGTAACAGTTTATTAATGTAAATATTTGTCGTGAAGTTAACTGCTTTGATCAGTTGCTAGCAACGTTCTATGTTGATTGACATTTCATGACATGACTCTTTACTGATTGATTCGGGCAAAAAAACAAACAAAACGAGACAAAATAAAAACAAAACAAAACAAAACAAAACAAAGCAAAAAGGGACTAATGTTGTCAGTTGTCAGGAAAAGTCCATTGAATCTGCTAGAAATTATGAGTTATGGTGAGTTTTCCTAACCAGAAACTTGGTTTGATGTGGGATGATGCTGCTTTTAATCATTTTCAAGGCCACTATTTCTGGCCAATTTTTTTTTCTTCCTATCCCTTTAATTCACTTTTATCTGTCATTCTGTTGTCATGAATGACCACAATCTATGACGATGACTCAGTTCACAAGACAAAATGTGAAATTAGTGGGCTGAGAAGTCAGACACACTAACATGTTTGACCTTTGCAACAGTGGGTTTTTTATGTTTGTTTTTGGTCGCTTAACTTCCTGTCTAACATGTAAGTGTGTCAGAGCAGTTTAACAAGTATCAGATTAGTTTCACCGTATAAACTACAGGGTTTAAAAGTCTGAACATGTCATCTAAGACATGGATCATCTGCTTTAATCTGTGCAAACATTGCATGATTAAAGTTGGAATAGCTGTGAAATTTTTTTTAGAATAATGAATGTTTGGGATTGATTTTTGTTTAAATTTTGTGAGACTAGAGCCTTTAAAAAATGTTCATTTCATTATATTTTAAGGACATGGAAACAAAGTCACTCAGGGTGCAATTAAGTTCTTTCCAGGACACTGACCTGCAGTACATCCTTCCCTCTCAACACAGTACAGTATAATTGTGCCTCCATACACACAGCAGATCTATGACCTGGCCCAGTTTGAGGAGTGTCGCATGGTGAATCCCAAGGATGTGCTAATGAGATTGAATTTTAATCATTCTACATTAATGATAACCTGTGATGTTTTGGCACTATTATTTCTAATTTAATTAACTGTGTTGGGTACATATTCTGATACCATTAAATTGATGAATAGAGTGGTACTCTTCCCTCATCCTGTGCCACCTAAGAACTGCTCTGAAGCTGCTCTTTTTTTTTGGCTTCTTTTGGTCACCTCTTTCAGGTCAAACTTTTTTTTTTTTGTATCTTTACCTCTGCCAAAGTTCTTGTAAGTGGTGGCCTAGTGTTCACAGCACTTGTCACCTGCCCCCCATGCTGTCTCTTTCCTGGCCAGGTCTCCAGTGAAAGTGCCAAATATAACATTTCCTTCAGCTGAACCACATTCAGCCTTACCTGAGCTGTGATTTTCCTTTTTTTCTTTATATAGAGATGTAAAAAATAGCAAATGCTCTTTAAAGACAATGGTGACTCTTAAAGAGGATAACATGGATGCTGCTGTAGCATCAATTACATCTTGCACATCTTTATTAAAAGAGGAGTAAAGAAAGGCATGGAAAGCTTTTCTCAGCCCATTCTTCTACTGAATGGCTCGGCATTTTTTAATCATACCAAATGATGTCGTTCACTTATCTGATTGGTTGAATTTAGCCTGTAAAAAACAAGACAACAAACCTGTCTTATTGGTCATCATTAATACCTTGAATTATTTCTTTCTTTCTTTGACTTCTCTCCTGCATCTTAGTTCCCTCTGCCTGATATACATCTGAAGGAGGCAACAAAGAGAAAGAAGGCGAGAGGAGTTGATTTCACTAAATAAAACATCCTTGCATCGGTGTTGACAATATTGAGCGTTGTTCAAATGTGACTTGTGTAACAGCTGCATCTTTTGTCCACTGTTTTTTTTCTTGTTGCTTACCACTTTATTTTGTCTTCTCTATTGTGACAACATACATGTAAAAGCTGATATTGTATCATTTGATTAACATGTATCAATGTAGAAGAACAATTAGAGATCTTAAGAAAATGAATGATGCAGGGAAGATATAAGGGATTACAAAAACTAAGGACCCAAATGCAGACAAAAATTCAATAATTTAACTTGACAGGACGTTCTTAGACAACATAGAACAGGGATTACCAAAATAAAACAGGAAACAATGAAACAAGGATATATACAAAAAGCAAACTTGACACTAAACTTAAGAATTAACTGAATTTAAACTACTCAAAAAACAGATTGTGACAAGATGAGCGATTAACAGAAGGAGAGAGGAGAGGATTACTCACAGAGAAGAGACAACAGTGTCATGACCTTTTTGTTGAGGAGTAATCTGTGAGGTTTGCAACTGCCGTTTTTTGTGCTTGCGCCATGTTTTATGACTGATGGATACACTGTATATGTTGATGGTGTTGACCTGACAGCGACAAAGTTGGTTCGGGTGGTGGGTGTTCAGCAAGCAGGACTGTCATATTTGACCCCCATCTGTGGAGTCATGTGTGTAGGAAATATTAATAATTAAATTAATATATATTAATAAACCAGATGCATGTACACAGACATAAATTGTCCATAGGAAGTTGTGCTGTCACTTTATCATGTTTTCATAAACACTTACACAATTTAATCTGTAAAAACTGTGTACACAGACACAATTTCTTTCCTAAAACATCATTGTCACAAACTTTATGGACACCTAGTGCTCATGTACATGAATTCCATTAATAACACTTCTCCATCTGTCTTTTTCCAGCCTAATATCACTTGTAGTTGGTGAAGGAGAAGGAAAAGGAGTGATACAGCTTTATTGTTTGTCTCCTTGAAACAGGCACTGGTTTTGTATCCAAATTTATCACAAATTTGAGCTGAATTTAGATGATGGGCTCAAGAAATTGCAACTGAATGCCTGTTTCCATCTGTCTATTAGGGGTTAAATTATCAGGATAAGTAGTGGGTGGTGCCATTTCAAGTTGTAAAACCATTATTACTTTTACAGAAAAAAAATGGTGCGACAAAATGTTAAACCTTAATCAGTGAAAAAAATGAAGAGACACGATGGAAATTTTGTTAAATTCATTTATTATTGTACAAATGGTTACATCAAATCTATTTGGACAAAAATGAGTAGTTTTTATTTGAAGAACCACTTTCTTCTTCTTCTTTGTCTTCTTCTTTTCCTCCTCTTAGAGCAGAGCCAGCTTATAAATCTTGTAAATTAAATCTTCCCTTTGTCAGAAATTATTTGAAATGTGTTTCCATCTTCCATTCCATCCCCAAATTAACTCTTTTTCAAAAAAGGCAAAACCCACCTCAAGCAAACTTTTGCAAAATTGAGGAAGTTTTTTCTTTTTTTTCAGTTCCATTAACCTTTACTGATGAGATACTCAAGGAGCCCATTGAAATATCTTGATGGAAACATGGCCTATGAGCTCCATTTTCTCTTTACTGGTTCATCTCTTTTTCTATCTCTGATTCTATAATATCACCTTTCTTCTTCTGACTCCCACTCTTCTCTTTCCCCACAGTTGTTCAGTTTCCTCCTCTCTCTTCAGTCTCTTCCTGCGTCTTCTCTATTATTCTACCTTTTTATGCTGTGCCTTTCATCCTACAGTATCTTTCCCATCTCTTTTTTTTCTCTCCACCTCTCATCTCTATTCTTCAACCCCTCTTTCTGCTGCATCGCCCTCTATCCTCTTATCACTTATGTCTCTCAACTTCTATGCTCTTGTTTTATCGCAGTGCTTATCTCTTTCTCTACCACTCTAATTCTCTCTATTCTTTTCCTCCTTATTCCTCCCTTTTCTCTCTCTCTCTCTCTTGCTGTCATTGCTCCACCACTGGAGCCTGGCAATAGAAATGACTAATGGGAGATTATTGCTGATATCAAGACAAAGCAGAATGCAGCTGATTTCCCCCACCGTCACCCTCTCTCTGCTCTCTCTCTGCTCTCTCTCTCTCTCTTTCTCTCTCTCTCTCTCTCTCTCTCACACACACACACACACATTTATAAATGCACCACAGAGAAACACAATTAAAGTCATATACACCCACAGTTTCAGAGCAATAAAGCAAATTTAAACTGAACGCCTAATTTTTTCCTAATCCAAAAATCAACACTGTGGAACAAAACAAATATTGTTTGTCATTATTATTTATTGCTTCACTTTTTCATTCTGGAATTCAAGTGCTTTATATAGAAAAAATAAACATAAATAAACCACTTGTGGAAAGACTTTTTTTCAGGCTCCCAAGTCTCAGAATACTTTTTAAAATTCTTACAACAGGATGGTTGTCAGTATGAAGCTGGTGTTTTTTAGCTTGTTTCTTGCACAGGATGAACCAGAATTAAAGGGAATCAAGGTGACACTGAAATGAAATTCCAATATTTGTATAACAATGCTAATTGCTGAATATTACAACTGCTATAATTCCCTAATTAATTTTTTTGTTGATTGTCGTAATATTTACTTTTTTGTTTTTTTATTTCTGACCAAATAGTTATTTACTTTTTTATTAAATATTTCTGACCAAATAATTACCTTTTTTTAAGAAATTGATCAGGTGATTCATCTGTGGGGAAAAAAAATCTGTTAGCTATGAATTTACCTGTAAGATTACATTGTCTGTACTAAAGTCCTTGCATTAAAATACAGCTTCTGTTGAAGTTGACATTTTTGACTTCAACATCAGGAATTGTGCCTCAGAACATTTTATTGTGCAGTCATGAAAACTGGCTTTTGTCCACATAACAAATGTTACACTGATAAAACACACTTGCCAACATACTGCATATTCATAGCAGTGTCCCTACCTTTAAAATCTTCCCCCGCTGGCTTTTGGTAATTTATCCTCTTAATCTCCTGATTTCAGTGAGACAATTAAAAAGGTGTTTCTCAGTTTCCATGGGGGGTATATGTTGTAATATCTTAGCAAGCAGAGGCAGAGATGAGAAGGCCCAAATGGAATTGCTTGATGGGTGTCGCTCATCACTGCTGAAGGTTTCAACTCCACTGAAAATAGATGAAAAAGGTTTATAAAAAATGCCTCCAATTTCTGACCACTTGTTGCAAGACCTTCCTCATTTTGACCCAAGTCACTTCATCAAACACAATGTGTTTTGTACGATAGGGCGGGCCAACTTTAGTGTTGAGGACCGAGGGAAAAAACAATGTTATCAAACTTGCTAACCATGCTAAACACAAACAGGCACAGATGGAAGCACAGAGGGGAACTCTGAGCTTTGGCATGTTCATCATAAGAGGTGTGTCACAGACACTGAAACACACTCATTCACTCACTAATTTTCTCATCTCTCTCTCCCTCAATGAAAGACAACATATGTCTTTTTGACATACATTTAATTACTGATTGTTGATCACTTTTTGTACAATTTTATTTTTTATTAAACACAAGCTACTAATTTAAGAGTAGGTGAAATTCTTTTTATCTTTCCCAGCATTTCTTAGCATTCATTCTCTTAGTCTGTGCAGTATTCCGTCTGCTCCTACCCTTAGAGGATCTCCTTCCTTTTCTCAACCTACTGTTGAAAAGAATCAGTAATATCATGTTCATAGATATTTCAGGAATGTACAACTATCCTTGAATTAAAGAGAAAAACTTTATGCGTAAACAAGACCGGAGGATCTCTTTGTGATGTTGCTATGTTTCATAATTTACACTAAAAAAGCCTTTTACTTTACAGACCCACATGCACAGCAACAACAAAGCATCCCCTTCAACCTCCAGACCTGCAGCAACACTCTTATCCACTGTTCAATACCAACTAAAAAACTCAGAGAAATGCAGCTGATAAAATTGCTAAATAAAGGCTACCTACATTATTTGAAGGTAATTTATATTTATAATGGTGTGTGGTGACTTTGTGTATCATTCTTGGACAGAAATGTCTCATCTGCATTTCAGATTCAGTTTGAAAAATGAATAGCAGATTGCCTTTGTGTCAATATAAGATATCCTCCTCTTTCCCAGTTTGACCATTATTTGCTTAAAAGTCTTATTTCTAGCGTAGATGTTCCAATAATCAATCAGTGTATATATTGCTCCTCAGATCCTTACACTCTGCGTTGAGAATTCGCTTGAGCTATCATTAACATTTAAATGCCACATATTTATCATAAGTGACTAGATAGATTACTGTTCCCACATCAACATGTAAAACCACTGCCTTTGTTATCAGTACTGATGGAAAAATGCATCAGTAGGCAAAAGAGATTAAAATGCAGCCAAATTTAAATGGTCTTCCAAAGAAATCAGGTGTTCTAACCTTGGATCTGTTGTTACTTTTCATCTTACAGATGGTCTTTTCCAGCTGACAGGTGTCTCACCTGGATGATAATAACCTTTTCTTTGTCTTCTTTTTTTACTTTATAACAACATAATTACTTAAATACCCCTGATAGATTAATTACATCAGGAACCATGGATACATACTCAGACAACATGTGTGTTTTCATATTTAAGCTCTGTACATTTTTGGAAAATAGTAATTGTCTTCTAGTATAAAAATCATGGTGTTGAATATAAAGGAGCTTATTTAATAATTGGTGTGGCATCAATTTGCAATCTTTTAATTTGTAGCTAGATTATATCAGTCTTGAGATAAACCTAAGTCATTGTCTCCACACTGTTGGTGAATGTGCTTTCAGTCCGTAGTGAAGCCACAAATTATTCCTCACACGAAGCTACAGAATCAATATGTTTGCACTGAAACAAGCAACTACATGCCAAGCTACTCAAAAAAGAGCCATTTAGTACTCTGAAGCCATTTCACATTCAGCGTTACATGAAGCTCTTGCTGTAAGTGGACCTATGAAACTGAAAATCATTATAATCAACATTACAGTTACTTTCTATGTTTTTTTTCATACTGGAAGCATTACTGCAAGTGGTACTGTTTTCTCTTAACTTCCTCATCCTATCCATCATTTCCTGTCTA
The DNA here is from genome assembly GCA_029814765.1 of Acanthurus leucopareius. Taxonomy (NCBI): domain Eukaryota; kingdom Metazoa; phylum Chordata; class Actinopteri; order Acanthuriformes; family Acanthuridae; genus Acanthurus; species Acanthurus leucopareius. Next base: position 3,401,216 of record JAQMCX010000058.1, on the reverse strand, counting down.
AACCGTATTGACCTTAATATAACAACAATGATCATATATTTATAATGCCTCACCTCTTCTTTCTGAGCTACTTGAGATCCCTGTTGTAGAATTGTTTACAACATTTTGATGAAGGTCCAAAGGAACCGAAAGTGTAGTGAAGATCAATAAATTGCTGCTAAGCAAGAGTATCATACATTTTGTTCTTTTCTGAAGAATAAAATGACCCTGTCCAGTGCACCTGCATCAGATACATGTTAACTAGACAAATGCATTCACAAAATACAATACTCCTTTTTATTTTGAGAGAACATCAGTGAAACAAACAACTCCTAAGGAGAATGTGGCATTAGAGGTTTTTCTAACGGGTCATTTAAATCCAAACCGTGACTAAAAATAATAAGTTAATAAGTCAATATTGGCCTACAGTTTTAACAGGGCACCAACCCAGATCTTCTGTGTTTGACCCCTTCATCCAACACATATTCTTCACTGTAACCTGTCAACCTTTGTCCTACATTGTTTGACTAAAGGCTTTCTAGGGGTTGAAGCACACAAAGCCCTGGAGGCAAACTTCTCCGAGAAGTGTTGCAAGGCTAGCAAGTGTCTTTAAGTCTCTTTATAGTCTATATAGTTACTTACATGAGTCAACAGAAACTCCCTCAAGTGAAACTGTGCTAACATGCTTTGCTGCCAAAAAGGAAGTAAATTTTATCACTAGTGAAAACAAGTCCAAAGTGTTGTTACTGCAGAAATGGACTGTTGGCGCAGATGATGAGGTGTTCAAAGGACAAAAGGACAGTTTGAAATATGCTGAGTGAAAAAAAAAACAAAAATAAGTGTTTACATTGTGCTTTAGTGGAAGTATATGGAATTTAAATTTACAAGAGGATGGGCAACAATGATCATGACTATTATTTTTCTGATGAATGATAGTTTCACTGACATACTATTTATCTAGAAAGAAGAAAGTCCTTACCAGTGTTAACTGAGGATCAGTGTAACCTGTGTTATATCTTTAAAAAACTCTTTTTCCTAGACCAGGTTTCAGAGAAGGTGGTTTTCCTAACACCATCCTTTCTTCATGCTAACATCAGGACATGTTTAATTTGCATCCTTACCAACTTCTTTTACAAATACAGAAATGAAACATGCAGTGATTGGAAAGGATAACAGGCTGCATTTATGTTTGACTTCTATCCAAAGCACTTTACTGTTTTCCTGACACACACACTCACGCACAGATGGCAAGTTACAAGGTGCTGGCCAGACCACTGGGGGCAATTGGGGGCAGACTATATTTAGTTTGTAAACTGAAACATATTTTAGCATGGGGTCATTCTGTCAGCATCAATGTCACTGACAAGGAAAGATAGGAAGAGGAAAAGGAGAGGAGGAAAAAAGAAGCAGAAGGAGCAAAAGACGACACAGGAATTGGGAGTCCCAAGGAGACTGGGTCTAATTGAAATGAATTCCTGACTAAAGCAATGACTTTAATGACATTTTGAATCCAGGACTGGAGTAATGACATAGAAAAGGCCTCGAGGGAGAGCGGCACTTTAAAAAGCCACAGTAAGAGTAAGGGAGGAAAAAGAGACGTAAGAAGAGGAGAAGAAAAAAATAGAGTGAAAAAGAGACAAAAAGGGGGAGAGGGTGGAGAGGTTAAGTTTGGAGTGAGGGTATTTATTAAGAGAGCCAGGGGAGACAGAGAAAGCCAGCGAGACACATAGAGGAAGAGACAGAGAGACAGACATCCAGGGAGAGAAGAGTTTCTCTTTTCCCTTTTCATCAGGCTGTCAAGCAGTTTCTCTTTTTAGCTCATTTCCCACACTGCAAGACACTGTCGATAGGTCAACCTTATGAAGTCACTATCCGAAACTCATGCAAACCAACTGAGGCCTCAGCACCACGGAAAATGGTAAAACTTGATTCTACTTTAAATATTCATCACTCAATGATAAATTTATGAGCCTAAAATCTAATATTGCCTGTCTTTGAAGGACTAATATACCACCATTGTTGCTAGTGGGGTTGCATTTTAAAGAATAAAGTACTTTGTATTCATAAATCTGTGAAACTAAACTAAAACAGGCTACATGGAGAGAAGACTCCCAAGATTTCATGAAGAAAAGTCCTTTGTATCAAATACAACCACAAGCTGATCTTGAAGAGAAAAAAGTATAGACCAAATTATATATGAGAAGCTGGATTATTCCATTTTTAAATATCCTCTTATTAATGAAGCATACATTTAAGAGGAAGACCACGACAATATGACAAACACGAATCCAAAACACTAATACCCCAGGGTTAAGATGCAAAACAAATCAAAATACAAATCTGATCAATTAACTTATTAACACATCCAGTAATTCCAGACTTTGCACTGGCAACGGCATGCAAATCATCTAGTGAGTTGGCTGAAATCCTGACACAGAGAACTAAATGCAAAGAATCCAGTCTTGGCAGGCAGCAGAAAACAGCCAAGAGGCCCAGCTTCTGCCTGAGCCTTTATATACCACCAAGTGTTCTGTGATTGGCTGCACATCCCTTGATATAGATTCAGGAGGAGGTCATGTCAGCAGGCTTCCTGCGCTGCCTTCTTGTGCATCCATTTGGAACGGGAATAAACCCCTCTGCCTTTAGACTCTTCATACAAACTCTTTTCTTTCATGAATACTAAACTCCTCGTGCCCACAGAGTCGGAGAAGCATCGCAGTGCATATTAACACATTAGCATGATGTAACAACAGCTCCTCAGTTACTCGCTAAATGTTCAGATGATGCCATTTTGATCTCTGAGTGCAAAAGTGTCATACTGTGTGTGTGTGATGTGAATGTAATTAGGATAATCAAGATCTAACAAAAATGATAAAAGGAGAGGGAAATTTATTAAAATAATTCTTACTCTGTGTTTGAATTGTCTGCTCTTCATCTCTGAACCTCAGCTACTGCTTTACATGAAGATAGAATTAAGAAAAAAAACACAACTATATAAAAACTATGGAAAAAATAAATTAATTTATGTCTTAAATGAGTTTCTGTATTTACTTTCCTCATTACAAACTTAAATTTAACTCTGTATTAGAGCACAACTGCACATCATTATTCAGAATTTTAGTGATAGAAGGATACGGTTCCTTTGGCTCACTCACATCTTGAATAATGAGAGTATCAATGAAACATTAATAAGATTAGACAGTGACTCCCCAAAAAAATAGTGAAAGCTTAATACAAAAATGTAAATGGTCTCTCAAATAGTGTGGAAAATATGCACAAATGAAAGCTGACAGTGTGCACTTCATCCTCATAATGATCATGTCATTTCATATTAAAGATTATATGAGTATGCAGCCAAAACATGAAAAACACTGCTGCTGTCCAAATTGAAATCAAATTTAACACACATTGTAATGCCTTTGCAATATAATATGTTATGCTATAATGTAAATAGCCAAATGAATCATAATGCAGTTACTGATGCAAAAGCCCATCCGCACTAAAATCCCGTCAAGAACAAAATTCTACCTTCACACACTCCTACAGTGTAGTATGTCATGTCTCTCTGTGTATGATAAATGCTGATGTAGAATGCAAATTAAGTCCACAGCCTTGGCCACTTGCCCACACATGTTGCCAGTAGCTGTTGTAAACAGCAGAGATGTTTTAGGGCGGATGTCCCTTTAATTCCTGGTCAATTTGAAATAGGACCTTAAGCTCACATTAGTGCTTTGGATTTGGGGGTCTGACATAAATTAAAGTATTTTAATGACTCTGGGTCCCAGGGCAACAGTCTAAATTCATCATTAGTGTGTCAGCCCAGCTCTGAATTTCCATCATCTGAGCAAACACTTGAGTTAAGTATTTGATCCTGAACAGTGCTTGCTGGTTTAGTTTTACGTAGATCAGTGCTTAGTGTCAATGGCCTTATGTTGCTGAAATAGGATTTGGATGTGGATATTAAATCCTGCATTTTATAGTCAGTCTGCAGCATTCTGGAAGAAAAATAGAGAAGAAAAAATTGAATCAATGGCATTTTTCCTTTTTGATTAAGCATTGTATCTCACTGCGCACAGTTCACATAAAATAGACCAATGGGAAAGAGGGCAAAACAATACTTCAATAAAAAACGGCCGCAATCTATGACATTGTGTAAGTTAAAACATTATCTGACAGTTTTATAATTTTAGAATTATTTGAAAAAAAAAAGAGGAAAGTCCAACATTTTTGAGAAAACAGTAATGTCCACCATTAAAATTACTGTATTTCATGAATATCCAAGGTTAAAAAAAAAGGAAATAAAAGTTAGATTAATTCAAATTTTTTGAATATGAGAATTTATTACAATAAATTGATTATAAATAAAATGAAACAAATTACATTACCATCTAGAAAAAAATATCAGAATTTCACAAGGCTTAATGTCATGTGAAACCCAAAAAACTTCAGTCGATTATAAATTTCCAGTGATCTGCAGATGCATTGCAGAAAAAAACAAATAAACAAACAGACTTTTTGCTACATTTTTCCTGAGTCAAACAAGATAAACAAATCAATAAAGTTGTGGGTCACTTGCTGCCCTGACCAGAAGGTTAAGAGGAGTGTAGAGTCAGTGATGGTTTAGACAAAAACAGTCAATAAAATTCTGTATGTTGGGGGCATTTAGTCATAACTGTGCAGAAAAAAAAATGACGGTTATAAAAGTCTGCAAGATTAGCTGCTGACAGATATACACACACATTCACACACACGAAGATGCACATATACAACCAAATGCATGATCCCTTGCAGGCTTATGACTGGCACAGTTAATGAGTCTGTACTATAATGTGTTTTAAAGCAGTGGCTGGAGCTCAGGATTGACGTTAGAGCTAAAACTGCTGTCCTTTGGTGGGTTTCATGACTCTAGAAACAATATGAAAGATGAGGAAGTTAAACAGACTTATGTTTATCCCTGAACAGACTCCAAGTCCTTATTCTCAAGGTCTTTGCACTTTGTATAAAAAACACCTCAGATAAATGTGTGAAGTTATTACAGGCACACAAAGAATGTGTTGTCACCAAACGAGAAAAGCATTCAAGTTATTTACAATACAGAGTTAAGATCAGTTCAAAGAGTCAAACAAACTTAATCAATAATAACACTGACATACATGCTTGTGCTTGCTTGTAAAATATGAAATAAACTATGAAAACATTGCCTTTAGCAGAACTTTTTTTTTGCAAAGATGGAAGTATTATTACATTTCGGCTGTTTGTGAGCACACAATGTGTGATGCAGCCATTCTCACTTAAAAAAATGACAAATATATAAATAGAGAAACAAACAAGCAGGACAACAGAAGTAATGTGTTTATTATAGTGTAACAGCAAGTGGTAGTGATGTTAATATCATGTGACCTAAGTTAAGTTCTTTCAAAGTCTAATGTTAGATTTTTATATCTTGTGATTTACATTCACATGTTTGGGTTTCCTTTGTTCGTCACTTTTTTCCAATGTTTTTTGTTTCCTTTTTTTGGTGAAGATTTATTTGAGACAGCACAGGCTTTTAATCCTCTTCTGTATTCTGATTCTGATTCTGATTTTTTAAGGGGTACCAGCATATACTTTTTTTTTTTTTTTAACTCTCTGATACAAAATGCCTGAAATTGTAAAATGGTAATGATGGTGATGATTACAACAGTGATGAGGGATGTAATTGTACTTCAAATTATCCTCACTGCCTTTCAAAAAGGACATAAAACGCACAAAAAAGAGAAACAATCACAAAATGATGACAATTGTCACTGAAACGCTGCTGCATTCATCAGCCGGAGCTGCCACTTACGAATGTTCATGTTTGATGAGCTGTGTTTTGACAATCAATCCCTCTCTTTAGTTGTTTCCTGTAGTAAAAACACAGGCATTTATGTATTTAGATGCATGTGTGCATGTTTTCCTGTGCGCATTTGATATTTTTGGTTCAGGTGCATATTTTTGCATGTTTTAAGCCCCTGTTCCAACTCGTTTCAACCGTTAAAATGACTGGTGTGCCACTGTTTCCACAATAGAGAAATACAGTTGAAGTGACAGGTCACACAAAGACGATGTCGTGCCTTGGTATTAATAACTTGTCTGTGTTCTATGGGGTGAAGAGCGAAGACAAGGAAGGCCCCCATTTAAATAGTAATTGCTCACAGTTAATCATTGGTGCCTGCGTGTCATGAGACTGGGCAAATTTTGCTTTGGGGGGAAATTAGAGTGTGATTGTACAACAGCAGTAGCCACAAAAGTCAGGCATCAAATTAAAGATAAAAGAAAGTGGTATGGGGACTTTATTGCACTGGATTCATTAGATTTCATAGTTTGACACAGAAACCAATACACCCGGGAAGACCGTTTCTAGAGCTTTGGTTAAAGAGGAGCACCGCTTAATTTCTGAATTCCCACATCGTTAGCGGCTGCCATTTGTTTCCCCTCACTCTTTAATTGATATCAGAACATTATCTCCCAACTGGAAATGTTTCATAGCTGCATATGGGGAAAATTGGAAGGCAATTGCAAATTGGAGGTCGCACAGAAGTCAGGTGTCAAAGCTAAGATGGAGAAAAGAAGCAGGAGTGCTCAGTTGGGAATGTAGTGTTTTCAATTACACAGTTAAACATGAAAAATGAAAGACCGCCAGAGAAATGAGGCTGAGAGAGTGAGACTCTGAGGGTGTGGGATAGTTCTGACTATTTTTAAGTCATGTTCTATTTTATCATCTTAGTCTATCACGTCCAAATCCTCCCACACCGTGTCTTTTTGTGATAGAGTGACATTCTTAGACAGCAGATCTTCAGTATCTTTAATATACAGAAGAAAAATGAAAGATTCTCCTCCTATTTTGCTTTTGTTCATTAAGTTTTTATTTTAAATGAAGTCAGGTTAGGATCATACTGTGATGTTTGTATTATTTACAGCTGCTCTAACAAAACTGTGAGACTGTGTGTTTAGCCAAAAGTATTCTACAGAATGACGATGACCTGATTATGTGTCAGGACGCACAGAACAAAGCTGGACCCAAAATGCAGATCAGTGAACAAACTAGTGATTTATTAACAACCAGTGAGTGCAAGATGTATACAAAGATCTTGTCGCCAATGACAACAAGCAGAGAAGGAAAGGCTGAGATCCAGGTCAGGTGAGGAATCTGGGTGACAGGAAGGTAGGAGACAGGGCTGGGTGAGGCAGAGCTGGGGGCAGGCAGGTGGCAGGGCTGGGGAAGCAAACACACAGATTAGTTCAAGGCAAAAGGTACCAAATCACAATCTAAAAAAAATCAGAAATCCAGAGCAGTCCAAAATCAAATGATCAAGGACAATTAACTCCAGAACAATCTCACATGCTGCTAGAAAAATGGCTGAGAGTGTTTCCTCATGGGCTGAGGAGTGAACTGGCAGTGAGAGGAAAATAAAGCTGAGTTTTATGCAGCAGCGAGAGGTGGAATGATAATCAGGTAGATGATGATCAGGTGTGCTGGAGAGTGAGCGCAGGAGAGCCTGGGAGCTCCGCCCAGCCCTGGGAGAAACAAAGAGGAAGAACAAGACAACACAAACACATGACAAGATGGAGGGGAACACAGAGGAAAAGTCAAGGGGAAAAAACAGTGGACTGGCTGGATCCTGACACTGTGACACTTAATAAAAGTCTGAGGATCACCATGATTTTTCAAACTTGTTCTCAGGGGGAAAATAAATGCAAATGAACGAAGCGACTGTCATTGCGATCCATTCTACAGTTGATACGACATTTTACTCTGAACCACACATGTAAACTCGCTGGTGGAACAAAAGGGAGGATTCACCCCCTGTAGACCATGGAATGTCATAATTTAGTGAGTGTTTTTAAGATTAAATTTTCCAATTGAAGAAAGATTAACCAAACAAAGCAAGACTATAAAGCTCTTAAATGGAGTAACTGCTGATTATTGTCTAAATTTGATTCTTATGGGAAATAAGGTTAAAAAAAGTATCCTCGAAAAAGAATTTAGGCTTTCTTTCCTTTTCTTATAAAAACCAGAAGTATGCTTTACGTCTTTTTTACAGTCTGTATCAGATCTTTTTTCAAATACAGATTATGTTGTAATACTTGGAAATAAGCTGCTGAAGTGAAATCTATCCTCCCTTCTCTCTGCTGCTTACTCTTAAGTAGACTGGAATTAAAAGAAAAAAAAAATTAAAGCATTAACTTTCATTGAAGTTGTTTGCTTGTTTTGTACAAAGAAAAGTAAGTATGATCAGAATAATGATGGAGAAGAGAACAATGTAGGCCTTTAAAAACTGAATTGCTTCCATGTAGTTTCGTGATTTATTAGACTCAGATTTAAGAATAAAGAAACAAAACTTAATAGATTTTTAATCAGACCCTCCCTAACTGGTAAGCCTCAAATCTTTTAAACTTCATTTTATAACAAAGACTCTGTGTTAAGTTTTAGTCTGCAGTAAAAGCAGCTAAACAGCTAAAATATTTCATATTTCAACCTAGAAATACTCACAACATTTTTATAGACAATTTTACTATGGCTCAAAAAAATATTGAATTGGTTCTCTAGAAATATATCTAAGGGCTGTGTTCATTGCTCTGGATCTCAGATTAGACATTGATTATGTATATTTACTATGTCTGTGCCACTTAAATAATGCTCACCCTACAAGTGCCTATAAATACTTGTGTCCCTGTTCCCAACAAATGACTGCTGCTGCTGATGGAAACACTTAGCAGCACTCGAGCTCTCTGAGGCTCCGGAGGATATCAAGGACTGCCTGCTGAATGGAAGCTAGTCGATGGCTCTTCATAGAAGTACAGCTGAGAGCACGTACACTCTGCCATATGCACAGTACGTACTGTACACTCTGCCTGTCCAGCACCTGCCACACTCCATCTGTCTCTCACTCTTGCAGATATGTACACACATTATAGTCTTTTTTTTCTATCTCTCTCTCTCTCTCACACACACACACACACACACATAGAGCCCATCTTTCCCCTCCATACCATATCATATGTGCATGGACGTACACAGTCTCGGACAGGGAGGACAGTTTAGTGTGTTTCAGCATGTTGCATCATTTGTCATCCTGTCAGTTTGTACAAAGAGCCTGATCCTGAACTCTGCATATTCATGACCACCGAGGCATGAAATATGCGTATGTGTGTGCATGTGTATGTGTGATTGTGTTTGTGTACTCATTTACACAGTCTTGTAGGGACTTGAACCTTTATAGGTACAGATACACAACCCAGTGAATGCAATTTTTTTCTCTTAAAATATTTTTATTCTAATTTTTACTACATATATACTCAATTAGATCTCGAAAAAGCATTTTCATTTTTTTTTTAATTTATCATAAATATATATTCTGCTTCTAATGTCATTGCCAACTAATTCGCAATCAAAATATACTTTCAATTTATAGCCTATAATTTATAGCTTATAATGATTGTGTATACATTTATATGAATATATAGTTATTTAAAATATTACATGAGTGAATATTAAAGCCACATACATATACTGTATATATTATACGCATAAAAAATGTCTGAATGTCTTAAAAAGTATATAAACAAGTTATTTCTTGTAAATGATTAGTTTCTTCAAGCAGGCTTTCTGCCTCTTTAGCTTCATATATTGCACCATGCCCCTAATGAGGTTGATGATCAATCTCAGGTTAATGAGCCATAATGATTGTAAATTAGCATAAATTGATATATTAGCATCCTCCTCCAGTCGCCTCTTAAACTCTGAGATGTTATGACACCAGATTATATAGATATAAACCTAAGCAGTCTAATTTAAATCAGAGTTTATTAAAAAGAAAAAATATAAAGTTTATTAGAGTTTATTAAAAATTTAAATTTTGACCAACTTCACCTTTAGTCAGCTGAACCAATTTCTTTTTAATTCCTGGCTAGGGGTACATGATTTTTTGTTCCACACACTGTCCTAATAGCATCATTCTGTCTGTCTAGAGAAACTTTGTGCACCAATTGAGGACATATCTCTCATTAGGGTCATAAGCTAAGCTGCTCTATACCAGTCATCACTCTCTAATATTTAAGGTTCCCTCAAAGCGCTCACCATTGGTGATTTCTCCACTTAATCAATCTTAGCAATACAATTCAATGGTCATAGTGTGTCTAGGGTTCTTTATGGAATATGTCTTGTGGTACCTGACAACTTAACCCAAAGGCAAAGGTGAGCCTGCGCAAACAACCCTGCCTGACGCACATCACTCAGCCTCACTCAAGTCCTCTTGCTCCACAGCTGGCCACGAAAGATGAATTAAAAAGGTAGTAAGAAGAAAAAAAATCCCACCCAGATTTCACTCCAATTCATGCAAAACCCTCCCCTTTCTAACCAGCCATTTCAACGAATACTGTGCCTTTTTTCAAGATATGTTAGGCCAACGTTAGCATAAAACATAATGGCAAAAACCAAAAATGGTAATTATGTTAAATACAGTTTTGGCTCTCATTCTAATTTAAAAACCACCGATTAAAAAAAAAAAACATGAAAGTAACAAAGGATGTCTACCTGTGTATTTTAACACAATAAAAAGAGAAAAAAGTAGAAATTATTCCATTTAAAGCAACATCAACGGCAATTTGAATGGAGATTAAAGATTGTACAAGGTGCATTAAATGCAGATATTGATTTAGCCTTTATAGAAAACCATGGTAATTTCATACACACTACAGAGATAATCCGGCTGCTTTGTTCTGTACAATCAGGAGGAGTTTCTTCAAAGCATTTTTCAGCAGCATTTGAACGAGTGACTGGGCAGTGCTCTGAGTGTGACCCAAAAACTGATTTATAGAAGACGATTAATCATACATATGCTGAACATTTCCTTTGTAACTTACTGCATCGCCCTTTCCCATCATTGAAACCAAGACAGTGAATTATCTAATTCACTACACAGTCACTCGATGTTCGTGACCTACTCAACTGATATCTCATCCATTATATTCTATTGAAATTCTATATTGCAGTGTGGCTGGAGGCTACACACATAGGCTATGCACTTCTTCTGTCTTTCTCCTTTACGCACACACTCACAAACCCATTTCACTTATGCACTCAATCTCATTTGCATAAAATTATCATTGGACTCTGCAGGGTATTTTCTGTATGACTGAAACCCAGATGGATATACAGTCTGCTGGCCTCTACAAAAAGGGGCTTCATTATATACTGTATAGTCGCTGATCTCGTGCCCGCCACTTGTGTGATGATCACTTTTTCTGTTAAAGAGTAAAGAGTTTTGGGTGATTAGCCAACTGCAAGCTGTCTGCCTGCGACGTTGACCTCATGGCACTCTCTTTATACTTCAGTGGACTAATTGGCCTGTAAATCCTTTAGGACTCAAACAGTGACAGTCAGTGTCCGCCCGGCCCAGCAGGAAGCTGCACTGCTGTCTGCTTGAAGACAGCAGCATGAAAATAAATGCCAACAAGCATGCCTTGCTACTGCTCGATTTCAGGTTAGTGTCTGTGTGTGTGTCTGTGTGTTGTATTAGTCAACAGAACAAAAAACAAACATAAGAAGTAGCTTTTAACCACCTAAACTTATCAGCACGTCAAAGCAGTTTCTTTTTTTTCACATTTTTAATGGTAAACATAAACAAATAATAAGTACACAAATAAAATAAATAAAATAATGAATAATAATACAAAAAAAATCTAAACATTGTGCCACAGCCTTTATCTTATTCCCAATAATGGCTTTGCTCAACACTCCTGTGTCCCAGCCATCAATCAGCTGCAATTGCTACCGGCTTAACAGTCAGCAAGGATTTACCATCAGGGAATTTGCAAAGTATTTTACAGCTGTATTTGACCAATCCCTGCTCAGCTCTGAACCCTGTGCCCGTAACACTGAGTACATACGTTCTCCAGGGTTTATGGTGTTATTACACTGAAGTCAGAGTGCACTGAAAGATCGACCAGGGATAATTAGAAGTGTATTTACGGTGGCCGTTACATACCATTAATTTCCAGTGGCTATATAATGTCCAGATTTAAAGTGTGGATGATTGGAAACGTGGGATGGTAGCTGTAAATTATGATGAAAGTTAAGATCCAACCATAAAAATAAGGAGCTGCTCCTCGTGATAAATATTTGCCTTACATTTTTTGATGCATTTAATATAGAGTTTGTATAATTTATCTTTGAGGGATGAATAATTCTTTTGACCCTTTAAATGAGATTACAGTTTGTGCGTATGTGTAATGTGAATGTATTTTCTCCAAATTGATGTGGCATTGTGAAAAATTTGTCTAGCCTACACTCTAAAATCAAATTGGCTGACAGTTCTGTCAGCCAATTTGATCTTGCACTTTAAGCAACTACCACAGAGGGAAGCAAAGCCGTTTTTTTTTTAATTCTATATATAACATTTATAACATTTTTAAATTGTAGAAGAGTTTTATTTTTCTCTGTTTCTTATAAATGGTTTGCAAAATCAATACTTGATATCATGGTGTTTGTATTTAGTCCAGATAAATATGGTAATTGCAATTTTACATGATTGGTGGCTTATTTGGTCCACCATATTTGTCTGGACTGAAATATCCCCGCATTTCTAGAATAGTCTGCTCATTAGATTTGGTCCGAATAGATGCTCTTGAGGAAAAATAACTCTGAGTGTCCTCTGACCTTTGGCAAGTGCCAAAAGTTTTTCACATTTCCAGTGAATTTTGTTAGCATCTACTTGATGAGTTGGTATAAATGTCAGGTCTTTCATTTTTTATAGTTTGGCTCATGACCAAAGAGCCACAAAACAAATAAGTTTTCCACTAGTCTTGGCTGTGCATTGTGTCAAAGACTAATTATACATTTTGTCTCCAATCTATTATAAATTATGTAAATTGAGATTTGGTACTACTTGGAAAGGAGAAAAAGGAAAACAAAAACAAAACAAAAACAAACAAACAAAGTTTCTCTTTGACTTGATTTAAAGAAAGAGATGTGAGACAAGTAACATTGTAGTTATTCCAAGTAATAATACAGACTTACATCCAGCTTCAGCTAAAATAAGCCTTTAGTAGTCTGAGTTGGTCAAATCAGGTGGATATCTTTAGAGCTAGAATCTTTTAGCAGGAAATACCTTCTTTATGGTTTCATCCATCCACAACAGCTCTGCAGTGAAACACTGTCAATGGAACATAGGCAGGATTTTATGACGAAAACACTTTGACCCTTGAATTTCCAACTTTGACTGCTAAAGCTACATATAAGCTTTGACTGAACTGCATATCTGTGCGGAATAATAACGGTGGATTTTGTTTCTCGTCTCTTTCATCAGATTTAGTGTAGAAAGAAATCTCTTTAAGGCAGGTGCAGACAAGAGGAATGGCTGAAGTGACCAAATGTATTTTAGTCTTGAGATCAGTATAAAAGTATTGTTTAGACTTCTCTCACTCTTTAAGTGAGAGAAGTTCTGTCTTTTCCCTGAGATTATTTCATTAAAATATTACTTTGTGGAATTTTAGTAGATATAGCTGTAGAATATGGAAAAATCTGAATTTAATCCTTACAGATGTGTTTTTGTTAGTTTAATTACCTGAAAATAAGATTAAAATGTTAGCTTAACCCCCTGTGACCCTGCATACTCATATGAGGACATTATATTTTAGCTTCTCTGTACCATGGTACTTCATCTTTTAAAACTTTCACCCATTGTCCCCATATGAGGACATCATTTTTTGCAAAAAACTACTTCTTGTACAAAGACAAATATTTGTTATCATATTTACAAGGTTAAAAACTTAGGTCCTACTAATCCCAAATAGCAAGGAGAAATAAAAAAAATGCACACCAAACAAGAGCTCAGGTCTCAGGAGGTTAAAATGAAACCTTTATAAGTTTATAAGAGTGGGTTTTTCTTCTAAATGGTCAGCATTGTTGCACTACTAGAGATAGGATGGGTTTTTCTGCAGTATCCCAGAATGGACAAACTAAACACATGTTCTTCAGACAGCTTTTAAGTTTTTCTGCAGGCTTTGTGTTGGGTTAAATCTGCAACTTTACAGCAAGATGCCACTGAATCCTTGTTACACTTGGAAGGCTGATCAATAAGGTCACAGAAAGAGATGTGTTATGTAGCTCTGGTTATGTGTACCTGCTTTTTAAACTATCTGTGTAATCACTCAAAGAGTTAAAGTAATTTCTGTTTCAAGTAATTGAAAATTGCAATTCAGCACAATCTAAGAAAATGCATGATACTGGCCCTTTTGCAGTCATTTACCATCTCCATCTCAAGAACTTATAACTCAAAGAGGTTCATGATGACATTTAGGTGACAATAGGGGAGGGTGCCCCTTCTTACAGCATGGTGAAGGAGTGGGCTGCTTATACTGTAGCATGAGATGCCTGCACACATATGTAATGAGAGCTGTATAGTTAGTCTCCTCCTTTCTTGAGCCACAACTTTATCAACCAATCATTGTATAGCATAATACTTTTCTAGGAACTTTTTTCAATACATAGTAACCTTGTCATTGAGCTGTTTTTCACAGTGACTGTCAGGAAAAGACATAGAGCATTAAAGTTACCCCATATAGTGTGCATGCATACTTTTTTATGAATCTTTCTTTAACCTCCAAGAAAGGACAATTTGCTAAATGTTTTTTAACAGGAAACCAAATTAAAAATATATTGCATACAAGCACTTCTTAGAATACTGAAATACATTGATAACATTGTTAGACAATGATATCTACAACAGGCTCATCTGTTCTGTTACACTCCCAGAAATTCAGGCATTAAAGCAGCACTAATCTTTTTTTTTTTTTTTAAATAGAAATAATTGATCAAATCTCTGTGGTATCAAAGAGGTCAATCATAATATTACATACAGATAGTAATCAACAAAGTCTACATTTCCCTTAGCTCAGAGCTTTGAAGACTGTTGTACCACACTGTTTTGGATTTCTGGCCTATAAATTCACTGTTAGCTCATTCTCACCACTGTCAGTGTTTCTAACCATGGCATCATGCTGTCAGGAAACTGTAAGGACCAAAGAAAGATAAAACAGAAAACACATTTCCATGATCAGTAGAAAGGCAACTTTGAATTCAAGCAGATGGTGTTTTGAATTGACTGGATCAATTAATTAATAGACAGCTTGGTAACACATTAGCTATCTCAACATTCAAAGGCTTTAAACTCAACTGGAGGAAAAGCTTGAGAGATCCACCATTTTCCTCATTTTCATCTCTTTACCTATCCTATATTTTGATGACCTACAGTGAAGCACCACTGAATGTGAACCCAAGTCACTGCAGTTAGGTAATGTTTGGGTACACTTTTCATGGTACTTGGAAGATGTGCTAATTGATTTATTAACATCAATGGAATGGTGATATTTTAGATTTTTTCTTATTGTCAACGAATTCAGTGCAAAGTCTACTATCAACAATGAGTTAATCTTAGTATGACATGGTGCATCATCAGCAAAATCCTGATATTTTTATTTAAATTGCACCCAATTGTTGTCCAAAAACTAGGTGACATTTTCCTTCATTACCTTGATGGCCACACACTTTGTGATGTAGCAAAGCCAGCATGTCTTAATCCGTGGCTAAAATGCCATAGAAATATTTGGGCAGTTAAAAATTTGAACTTTCAATGGAATCCGGTGACAAAAAGACAAAACACAAAAGAAACACTGACCTTATGCTCAAACATGTTGTTGGAAACCAAGCAAACATCTACTCATCACCATTAGCCTGTTAGTTAAGTTTTAACATAGTCAATATATTGATACTGACCCGCAAACCTGCATTGATTTAACCTTTTGTGTTACTTGTGTGTGTACTTTTTACAGTGAGTGAACCTCTTGGCAACTCAGCCATTTTGCTGTTCCCTGCGTTGCAACAGTGCAGTCACCATGGGAACAGGCTACATGAATATCATCTGTGTAATTAGCCAACCCCCCGTTCTGGCTTTAAAGAGGAAAAGACAGAGAAAGATAAATGAGAGAGCAACAGGAAGGGGAAAAGGAGAGGATAGAGTGAAAAGATGGAGGCCTAGGGGTGCCTCTGCACCTCTCACCCATTATTGCACTGGAAAAGATGGAGAATAATAATAAAAAGAAAGATTTAAGAATAGGGCAGAGAGAGGAAGTGAGTCAAGGACAAATGGATAGAGAAATATATCTGTTGAGAAGAGTGAAGAAATTAATAAGTGCTATGAGATGGAAGAGAGGGGTTAAGACGGCAAAAAGCAGGCAGCTGGTGGGAATCAGAAGAAGTGTCTGAAGACATGACAGTGAGCACGCATGAAAAAATGAACAAGAGTGTGCATTTGAGGCACAAAAAGATAGTGAGAGAGTAAAAAAAAAAGTAAGATTCAAAAAATGTCAAGGGAGAGATGGGGTGTGATGAAGAAGAAGAGGAGAAAAGGCAGTTGAAAAAAAGGAAAATGCAGCCTCTGTTAATATTACATTTGGGTTAATATGTGCAGGTTAAATAGGGAAAAGGGGTTGGAAAAAGACAAATCTATGACGTTTAGAAAGTATTTTTTTTTATCAACAGTATTCCAGGATGTTTTGATCTGTTTCAAAGGTTTTTTTGAACTTTATATTCTTGTAATGCTTAAAGTCTGTTGATGTTTGGGGAATTAAAATGTTATTATGTAGCAAAAGACTCCAAACAGGCAGGTTCAGAAAAACAACGTGAGCTTTAATAATCAAGCTGAAACTCAGATAACTACAACCCCCCAATAAATAAGTAAGTAAATAAATAAATAAGTAAAAACTAGGAAGAACAAAAGGCAGGTAACAAATCAATGAAGCCCGGTGAGTCAGGGGAAAATAAAGAATAACGCAATAGCAAACACAGCACTGGGGTAAATTCGAAGGGTGTTGCAGGGCAAACAGGGGTCAGGATGGAAAGGCATTATCTGCAGGAATGCAGGCTGGTAATAGGACTACTAAATAAGGCACCAGCAACAGGCCAGAGGTGATGCAGACAAGCAACAGGACAGCAAGACTGGACGCCAGCAGCAGGACACAAGGACTAGAGACTGGTGGCTATGGAGGTGAACTGAGAACCAGAGAAATGCAACACTGCCGAAGCACCATGAGGAACCACAGCTTCTGTTTAGGCTCTCAAGATTCCTGCTGATCAAGAACTTTATAGACAGCTACAACTGAGCATTGGAGACTGTTGTAGTTCAGAAACTTGACACAGCTGTGGCATTGGAAATGAAGACTGCTGTAGCATTGGAGCTTGAGACAGTTGCAGCTCAGGAACTCAGGAACTGCCATCTGGACTTTGCAGGGCTAAGGAATAGACAGGACATCAGGAGCAACACAGGAACACACAATTAGTCAGCCACAATCACTGAATCAGGAACAGATAGGATGTTGTCCACAAACCCTTAACACAAACTTGAAAGAGGCATCGTTCGAATGGGGACCTTGAGCAGACATGGGCAGGACCCCTGACTCAGAAACACACAGGACATCGGGTTTGGACCCAAAATGACAGAACACACAGGACTTTGGCCAAGACTCTTAACTCAGGAACACATAAGAAGTAAACTGAGACAAACAATACATCAGTGGGCACCTCTGTTGCAGGAACACACTGTTCAGATACCCTTGACAGAGATGCATACTGAGCATCCATTGGGCAATGGGCAGAATATTCTCTGGTTCACTGCCTCTCACTGACCCTGACCCTCTATTGCCTAGAGACCTAGATTCTCAACTGCCCAGAGGGTCAGGGTTGCAGAGCAGTAATGAGGGAAAGGGGCTGGGTAGTAAAGAGGATGACGAGCTGGATAGCGATAGGGATGAGGAGCTTGGTGGCTAAGAGGCATAATGATGGCGGAAGCCAGGCTTTTTTCTGGATGGCTTCCCAGGCATTGGCTCCAAGGCAGGATATGTCAGGAAACTGGCAGGTGCTGAGCTAGCTGACCAGTCAATTTGCTGATGGCTAGCAGTCTGGGTCCTATCAGGCTCCAGAGCAACTTCTAACAAAAACAAGACCACTGACCTGGAGAAAAATAGACTTAGGTGACAGAGAGTCTCTACATTGTCAGAGAGCCTGCTACCTTGGAGAGAAGACTCCTGGGAATGGACAGCAGGGGCAAAAGGAAGAAGGCCATACAACTAAGGCACAGGAACTGCTGGAGGTGGGGCATGGAACTGGCTTGGGTATGTAACTAAAAACCCTTTTAAGGGTCAGGACATTTTGTAATTTGATTAAAGCTCCTTTTGAAACTAGCCAATTCCAGGTAGGGGACCTCTATCTAACGATGCTAATGATGATGCTGATTATTATTATTATTGTTGTTGTTGTTGTTGTTGTTGCTAATTAAGTCAGATAAATGTAAATAAATGTCAGACTCAAATAAAAAATGATTTAAACAAACCGACAATATAAAAGCAGAATAAAGGGATTTTTTAAAATGTTATCTAGAAAAAAGGAGAAAGGGACACTGAAAAAGGTAATATAGCTGCAACACGAGCATCAAGGAGAACTCTCAGCAAGAGAGAAATGAGAAAAGACACTGAAGTGACAAGGGGAAGAAGCAAAGGTTTTTTTTTCTCCGATTCTTGGAGAAAAAGCTCACCTAGCATGTGACGTTACTACTTGGTCTGAGTGTGCAATTACTCTATTGCTGACATATCTGGCACAGAGCTTGAGGGAAGTGTCACACTGCAGTGAGAGCTGATTTGTCTGTACATACTGTTTAACAGCTAGTTTAAAATCAACCCATCAAGCTATACATTTTCTGCCAGTTTTATGATTTGATTAGGTGTTCACACTGTTCAAAATATCTTGAATTAATATCAAGTAATTCAAATAAATAATGAGAATTTTATTGAAATAATGTTTATCTACATAATAGGCAACAACAGACCTAAGATTTTGTCTTCACCTGTACCCCAAAGTACGTTTTCTTATGTTTATGTCCTTTAAAATATCAATCCTTGGAAACTCTGAGCAAAGTTTGTCTCTGGAGAGTGTGTTCTTTTTTTCCTCTATTGAAGGGGAAGTTGACCCTACACTTCCCTAAAATCTTAAATCCTAATGTAACCTGGGAATGCGAGATCCATTCATCACAAACTGAACGCCAGTTGTGGGCAAAGAAACCCAAAACCTTTAGTGCAGAGCGGACATGTCAGTACAGAGTGACAGTTTGCATTAGCCCAGCCACTAATGCTGTCAGCCACTGCCAGTTAGAGGAAATAAAGTATTTTATTCTATTTCACACTGTGGAATTCTCTCATTCCTCTTCCTCCAGTCCTCTCTCTCTCTTTCTGTACAATAAGCTTGTTTGATGCTGCAGGTGACTCCTCTATCAGGCAACTTTTACAACAGTTCCATCAGGCTGGTAAGAGGAACGTCATTTGCATACCCTATTTTGCCTTTTTCCAGTAGCAAACTAAATAAAATAATTGCTGAAGCAGAAATAGGAGAGGTTGGTAGAGGACAGAGCTAGTATCACAGACCTGATTTGACTTGTCAGCAGAGACAAAAAAAAACTTGTGTACACTTGAACTCTTGTCTTGTTACTTAATTCCTCATAGCCTCTGAACTTGAAACTCATTCAAGGACAGTCTAATTCAACACCAGGTTACATAAACCATTGTCAAATCATCTCATATTTAGTGTGGGCAATTTTCATATGGTATTTTATGTTGCATTATCATAAGATGGGAGTTTAGGCCTTAACAAGCATTGTTTAAGTGTTCCAGTTCAAGGCTCTGAAAGGGCAGTGCTTTTGATTTCAACCGTGCTCACAGGTCCTCGTCCAGCCAGAGGCCCCTGCATCATTCAGACTTTCTATACCATTTGTTTCACATGAGTATGATAGGAGGTTGCAGTAAATCTGTTGGCACATCTGAATATGTGCAACTTTTTTTTTGCGGATTTTATTTCTAATTACCAAGATTATCCAATTAGTCAATATGTAAGTGAATAAAATTCACAAAACTCAAAAATAAAATGAAGCGCATCAACTATAAAAGAAACTGATCAAATAGAGAGCATGAAAAACCTGTATTGTTTAGGGCTAATGTTAAATCAAAATGATTTGGGTTTTCACAACAATAATCCTCTCAGTACAACAATACAGTGATGTAATCCTTGTCACTTTGCTGCACTGAAATTCTCTTTCAAAAGAAATGCTGTTTTTGTCCATTAATTAATTCTAATCACTTCTACTTTGCTATTCTTTTGATCACTATTAAGCTCCATTCAATAGAACTCAGCACTCAGATGTTTTACATAGAGGGAGATTATTCCTTTTGAGCCATTGAAAAGCTTTAAATTTGAAACTATGTTGAAAGGATAGAGTTACATTGACAATAGCCTAATATAAACCAAGCTGACTCAGTTTACTCGCTAAATTGCTGAATTTTTTTAAGATCACTGAATGAAAATTTTTCAGGTGGTGGCAAAAATTTTATTCCCTTGATGCCTGTTCTCAATGGTCAAGTCTCCCTTTGTTGTCTGTCTCCTCTTCATATGGTATCAGCGTGTTATTAACTGCTACTAATTCCCTCTAAATACATTAAAACTAAAGTAATAGTCTTTGAAAATGTAAATAATAAATAATACAGATATTTGTGTTAAAGACAGAGGTAAGACTAAAAAGTTGTCAGAAAAATAAATACCATAGTGAAGTACACATACGTAATATTATACTTACACATAGTAACATAGGGTCATGTTTTTTCATACTTCAGAATTGTTCCATTTTAATTAAACTCCTTGCTGCCTGTTTGGACATAAAAAGAACTGGGTTCCCTGATTTGAGGTCTGACTCAGTGGAAACACCAATCGCCTCCTGCTACGTATGCTTGTGTCTTTAATTTCTGCAGTCTCTGTCTCAGTGTTTTGTGGCGTCCTCTCTCTCTCTCTCTCTCTTTTAATATTCTTCCCTCTCTATCCTTCACATTTTATTTTTGATACAGACAAATGGGCAGCTTGCTGGAGGACACAAATAGAGACAAAGGTGGATGTATCGTCTCTCAACAGAGAACAAGAGAGGAGGACTAAAGCACATGAAAGACAGAAGAGAGATAAGAAAAGGGGGAGAAGAATAAGGGACAGCATAAGAGAGAGTGGATGGAAGAGATGAGGGGAAAAAAGAGAAGAAGAGAGGGCCAGTGCCTACAAAGTGGCTCTTAAGCTTCTTCAAATTGGTCATTAGTGTAATCAGGGGG
Source organism: Acanthurus leucopareius (assembly GCA_029814765.1). Classification (NCBI taxonomy): domain Eukaryota; kingdom Metazoa; phylum Chordata; class Actinopteri; order Acanthuriformes; family Acanthuridae; genus Acanthurus; species Acanthurus leucopareius. The sequence goes on along the minus strand of JAQMCX010000058.1, from coordinate 3,380,024 downwards.
AAAAACATTGCAGAAGCCATTAGGGGGGAATGGTGACTCTCCGTCCCTCTCTCCTTTTCTGCTTCCTTCTGTCACTTCCCCTCTCATCATTTCTACTTTGCTCCCTCTCTTGGACTTCTTCAAGATGCCGTCCATTTTTTTTTCTGCTCCAGCATAAAAAAAAGACTCGTTTACATGCTTCTTTGCATTACTGTAAGTCTAAAGATATCTAAAAAAAAACCAACTTCATACTGTTGTGACAACATGAGCATGTCAAAAATCTCTGTGGAATTAGTTTTGTTGTTTTATATTAATTACTGCATGTTGTAAAATGCAGTCAAGTTTAAAGTTCACACATGGATGCAATATTTACCAAGACTTTACTGGAGCAGAACAAATCCAACAAACACAGACTGTCAAAATAACGTTGGGATTACAGTGATTCATTGGACATGACATTGTTACAATGTAGCAAAAGTGAGACAAATTTCCTCTCTTTAGCAACTTGTAAAGTTTCATGAACAACCTATGCTTAAAGTTCAAAACTACACAAAATATTCATGCTGATTCTTTGCAAGCTATGACTCAAAAGCTAGAGGCAAAGACACGCGAGTGAGTTGCCCAAAATCCCATTTGGCTGGGCTGAGTGATGTATACGCCCTTAAAGATCAACAGTTTTTATTTTTAATTGTTTTTATTTTTTAATGGTGTCCTTTAAAGGACGGTTAACCAAGACTTTTAAATTTATCTGTGGCATGACAAGTCACCACAGACTTTTGGAAAACAGCAGCCTAATTGTAACTGTCATGGTTTGCAGTTTATTCACCGCTGGTTTCTCTGAGTCACCCTGAACGCATCACCACTCACTCACTCCTTCCTTCAGCCATTCCTCTCTGCCAATCAGTCTCAACCACCTACACCTGTCCCCACGTTATATAGGCCTCACTCTTTCTTTGTTCCCTGCCAGATTGTTGATGCATTCATGCCAGACTCTCCAGCAAAATCTTTTGGACTGACTTTCCAGTTTCGACCCCGCTTGTTTTTGACCATCCCTCCTCGCCTCAGCCCCGGTAACCACTTCTGCCCTTTTTGTTCCTAACCTCAAGTTGCCTCTTTTGTTTTTTTTTTTTTTTGTCTGCCTGAGACTGTGGTTTTGTTTCACTGGAAAAGATCATCAGCTCAATTGTCTGTCCCATAGCTTCCCTATAATAGTCTGGTTGCCATACCAGAGACTCTCAACTGCCTGTTCATTCCCCAGAGTACAGACAGGGGACTCTGGGAAAAAGCAGTAAAAAGGAGCAAGGAGGAAATTTTTTTCATCTTAAATCCCTCCTTTTTTTGTTGTTGACAAAATGTCTATCTTGCCATTTGCCAGATCATTTTATTGAGGACTTGCCAGTCCTGTCTCATCTTTTCTTTGCTGCCTCTTCTCTCTTTTGTTTTACTTCCTTTCCTCTGTCAATTTCCTCTTTTCTTGACCCAACCATCTTTTCTGTGTAGTTCAAGTTTTTTAAAAAAGGGACCCTGCACATCTTCTCCAACTCTTTGCAATTTTGCTATTTCTCTTTCACTCTGTCTCCAAAAGCTTGACCATCCCTCTCCTCCTCTTTCACTGTCTCCTTTCTCACCCGGCTCTTCCCTGAAGAGTCAAGCCAAACTGAGCAAATCCTTCCAAAGAGGGTTTTGATGATGAAACAAATAAGGCAGCCACCAGAGAAATGCTTTGCAGCTTCAGCGGGGCACGCTGGACAAGGTTAGCAGCCAAAATTTTTTTTTTTGCTTGCTTTTTGCTCGAAGGCTGTAAAGTGAATCTAATATGGCAACTTTCCAAAGGAGAGGAATTTAAACTGGGGCTTGTTTTTCTGAAGTCTGATAGCAAGCAGAGAATGAGTGCTGGATCGAAGACTAGTATCTTTAAAACTCAACATCTGATAAAGTGAGCAGATTTTGCCTCCTTGAGGAGCTTATTTTAATATCTAATGGTGGAATGTGGCAACATTGCAAACAGTACTGTGGGTCTGATGGGGCAAGAAACAGGACCAGTTAGGCAAGTTTTCAGATTATTTTCAAAGGTTTAGACTACTTAAAATGATCAGAAACAATGCGATGGATGATGTAAAGTTTGGACAATATCAATCCAAACTTTACATCATCCATTACATTCATCATAGCTTACAGACCAAATTGCTAGTTTAATGGTTGGTTGCATGTTGCAAAATGATTACACATTTGAATAGTGCTCATACTGGACAGTTATGAGCCTTGTGATTTGTATTCATTGGCAACTTTCAGTATCAATAAAGAATGTACCCTTTAGCACAGGGTTGCAGAGGCAAGTAAGGGTGCAGAGGTTAGGGTGGTGGATTAGAACGCAGGCATCTAAATGTGATCTGGTCAAAACCAAAAATGCAAACATTAATTGTAGTGGTTTGACAGGGTGTAACTCCGAACTTTAACCTACATGGAATATTTGGAAAATAGACAAACATTCCAGGGCCCAAGTTTCCCCCTCCACCTGTTCTACTTGTTCATTATTACAGCATTTGCTTCCCCCCTCTCCACGGTTTTTGCCTAAATCTTACACTGACATAAAAATGACAACAAGTGGTGAAAAACTGCATAAAATGAAACAAAATTTTAAAAAAATAAAAAAATAAAAAGTACTTTAAAAAATAGAAAAACTGAAACAGTAATACAAAAATGACCATCAATTCATTTTGGTCTTAGATTGATGTGACAGAACATTGATTAAAAGTAGACTTGGTAGAGAAACAAACTTGGGTGAAGGCTGGGTTGCCTGTGCTCATGTTCCAGCTCTCCTCTTCTTTTTCCCAGGACTGTCTCACTATTTACAACAGTAAATTTAACTGTTTATCAGTTAAGGTTAGTACTTATTCTGCTAGAAGAAACTTTGCTTGCAGCAAGGAACAGGAAAAACAATAGCATTTTACAAAAGTGTGTTACAATAAAATCTATAAAAAGATAGATTTTGGATCTGGCATAGGGTTGGATTGGATTAGCTTTGAAGTGCTTAGTGTAAGTAAAAACTGCTTAGGCACACATTCACAATTAATTTTTGAAGCACACAGGCATGTACTTTGATAACTGGGATTGAGATAAAATTGCAGGTAGCCAATGGAAAGTGTTTTGTTGGTTATTTTTCTGCTGAGTTTGGTAATAAGACTATATAGGTTAATGGAGAAATACTACACATTTGACCATAAATGCACAGCAAAAGTACAAATTGTGCACAGCTACATTTACTATCAGCAGTGATGCCAATTATACCCATGATACCTATACAAAGAGTGTTGAATATGTTTGGCTGGCCCTGGGGTCATAACATTAGCTCAGCCAATAAAGGCTCTGTAAACATGATGGATTTTTTTCAGTTACAGTGTGCTGTGGCTGTGTGGGCGACATCATCAGCTGCGTTCAACAGGAAAATTTGATTTTGAGGACTTAGGAAGAGAACAAGCCGCACTCAGAGGAATCTTCACTGGAAACTGGAAGCAACCATTTCATCTCTATCGCACCAGTACAGCTGCATGCACAATATATATATATATATTTTTATACATATCACTGTGTGCTAAAAAAAAAAAAAACTTGGACTCGTAAGAGTTATGAAAAAAGCATTTTTGTGCATATATGCAAAAGGTAGGACAGAAGCTTGACAAGAAGAAAGTACATGTGATCATTGAAGATCTCTTTGAGTTGGCAGTTTAAAAGACAAAAATATTCCAAAAATATTATGTTGTGGAAGCTGTGATCATTGAAAAGATCATTCCATAAAAAAAGGTACATAGCAAAAAAAAAAAAAAAAAGCCTGGAGATAACTGTTGCTTTACACACCAGATTCCTGCTTAAATGCAACTTTACATGTAGTCCATTTACAATAATTTAGCAAAAACACACTTACTCCTGTTGGATTATTACCCATGACTACTTTTTTCATTTAAGGCAAAAAATAAAACTTATCTCTGGTCACATCTATTATGTAACTTTATGTGACTTTAAATACCTTTGAATAGACTACCTTTTGGTCTAAAGTGGCTACAGTATCATGTACAGACAAATATAACATGCTGCAAGCAAGCTGAATGCAAACATAAGCAGGACACAACAAAAATGTCTTCTAGTTAGGTTCAGTATATTCAGCTTGTTTTACTATTCTTCCACTCTCTTTTTACTGTAAATTTCGACTGCATTTCACTATATTTAATAAATATGTTATACTTCTGTTACACATAAAATTCTCCTCTTGTGATAAATAATAGTCATGCTGAGTGTCACACAAAAATTTAAAAATGTATCTCCATGTACATGAATCCTACTGAATTAATCTTGTGAATATTTTACAAGCCGGCATCATGTTGGACATTTTAAATCCAAGCATACCATCACCATCTTTTCTGACTGCCAAGCTGTATAATCAAGAGCAATAAGCTTATCCAGAAGTTGAGACTGCCAGGACATCTTTCTCATGGCAGACATTTTGACTTTTAAGACACAGATGTGATTGCAGCTGAAGGGCTGCGTTTAGTTTAGGTGTCATTCTTCCACGGTCCTGGGTTTACGTTGGCACCCTGACATTGCCTGCTGGCACACACACACAGTCCCATTAGTAATGCTCTGATTACACCTGTGCTTTCTCTGCTATGAAAAGTCGAAATGTCTGTTGTGAAAACGGTGTATATTTCTGCCAGAGTGTGTATTACATAATCTATTAGAGCTTCAGACAACTGAAAATGACATATCTTTTGGACTTTGCAATTAAATTTTCAGATTTTTCACTGACACCTGTGATAAGTTTATCATATTAACATATACCGTCTTGTATTTTGTGGGGAAGACATCCTTTCATTACTTGTAATTTAAAATCCATAACTATGCTCTATCCATAAGCAGCTTTTAAAAGCTTATGGTACACAGCATTGCCCTGCATCTTTATGTAGTTAGCATTTTGCCTCTGGATGACTGGATGGACAAATTCCTTCAGTTTGTGAAACAGAACAGGACAAAGCTGATCAAAGGCTCTAAAGCTCAGGTTTCATTTGACTCTAGCTCTTGACAGCTCTTTAGTGGAGAGAGTAATGAGAAAGTTTTTTCCAGCATTCCCATATCTCTGATTTTATTTTTACTGGCAAATTCAGACTTCTCCTATTTTTTAGTCAAGAAAGTTATCTTTATTTACATGTGCTATTTAACTGTTGGCTGTAGCCCTGCTGTCTGTTTAAGTTCAGCTTTTTAGCCAAAACTTAGAGCCCCAGCACACCAAACCAACATCAAAGAACTAGCAAAACCTTAAACTGTTGCACTGCAACATGTCATGTGAGGGTCAGGGACACAGACTCACCGCTCTCCATAGATGATGATGTAAAGCTGGTGGTCAGAGCTAACAAGATTGTCTGTGTCTCCAGTGATCAGACAGGGAGTCTGGTGGACCTCTGATAGCACATGAATGGCCCTTTAGGAGAGTTAGGTCATCCAAAAGAACAAGAGCAGCACACTGGTTAATGCAGTACTACTACAAAACTCCCAGTTGGCTGCGCAAAATGGCACCACCTTTGTGACAATGTTATTGTTGCTAAAAGTAATTCATGACAGGACAAAGCCTCATTGGATTGGTGAAGTCATAAAGCCATGCCCAACAGAGTTAAGCTTACTGAGTGGGGATACAGAATTGGAATGACTGTTTTTAAAGGGGCAGCAGTATTTACACAATACGTGTATTTTAAGAATTAGATGTGTTGTGTAAGATCAGTGTTTTAGAAAGGGGCTACTTCAGAAATGAAAGCATTTTGTCTTGAGACAGGCTCAAAACATACACACCTGAAGTGTCTCAAAAAACATAAAACCCTATTTTAATGCCAAATTATCACTCTGTAGGATACAACATTTTGGTTTATTGAATTGCACATTTTAATTTTTTCTCCTTAAAACTGGCTGCAAATGAACGACAAATTAAAAACATAAAAGGCCAGTGCTTTGTTACATTTTGTTTTTAAATGGAAATGCAACCATATGTCAACAGAAACAAGACTTAGAGCTAAATTTTGATATGTTAAACTCAACTTCAGTTGGACTGCTTTTATGTAGCACTTTTCTATTTACCACTCAAAGAGCTTTCCACTGCATGTCAACATACAACCATTCACACACATGTTTATACACTAATTGCAGGGCCGTCCATATGAAGTGCCAACCTCCGTTCCCAAAAACACATTGAACTTCAGTATGATTACTTAATTAGAGGGTGTATAAGCGGTCACTTAAAGCCATCAGTGAACTATGTTGCTCTCTGGGGCCTGGATTAATGTGTTCAGAGCATCAGTAACATTGTGTTAATGTGTCTCCATTAGACACTGCTGCCAGCTTCCAATATGTCTGGCTGCTCTGCTGTCTGGAGGCTGCAGAGTCGTAGCCACAGCGCCAGTAACTAGCCAAGCGTTTGGTTTTTATGGGCGGTCATTAAATGCAACAATGGATTAATATTAAATAATTAATAATTTAAAGTCACATTTCAAAAGGGTACTATTAAAATTATACACTCATTTACTTAATATGTTAATGACGCAGTTAAAAGGTTCAGTTGATGTGACCCCATAGTGCAGCCTATTATATGTAAGACTGACAGAATATGCCTAAGTGATTTAATCCATCACCTAATAGAATTACAATTCCTACAAGCCAGTCTTTTATTAGTGCAACCCAAAGTCACAAAACAATGACATACTCAAATAAATGTCCTGTGTTGTTTATTGTCAGAGTCTTGCTTGTTTAACGTCTAGTGCCGTCCATGTGCTAATGCAATATCCACCATCTTGTAGCATAATATTGGCAAACACACACTAAACATAGACCCAATAATTTTAAACACTAGCTCTTAGAAGACAATTTTAGACAACTCAGAAAACTAACTTATTGAGAAAATTATTAGTATTATTATATTATTACAATTATTAAAACCAATGTGTTTGAGACCTGCTTGGTAGCAATACCAACTCTAGTTCTTTTTGCATTAGTGCTAGTGCTAGTTGTAGCTAATTCTTGCACTGTGATCCACCTATCAAGTGACCATCATTGTTATATTAGCTCTTGTTGTTAATACACCACTTATTGATGATGATCCCAAACAGGGATCCAACCACTGGACCACAGGAAGAGAACTCTGTGCATACTTATACTTGTAGTTCTCTTATTATCTTCTACTTCCATACTCTCCATAATTTCTTCGTTTTCATGGTCCATGGCTGTCAGTGTAAATATCAGCGCTTTTCCTATTCTAGTCAGATACGTCCAATAGTACAGTCACATGCCTACATTGTTAACCTTGTCTTTTATGCATCCCTTTCCATCCCAGTCACATCCAGTCTTCACAGAACATCAGCTTCATTATTTCAACATTCCTCAAGTCTCAGCAGGGTCATCAGCCGCCACCACCACCAACAGCGTCTAGACTCCATGGAGGGATTTATCCTGCTGGTGCTCCGGGCAAAGGCCCCTCGATTAAAGATCCCCCTGTTGAGTCTACGCACCAAAGACTTTCTGACAAGTCTTAATTATCACACATCATCTGTAATAATAAACAAAATTTCTTTGCTTAATTGACTCATCTCTCCTGATTGAAATGTAGCAGGAGATAGTGTCAAATGTGAAAGATGTTTAATTTTAAATTAAGTCCCTTGGGATGGACGGACCTTGCCCCCCAGGGTACAAGGTCTGCAGAGATGGAGAAGAAAAGACATTAAAGGTAACATAAAGGGAGAGAGAGAAAACCAAAGGGGGCAAAAGTACAGAAAAGTAAGTGAGGCAGAGTACTTGTGAGGTGGGAGAATGTCTAGACAGACAGACAGACGGATAGAGAGAGACACAGGACACCCAGAGGCAAACCACATGAAACTAACAGGAAATGGACAAGAAAGGACAAAGCTAGAGGTAGAAATAGAAAGTAGGAAACTGTGAAAATGACTGAGGGATACATAAAGACAAGGACAGGAACCAGGAGTGACAGAAAGGGACAGAGAAAGAGGCAGATCAAGTAACAGAGAGAATTAAAGGGCGACGCAGGAACCAGAGTGAGCCAGAAATGAGTGAGGGACTAATTTATTTAACGGGGTTGCCATGGGGAACAGAATCTATGATAAATGTGTGGGTTGATTATGCAACCAATTGACTATAATTCACCCAGCTGACAGAACATCATGACCAGGGATCCACAGGGAAGCCAGACATTACTGAAAAGGGAATATAGATTGTAAATTTTTGCAAACACCAATGTGTTGGCAAAATAGAGATGGCCATTAAACAACAGATGTAGCGTGACCGGGCTTATAAGAGAAAACAGACATCAGGGCTGACATTAAGCAAAATTTATTTTGCCTAGTGGTAAAAGAACTAAACATTTATCTGTAGATTATTGTTAGACTGCAAAGACATCAGTCGTGGTAATCACGATGGGATTAGACTTTGTAAAACATTTGTGTTTGTCTTTTGTGGCTCTGGACAAATTTTGTTAAGTATGAGAACATAACACTGATGATGTCACCTTGGTTATCTCAGTTAAGGACTTGAGAGGACATAATACAACGCTGGTTTAAAGAAACGTTGGTTATGTATCGTAACCCCAGAGTCTGAGTATAATTGCATTTGCAAGGGATAAACACAATAACGACAGCCCTTAGAGGGCGAAGCCTATACAAAAAAGCACAAATTGTGAAGTTTTGTAAAACTGTTTAAATAACAACAGTTCAGTTGTGTACAAATAAACTGTGTCAGCAACAATTTAAGAAGTGTTCCAGAGCCCATGTAGTAATATCCCACCTAAAATAAGGTGTTTACAAAGTTTTGAACCCTACACTATGCTTCCCTGTGATTGACTGAGTCCATAGGATGCTTCTTTTGACCTAATCACAATTATATTGCTGCTACCAATGAACCTGTTCACTGTGTTCCTGTTACAACCCTGGCTCGAGGAAGGGAAAGGGAAGCAACATAAACACAATCGTTGGAAAGGATTGAGAAATTAAATGTATTTTATTAGTGACACGTGGCTATTAACAAACAGAAAGGGCCCGCTAAGTGCGGTCAAAATCAATAACCAAATATAACAAAAAGAGGACTCCTTGAAATAAAATGGAGCTGTCTAACTGAAAAATAACTGAGTGGCAATAACGTAAATATTCCTCTCTAAACCAAAAACCTGCCTAACTACACTGCAGGAAAACATAAACCAAAATACAAGTGACCGCCACTTCTAAAA
>JAQMCX010000058.1:3353275-3366166 GCA_029814765.1 Acanthurus leucopareius | reverse complement strand
GCAGACTCACAGGCACACACATGCACACGCACACAGCAGAATGGGAGGTCTAGGGCCTTACGGCTCAGGCCGTAACAGTTCCAACCAGTGTTTTTTGAGCATTTCACAACTTTCTCAGTCTTTGCATAACCCTGTCACAACCTGTGTGAAAGGTGTTGTTGGCATCAAATTTAGAATGACCATATATTTTCAAGGAAACAATTAAGCTGATGAAGCCAGTGTTAAATATATAGTCCTTGTACTGTTTTGAATTAAGTATGTTAAAATGATAAGCAAATAACCACATTATTTTTTTATTTCCTTTCTATTAAAAAAAAGGCTGTAATTTGCTTTTTAATTCATTTTAAATGTTGAAGATGTTTAAGAGGCAGAGAGGGTATAATCAAAAGCACATTTTTTATGGGCATAATGTGAAGTGTAGGACCTATCATTATTGAACCTTCTGAGCTCAGCAGTTAATAAGCAGAGCCCCTTAAAAAATCCTTACATTTTTGACCACTTAAAAGCTGCAGCACTATTCATCAAAATAACTTTTTACAAAATGATACCCCCAATGTAATATTGGCTCACTTACTACACTTTGATGGCTTAGGCTGGGCCTTGAAAAGCTGAAACTAGTGTTAGATGAATGGAACCTCCTCAGATAATGGCGGTGCAGGCTCTGTGTTGTAGTAATAGTAGTAGTCAAGGAGAGGAGAGGAGTTTGTGCTATATATTGAACTTGTCCTGTTTTGATTTGCAGCTTACACCAGAGAATGTCAAAATAAATAAGCTCTAAACTGAAAGTCAAAGCAATGCATCAACACTGCCAATCTAGATGGATTTGCATGTAAACAAATTAAAAACAAATAAAACATAGCAAAAATAAGAAGAGGAAGTAACACATGTTTCAATTTAATCATTTATTTTCATAAATTTCAGAGAGGTATGAAGAGACCAAAAAAACAAAACAAAAAACAACTAGTTAAAATACAATAGAACACAGAAAATAGGGTTAAAGTTGAAGTCCTCAAAATGTAAAATGCTCACTTTTGTGTTTTAAAACTTAAATCAAGTCTCTGTCTGTGTATCAGGACTTGGAAGCCAGAGGTTACTCATTAAGCTACTATTGTAACTTTAGTCCTTGTACAGCCAACAGTTAGACAAAGTTCAGCTAGTTACAGTGAATTTTTTTGTCATCTAAGCGGTGTTATGCTCATGAAAAGCCTGCAGCAGGATACATCCTTGCTGCTGACGATACTTAATTGAGATAAAGACAGGGCTTGTTGTTTGGGATAAACCTGAGATCAGATACAGGAGAGAGGTGCTTGCTGTATTTATGATTTATTTTTAATTCTTTTTTTTTCATGACCTCAACAGTGATCCCTGAAGAGGCCTCTTTTGTCTGCTCTCTTTCACAGGAACATCAGAGCACAGTGGATGAACTGCATTTCACCAGCAGAGCTTTTTACTAGCTCACATTTTAATTAACAGTCTCCCTCAACCCTTCTGGCTAACACTATAAAGAAACTAACAGTGGTTTAATAAATTTGTTTATGTTTCCTTTATTTAATGTGAGTTTTACTGATTTTCCAGCAGCTGAGGATTGAGATTATTTCCTTATATTTTTACCTATTCATATATTTACCTGTTGGACAGTGTGTAGATTTGGTTGTTTTTCATCAAGAAGCAGTTTCAAAATATAATGAATGCCATTGCAGGTAAATAGATGATGTTAAACAGCCAAAACTCTCAACAGCTGACCAAGTAGTCCTTGACATGATGATTATAAATTGAGTAGGTAGATAGATGTTCAACAGAAGTCAATACCATGCTGATAAAGAGCAGTAAATTTTGTCAAGGATTTTACAAGATTTAATTGCCCTGCAAAAACTGTTTTTTTATCAGGTCCAGTAGCCTTTTGGATTTAAATGTAATCAGAGCTGTTTTAAAATTGGACTGCATTATCTACAACAGGCTCTGTCATACTGTCTGATACACATCTAACTTTACCCATAACACGTCTACCTTAAACACTTATTATTTTTATTGTTAAAGCATCCTTGCGTTGTAGTACAGTGGTTAGCACACATCTCCCAGTTTGGAGGTCATGGGGTCTATATCCATCTCTCTCTCTCTCTTTCTTTCTCTCTCTCTCTCTCTCTTTCATAATACATATACATATGCATACATATATAGATATATATATATTCTCGATATAAAGGATTTTTTTTACATTTTAACTTGAGTACAGTTGCAGTACTCTACCCATCACTGATACAGTTAGAACTGCCTCCAGCAATAGAGGCAGTTCCTTCATTCTCATGAATGTCGCTTCATGGCACATGAAGCCAAAAAAGCTACTTAAGGTAAAATTATTAGCCAGATGAGGCCTAATGTACATGCTCTATGGGCCCCAGCACCAAGACAAGTGCTGCAGGCTTCAGCTGGCCACGTACTTTGCTGACTTAGGTAGGATCAAAGTGAATTAATCAAGTCAAATTGTGATAATGAAACAAATCATTTTATAGGGGTTATGATGCTTAAAAAAACATATCTACCATGCAATGGTAGCTTTTTTTTACTATATAAGTAATATAAAGAAGTATTTTTGAGTCAGTGCATCACCCGGCAATGTAATTACACAGTTTGACCACTAGCTTATGTGAAATTGGCATAAGTGCAGAGGGCTTGGTCACTCCTGGTAAGTTTGAAAGTGGGCTTTGGGCTGTAGCTCAGGAGTTCAAGATGGTTGTGTAATTACAGGAAAGCCTGTGGTTCATTCATTGAGTCCTCTGGTGTGCATATCCAAGTGTCTTTTGGCAAGATACTGAACCCCAAATTGCTCCTGATGTCTGTCCTATATGTGTGTAAATGTGTGTGCATGAGTTCCTGTAGAGCAGGTTAGTACTTTGTAGAGAAGCCACCTGCTGTCAGTGTGTGATCTGTAGTACGGATGGTGATGTTTAAACTGAGGATAGCTGGCAAGTACAAGGTGAGGTTTCACACTAATGATGACATGTTTTTGCTCATGTGGAAATTACTTCCAATTGGTGGGTTTTGATAAAATTTAATTACAAAGTGTGATCTAGACTCACTCTACATGTAAAGTGTCTTTAGACGAGTTATGTTGTGATTTGAGGCTACATACATCAAATTGACTTGACTTGACTTGACTTTATAGTATAACTGTGATGCACTGGGTTAAAGGAAGAGGAGGTACATGTGCTATGGTAAGTTTGTGCCACTGGCCTCTATCTACTGAAGCATGTGGCATAACCTGTAAACCGGTTCAGCTTTTGAATAATGGTGAAGGAGTTTAAGGCTTCAGGAAGACCCCTGATAAAGCACTTCATCTTTGTAGCTTATCTCTATAGATGATAAAGACAGCTGTGGAGCCTCAGTCTAGGTTGTCGGTGAAGGGGAGAGCACTGTTGCCCGAAGACTTTTGAGAAAAGAAGATGCGACTGATGGAAAGTGAAGAGGAAGACTGCCTCCCAGGAAATAGGTTCTATTCATACCTCAGCCATCCACTTGTAAAAGTGAAAATGCTGTCCCACACTGTTAGGTTGCAGTGTATAATCTGAGATGTGAAGTTGAAAAATATTAAAGGATCCTGCATCTGCCAGAATAATGACACTGTGGATGTTTTGCACATTATTATGAGTGTCCCAAGCCTGAATTTGTCCAAGATATCACACCAAAGTAAAATAGGTACGTCTATAAATAAAAACTCTTTTATTGACTAAGAGCCAAATGGTGTTTTTCATACAGATTTACTTATTTAACAGTGAGCAGCAGAAAACCATAGGTGGTCCTCTCAACTGTAGAGGTGTTTCTTGTTTTAGCACTCATGTTTGTGTGTCCTCAGAAACTCCTAAACTTATTGTCTAAGTATGTGAGGGCACACAGGGTCATTATTAAAAAGAAAAGAAAAGAAAAAACAGTCATAAAATCCAGAGTGATGTGAGGTCAGTGTCAATAAAAGAGAAAGGCCTCACTCTTTGGCAACCACATATGATTTTGGAGTGATGGTAATAATCTATAAGGCCATTCATTATGGGTTAAAAAATCATAAAAGAAACATATTAGCATTTCAAGAGAGCTCTGTGATGTCTGTGTGTTTGATGGTGATAATAAACGTTTGTCTTTAAGATATTCACTGAAAACACTGGAGGGTGTTTTTGCTGCATTTATTTTATTAAAATAACTCAGTACGTGAAACTGTATTTAAATAAAATGCAGAGATATTGGAATTTTTTTTGTGAGTTTTTGCTATTATTTTTGCATAGTGTTTCAGAATGGAATGCTTCATATGGTAAACATGTTTTGATGCCGCTGTGTGTACAATGAGAAAAATAATCCACGGAATAGGTTGGTTTAGCACCACATGAAGCTTATGTTAAAATGTAATTATATTGTGGTGGGCTGAGACTCCAGGCAAACAATGCATTGTGTGAGGATGAATGCACAGCTCTTTCAGCGATGAATATCTTTTCATTTTGCCAGCTTTTCTTCACCTTTCTGAGCTGTTATTGTTAGCAACAGAAGGTTGCCCTGCCACTATACTGGATAAAACCCAGGCTATAGACAAGCATATGAACAAGAGGAAGCAAAAATTACTTCAACACATTTTTCAGAACAATAAACTGGTCTATGCTGATGTTTTTGTTATTTTTTGTTTTGTGTATTTCTCTTTCCCCTTTCTCCCCTCACTTTTTATTTTATATCGTCCTTATGCATTACTTTTATTTCCATTAGATTTATCATAGAAAATTAAAATTTGCCATTTACTGCAACGCTGTTTAGCTCAATCAATAGCCCAGGCGTCCATGTATGGAGGCTCACCCCTCTAAGCATCGGTCGCGAATTCGACTCCGGCTCCGACCATTTGCTGCATGTCATTACCCCCTCTCTATCTCCCCATTTTTGATCTGTCCTATCAAATAAAGGCAAAAAATCCTGAAAAAAATGCCATTAAATAAGGATCTAAAATAAATATGTGACAAGTCAGCTCATATGCAGATAAAACAAAAAAGTTTTACAACATACAATTACGATTGTGATATTTTTCTTTATTTTTCATCTACTTATTTATATATGTATTTATATATGTATTTATTTATTTATTTATATAAATTTTTTCCCAAGTCACCAGAGCCACAAACTGAAATCCAAGTGTACACAAGTGATCAGTTTTTTTTTTTTGCTTTGTTTTTTTTGTCTTTGCTCGCCAATTCCTCACTTTCTAAGCTTTACATTTCTTTGCATTGGTTCAGAAACACAATTAAAATGTAGTGCCATGCATAAACAAATTTTTTTTCCAGCAGTGACAAAGCAGTGTGGCAGATTGGTCAATTTTAGTAGGTGTAAGGAGATGGAGAGCCAAAAAATGTCCTGAAAGCAAGACAATGTGGAGAGGAGATTTTTACCATCCAATCCATATTGTAAATTGATGACAACTAGCACAATATGACTGGATCCTCTGCCTTTTCTCCTCTTCCATTAGGTAGCTTGCAACCAAATCGACAGAAGGCTTTTATGCCTTTGAAATACAACATAAAAGGAAATTTAGTCTATGATGTAGCTGGTTGGACTTCAAGAATCAGTCACTTTTATTCAGGCAGAAAAAAAAGAAACTACAGAGAGAGTGAAGTTGAGAAAAATGGCTCAAAGTTTTTGGAGGTGCCAATCAGTTGTGTAATGAATTGATAGAGGCAGAGTGTTTTACCACAAAAAGCATTTTCACAGACATTATGTTAAGACATAAAAAATGCTAATAGTGCTCTCTGCTTTTGTACAGTCTTCAGTTTAACTAAAAGACAAGCGAAAGGATGAATGCTGTGTCTGCATACAAAATTAATTTTCTTTTATTGTCCATTTAAACATAAGCAACAAAATTTATATTTGCCTTGTTATCAAATATTAAAATAATGAGGCTTAAATTACTGGAAGACCCTCAGTCTAATCCATGCCTGTTCAATAAGTATGTTAGCTTTTAGCCTTTCAGAGTAATGACTGTGCATAGAGATAATGTAAAATTAAACAGTATTCATCCTCTGGTTAATTATTATCATTGTCTTTTGTCTTAACATCCTCTGTTGACTGAATATTTATTTTACATAAATACCACCATTTTGTTTTCAGTTTTTTTCATTTTCTTAATGTTTCTTAAAACAAATTGCAATTAGCAGTTGAAAAAAAATAGAATATAGAATTATATTTATAATTAGTGGTTCATTTAAAGTGATTTATCTGAGCAACAATGATACTACATTTACATGAAATTGTTGAAACTGGGAATACAATAACATTAAGAAGGACTTCTTCTTTCCATTCATGTTTCTGGGTGTGGTGTTGGTGTGTTTCAAAGGCAGTATAGTCACTCCCAGAGACGTACACAAGCCAATTTCCAGAATGTGTTTGGCATTGTTTAGTTCTACAAGATGCAAATGTGTAGATACTTCACACCAAAGTCACTGAATAGCTTAAGTCAGATCAGAGATAGAGATCCTGAACTTTCTCCCTACCAGACTATGAAATTTAACACAGAAATGCCTTCTTCTGCCTGTAGAGAGGCTCTTTAGGATGCACAGTCTTTTTCCGACTTCAAGGAAAAGGTTAAGACCAATGATTTAAAAGAACGTCCCCATGATGTATTACCACTTCTTTAGTAATATATATAATTAGTAGGCTGGAATATTTTTCCAGTCTTAACAACTCTTCTGTCAGTTTTGTTATATGACTGTTAATGAGAATGAAAGTTTGACTTATGTGTGTTGTGTTTGGGATTTGACATACAGTCATATCTGAGTTTCAATATTATATCACTAACTGAAATTTATGATGAGAAGAAGTAGCACAAAAGTGACGTGAAAAGTAATATAAAGGATGTACTTCATACATGGAGCAACTATGGTGGCATTGTGTTGCAGTGGTTAGCACTGTCACTTTGATGTTCTCCCTGTGTCTGTGCGAGTTCCTCTGGGTGCTCTGGCTTCCTCTCATAGTCCAAAGACATGCAGGTAAGGGTAATTTGCAAGTTTTGATTCCCTCTGGGTGTGAAACTGAGCATAAATCAGTAGATGTCTCTCTGTATAATCCTTATGATTAACTGTTGACTGGTTCAGGGTGTACCCTGCTGCTCACCCAGTGTCAGCCGGGATCAGATTAAGCCACTTGGAAACCCTGAAGAAGTTTAAGCTGATGCAGGTTATAAATAAATGAATGAACTCACTAAGTAATGTATTACATTTTTAATTTTAAAATAAGTAGTATTAAAAAATATTTTATTTTTTTGTTTTTGTTTTTTTTGAGTAAGAGGCCAACACTGAAGTAGGGTTAGGACAAGTTCATGTTTTGGCCTAAAGTACTTGTGTTGCATATGAGCATGTTGCGTGTGGAAATGTATAAAGCCAGAATTTATTCTTGCAACTGGGCTTTTATGCAAAAACATCACAACACTGTATAAACACATGATATATGATTGAAAAATATGTCATTCAGAGACCAAAAGGTTAGTAGAAATCAAAAGAGTTAAACAATTATTAGGTACAGGGCATTTTTCTACACAATAGACCACATGTCCTAATGACACGCTCATGTTTAAGGGAACTCTTAAAGGGTGCTGCAACCTTCTCTGCCTTCCTCCCACCTAAACCTTTGTGCAGAAAAGAAGAAGAAAAAAAAAGTAAATATTCTTTTTATGAGGGTTGTTGTCTTGATGCCAAGGCATGTGAGGCCACACTCTAGCTTTTGAATGTCAACACCGCTAATGGAAGAACTATTCTATGTCAGCATCAGTCTTGTGATGCTGCCGTGCTACCACTGCTTCCCTTCTTCGTCTTCCCATTTGTCACAGGACTTGCACTTTGGAGCTGAGCTATCTTTATAGGTCTCTCCTTGGCCCTCAGTCTTTATGTGTACAACCTGCTGCAAACACAGCTCACATTTTTGCTTGGAAAAGCATAGTTGCTTGATGTTTTGCTCATGTCCTCATTATTACTTTGCTGCATACCAGACACAAAATATCGCCAATTTGGAGCATGATCTTTTGTATAATGACTGATTGTTGCATTAAAAGACTCAATATCCTCCAAGTCAGTAGGTGTGTGTTTCTGTTACAGTCTTATGGTTGGGATTGTGTTGCAAGTAACCTTTTCTTATGGTAAAAATTTTTACAGTGAAAAAAAAATGTCCTGCAGAAACTCAGTTTCTCTCTTTTGCTTTCATAGCAAAAGTTTTTAAAGGACTTTGTACATCCACTTGGACCCTCTGCTATGAAACTTTTCAATGGATGCTGTGTCACTGTGTGTGAAGCTCTTTTTACAGAGTAGGGGGATTTTCCAGTAGGTGTCATATATAGTATTTTTGTGTCCACTTTCATCTTTTTTTTGTACATTTCATTTTAGAAAGAGAACCACATGGCTCTATGGCACCTTTTTCCCTCAGACTTTTGAGTGGCCTTCCTCTGCTGGAGCAGCTACGGCTGTGTGAGACATATTACAGACCAGATCATCAATTTTGAAATATCATCAGCTGAATCTTTTTTTCTGGCACACATGTGGCTTCCATGTTGGATCATCTTTTTCTAAACTGGAAAAAAGAGCTCACTGACCAGTTATCAAATCAGATGGGAATTCAAACTCAGACTATAACAGACGATAAGCTGCTAATTTCTCTGTTTCATTCTCAGATAGATGGGTGATGATAGAGTGTATTTTTAAAATGTTAACTAACCAAAATCATCTGAAAGATGGCAATCACTGATCACTCTTTGCTCGTGTTACTATCTCCATTGTGATTACGTTTCCATAATGAGATTATTAGAGGAGATGTCATTATGAATGACTTAGATATTTACAAATTATGAACTCGCAATCAGGTGCCCAAAGGTGTTTGTAATGTTTTGTGGCTGATGCTTTATGTAATAGGAGCATCATTTTTTTTCTGGGCAGCTCTTCTTCAAGCTTCCACAAATTCTGGAAACTTTGCTGTCGTCTGAGACTATTCTTGCTACTTTTATTGATAATTATCCTATTAACCCTGAATATTTTCTATTAAATACGAGCACCACCAGCATTTACCCTGAGAGGAGCCAGGGCTGCCTTGTATTAGCTCTGTGGTTAGTGTCAGTGACACATTCAGTGCAGTAAGTCAGCAGCAAGGTCTGCAACACTGAGTTCATCACAATGATACTCTGACTCGGTTTATAGGTCCATGTATTATTTACTAATTAAGATTGTTTTTATCATATAAACTAAACATTTCTCTGGCTTTTGATCAGATTTGACATGTCAAACCCATAGGCCATCAGGGCTGTAAGTCCAACACATGAAGTTCCATTTTTTTGTCCAATATAGCATTTAAATGCTCTGGAAATTACTTGTCTTGTCTCTTCTGAAGGAAAAAAAAAAGATAATAATAATAATTGTCCAAATGAGAGAAGTCTTTAGTTACTTTAAGAGCAATTATTCACTTAAACCTTTTTTTTTTGCTTGTTTTATTCCATTATTTATGACACACTGATGACATAATTCAATTAATTACATCTTGACAATCATGATGAAAAATGAGCTTTAAAGTTTGATGGAGCTCTTCCTCCAGTAAAACTCTAATTCGCTACTGACTCACAGTCACATACATTTACATTTGCACAAGACCCCGATATTGAAGTTAGGCATAGAGATGGTGTATTTAATAAGGCTAAAACACTCTTCTGTGATGCAGTCTTAAATTATGATTAAGGCAAAGAAACAAGTGTGTTTTGAACACAATAACCTCCTTCAGTTTCAGTTTAGCTGCATTTTTAACTACTAAAGAAAAAAACTTTTGTGATGGAAGTCAGCCACCTTCCACCAGCTGTGTCACCTGTGGCAACATCCTTATCAAAATGTCAGTTTTAATGATGCAGTTTTCTTTATCCAAGTTAGAAGTAGGCATATGCAGCAACTTTTTTTAAAAGTCTTAAATAGCTGATGGAAGGCAACAACTAAAATACTCCACCTTGCTTAAATCCCCTCCATCAATCCCTGCTTCACTGTGTCTCTGTTTACCTCAACCCCTGTGGAAAGAGAGTCACACAACAGAAATAAAACCGCATCTCTGAAATATAGTTCAGATACACCAACAAATACTTAATCCATGGTGTCTGGAAAGCTCATAGCATCAGTTTCTATTTCCTATGGACTGAAAATGAAAGGCAATATTGCCCTTCGCATGTATAGAAAATGACTCAGGCAGCACTGCAGTAATCATTTTTGAAAAACCACCATTGCTGATATGTCAGTGGGGGGAAATGGTTGTTTTTCTGCATTTCTAAAAAGTTTCTTTAGATAAAAGAGGATTTTACAAGGCACTGGCATAATATACAGAGTCCCTCTTGCTCCCTGTAGTCAGTTCCTGTGTCGCCGGCCGTCTGTCTCACTCTATCTACCCACCTATCTATTTCCAGCTTCATATCTCGCAGTAGCAGTGCTTTGCTGGAAAGTGACATGAATGCTCAGTCAAAGCACCTTTGGCAAACAAAACAGCAGACACCAAAAACCGAACTTCCCTCCAATGCCTTTTTGCGTGTACCTCAAATCCCCAGAAAAACAGAGCAAGAGAAGAAACAAGTGAAGACAAAAAGAATATGGGAACACTGCCCGAGACCACAACCCAGTCTCACCACTTCAACCCCCGAAACCTGCACCTTTTTTGTTCTTCCTCTGATATTTGAGAGGAAAAAGTTTGTTTCCTTTCGAGCTCAGACTCTTTTCTATTCTCTTTTAGTCCTTCACAGTAATGATAAAGGTCGCGGTCAGCTACAGAACTGAAGCTGGAGAGCTGGAGAAGATTCACTTTCACTCAAGGACACTTCAGCAGGATAGATGCTGCTGCCAGTCATGCACCCTGTTATATAATAGGAGATAACACATTCTTTAAAGTATAGCCAAGATATTGTAACCACAGTTATAATCTTAAGACAATCAGATTGTTTTCCTAAAAACTTAGACTAGTAACATATAGAACCATTACCATCCGACAAGAAGGTATGTGAATAAGAGCATGTTTTATAAGTATTATATGTTTTACAAGAAAATTATCTCATCAGAAATTCCTATCAAAGCCTTTGCAATATATGGCATGGTGTATGCTAATGAAACTTTAAAAAAGTGTGTGTGTGGGTGTGTGTGACACTCACACATTCAAAAACTAATAGAAAACCAATCTTGGTATGAATCTCGCACACACAGACAAGCATTCAGCACTTCAGCTAAACCAGTTAAACAAAACTCTCTCTGAAAGGTCAGGGGGCTGTGAAGACATACTGTTTCTAAGATTTAATTTCTCAAATTCTCAAAGAGCAAAAACACCTATAGAGAAAAAGTAAAGTAAAAGTGTCATGAAAAATTACAGGCTGGAAGGATTACTTTTGGCCTGACAGAGCTGATTTTAAACATCCTTTGAAGAGGTAAAACCAGTCTATGTTCACCCGACAAAATGCTCTCCACACACAAACAACAAATAGACTAAAGGAATAACATTACTCTAAAAAAAGAAGAAAAGGATGTGAGACAACATGTCTGTGCCTCTTACAAATTTAATTTATTCTTTAAATATTTAGAATAAACATGCTGTGCAGTATTTGATAAAGGAACAAAAGCATGTCAGGATATTAATGGAGTAAGCAAAGCTCAGAGAATGATACTAGAAGAGAAGTCGGAATGATGCAATGCTCTGGCTTGTGTGTTTACAGACCAACAAAGCAAACAGTCAAATAAAAAAAAAATCATCCTTTGGAAGCACGCAGAAAGCACCTTCTGATGAAATAAATACATGAATGTATGAAATGTGCACCAATGAGCCAAGCATAATTCAGTCTGTGATACTATACTTTTAAGCACTGAAAACAAAAAAAAAGAAAAAAGAAAAAAGGCCTCCAGACTCGTGACCTCATGTGGTTGGGCAAATTAAATGTTGATGGATGTTGGATTTTGAAAGGCTGGTTTACATTCCCGGCTAGTCAAATTCAAATGACAAGGGATGAGCAAGTACATCATTATCTGGATCTTTATCTGTTCAGTTAGCTAAATGAGTATTCAGCAAAAGCAAAAGTGGATGTGACTTCAACCAGAAGTGGTTGGGACTGACCAAAAGTTGTTCATTTGTATAGATAAAGCACACTGATCAAAGCTGCTTAATTCATTATTGACTAGAAAACTATTCATCAAACAGCCTCAAAATAAGCTTCAGATCAATGTATTTGATTGTCGATGCCATGCACATCATACACACTTCATACACTCTTCAACACAGTACACCAGGACCGAGAGTCTCTAGATGGTAAGACTACTGATTGCTTTGCATTAAATGCTAACATGCTAACCCAGGAATACCCACATCCAAACAATAATAGTGATGTTTACCTGGATCATAGTTAAGCTGGTTAACATTTGCTATTTCATACTAAACACAAAACAGAGCTGAAATTGGAATTTTATTAGTTTTGTCGGAAAACAACTCCTGTTAAAGCTAAAGTTTAGGCCAAAGTTGAGCCATCTGATAGAAGTTGGAGAACAACCAAGGTTATTACAAGATTATCCCTTTGAATCCCTGAATGTCTCTACCAGATTTTATCATAACATTTGAAGCCTTGACAACTTTCTGATCAGTTAAGTGTCAACCTCATGATGTAAATGTAAATGTAAATGTGCTTTATTTATACAGCCCTTTACAACAAACCGTACGATGTACCAAAGTGCTTTACAACAATGAGAGAGAATAAAAACAATAAAAGCAATAAAAACAAAAATAGAATAAAATACAATGAATAACATACAATAGAACAAAGTTAATGTCATCGCGCTACTGGGTTGTGAAAGCCATCCTAAATAGATAGGTTTTTAATCTAGATTTGAAGAGGCCCAG
>JAQMCX010000058.1:3315249-3337718 GCA_029814765.1 Acanthurus leucopareius | reverse complement strand
AAATGCTTAATGAGCTAACTTACTCACAGAATTGACAATCAAAAAAAAATGAAGAAAAATTCAATCTATCACATGTGTGTGTGGGTGGAGGGGTGGGGGGTGCATGTGTCGGGGGGAGCCTCTGTGTTTTATGGGAGAGAAAAACTTTGCAACTCCATCATCATTCTAGAACTTTTTTAGGACCTTATTACATACTTACTCCACTGTGTGTGTGTATGTATGAGAATTCTCATGTACATGAACGTGAGAATCATGTAAGAATGTCAATGTGTATGACTGTGCTGTGTGCATGTGTGTGTGAATGTGAATGTGTGTGTGCGTGTGTGTGAATGTGAATGCGTGTGTGTGTGTGTTCCTGAACATCTTTAACTCTTTGAAATCCTTCATTCTTTGATTACTCATTATTCTAGAACTTTTTTAGGACCTTATTACACACTTACTCCACTGTGCATGTGCTTGTGTGTGTGGGTACATAGATATATATATATATATATATTCTGGTTAAATAAATCGAAGGCAACTGGACTCAGTAATATGTCCAGTTGCCTTCTATTTATTTAACCAGAATAACTATGACCTGGATGAATGAGAACATTCACAGATATATATATATATATATATATATATGTATGGATAATATGTGTGTGTGTGAGTGTGTGAGTGTGTGTGTGTGTCTGTGTCTGTGTGTGTGACTTATACATGTCTTATTAGTTATCTCAATGGAATCCTTATAGAGAGGGTTGTTTGTTGTGTTTGTTCCATCCAGTTGTTTCACTGGGAGTAGTTTTAAATAGTCAAAATAACACTTAATACAGTGTAATACAAATGTACAGCAACCAGCATGTCACACATCCAGAATGTTCATGAAGTTGAGTCAACACCTCTCAAAAAAAAAGTATCACATTTATTGCTTTATATTTTAAATTTGTATTACACAGAGACACACAACCACACACACACACACACACACACACACACATACATACCCAAGCACACCCACCCACACACACACACACACACACACTTTTTTTTTCAAGCACAGATGGACAGCCCTAAAGCAGGCAGTTTGTAAACAGCAGCGGGGGGCAACAGTAACAGCACTGACTGTCGTGCAACTGCTGGGAGTGGCTCAGTGATTTCACTGGGGCTGCGGCACATGTGATACCTGCCAGCCTCTGCCTGGATACAAGGAGGCAAAGTGCCGCTGGGTAAGCATTTCCCCATCTATACAACACCCTTCTTCTTTTGTGGTCCAAACAGCATGTCTTGACAGGATGCAACTGGCTCAGTTTTTTTCAACAAGGTGTTCACAGGTGTGTTGCATGGAGTAAGATACACAGGCTGCTGTAAGTCCTCTGACCACTGGGAGGTTAGGTTATGATTTGGGAAAATCCTGTGTGTGTGTTCACCTGTTAGGTACCTACTTCTCCTCTGCAACAGAAGGGCTGCAGCAATCAACCTCTTACTGGTCTAGACTGGTTTGGACAATCTGATGATACCAATAGGGCTGAAGGGGGTTGTTAGACAGTGGCAATTCTAGTATTTTTCTTCATATAAAAAATAATAAAAGCTAGTTTGGTGTTAACTAATATTGAGCTGATGAATGGAAACTTAGCTGTTAAATACTGGCCAATATACACTTTCACATGACATTGTTAAATGAATGCCTGACCAGTTAGAAACTTTCTTGCATATTTGAATCATTTGGTTATTTTAGCTTTGCTAACTATGTTTTAACCATGTTAACTTTTTGCCAATTGGACATGGAAAATGTTAACTTATGAGCTTTTAGATTATGGATAACACATGTGAGTAGCTAAAATGTCTGTGTTTCAACCCTCACAAGTTTAAATTTTTTGGCAATGACTCAGCACTGCAGCCATACGTCAGTCATGTTCTTAACTTCCAGCCGCTCCCACTCTGACTCTTACACAATATTTTTACTCTGCTCCCCCTCAACCTGCCCCTATAAAGGTGTGTCGTAAGAACTAGCTAATGCCCCAAGTTAGTTCCCAGTAAATAGATAGATATGTCCTGACTGGAGGAATAGGTGAGCGTGATGTGTGCTCATTGAACAAAGGTTACAACATTAACTGAGTCGTTAAGACAGATTTTTAAGACACAGTTTGATTTGACTGAATGTCAGATGTAGAGGGGGCAGGTACAGGCTGTTTTTTTCTTGTTTTTTTTTTTTTTTATTTAGATCCTGAAATACTTTTTATGTATTTGTGTGTGCTGTTTAAAATGACACCTTTAATTGCTGTCAAGAAAATTATACCACATTTAAGAAAATTGCTCCCTTTAATTCCATTCCAATGTTACTGTAGTGCTAATTAAGATTCACTCTCAGTACACCTCGTTCACTGACTGCAAGGCCCGTGCCAGGCATATTTTACTTAAATGGAATGAAAATTTTGGGAGTGATACTTCCACTCCCTTTCACTTAAACCATCCATGGCTGCCAGAGCCTCTAAAAGCTTTAACTCCATTTGAGCTGAGGGGATCGCAGTCATTACCATGTTTTTGCATCAAAACAATAACATTTTCTGCCGAATTCATTCACTGGCCAACAATGTAACATGCTCAAAAACCGTCACGGTGGTATCGAGTTATTGATGTTTTAATGCTACTCATAACAGTTTTAATATCCGCTCCTCATTTCCTTAAGAGCCTCTTTTTTTATTTAAAGGCACCTGTGGGTCAGCAGTCTGTACACACATTTTTTTCTCCTCATATTGATTTGAGATGGAATCCTCAGTGTTTGCAAGCTAATTAACCATAACTGAAACAATTACAGTAAGCCCCAAGCAGCAGGGCTATTGAGCTGCTGGTACGGTAACAGGCTTGTGTAAATGTAATCCAATATCTGTCGTGTGAATGTTAAACCATATGCAGGTCACAATGGACCCGGGTGCTGCTGCAAAGCACCCACTTCCAGGTTTATGCCTAATTCCACAGACTGCCATATTACACTGATGTGTAGGCTAAAACGTGCATTATTACACACATTCAAACACGTAAAATGTGATCTACTGCAAGGGAAAGCAATTAATGGCTGTCTCTGCTTTTCTCTTGCTGTCTCTCTCTCTCTCTCACACACACACATACAAACACACACACACACACACAAGCACAGCTTAGCCTCAGCTTAGATATAAGGCAGCTTGTTGCTAAGGTAATAACATAACCAGGTCACGTGGCACTGCTTTCTAGAGCAAGGAGAAATATTACTGACATATACAGTGTGTGTGTGTGTGTGTGTGTATTTGTGCATGTGTGCAGACAGAAGGGGACTCATTCTCCTGATTGTTAACAAGTTGTATTGTCCTCTCTGTGATTTCCCTCTGACTATGTTTTTGCCTTTGTGTCTGTATGATATTCTTCACTTTCCATGCAAATCCCAGAGAAAAGGCCAAGGAGTGCCTGAGTGGCTTGCTGGCAGTAAAATGCTGGATTTCATTTACTGTGCTGTCAACATGTCACTCATAGCAGCAGGATTTCTTGGACTTAACTCTGTGACAGGTCACTTAATCAGTCACTCACTCACTTAGGCAGGCGGGAAGCATGCATTTTGTTTTCAATAACGCTGCTTCTCAGATGCCACCATGGATTTTCCAAAATGTAAGCTTTTTAGCAGCTGAAAACTAAGCTCTTGTTTTGCCAATTGATTTCTTTCCCTACCCTTTAAAATTTTAAGTGGGTTTGTAATGAGTCTGAGGATTACAGAACTTACTCAGCACATTGAAGGCAATGTAAACTTTCCATTTATGTGAGAAAATGGGGAAAATCAGAGTTACAAGCTTCCCATGCATCATCATTAATATATTCATTCACTGTGGCTCTGAGCCAACTGTTACTGCTACTCGACAGTCAACTGCAAAAAGCAACACAGCTTTGTTAATAATCTTAGAGCACTCTGCATTGCAATTGGAAACAGCATGGCTTTGCAATAATCTTTAAGAGGCACTTGAGTCCAACTTGTCAACAGAATAAAACATTGCACTGCAGTGTGGGACTTAACATTAAAATATGGTAGAGTACCATGCTAAAAGCTGCTTTCTTTCTTTCCAGCCGCATTAGTGAAAGACACCGTTGATCTTTAGACAGGCATTCCCCCAAAAAAGCAGTGAAAGGTGGATTCAGTCCATGTGCTACTATATTCCAAGTAATGTGACCTTGTCTGACCAAATAAATGAATAAATAATGGTTGTCTATCGACATTCAAAACTCTACCGACTAATTTGAACATATTCCAAGCTGTTAGCTTAGTGGTTAATGCATGTTTTAGGCATATAAAAGTTGCCTTCTTTGTTAGAAGATCAAATTCTATTGTAATTTACCATTAAGCCTAACTTTACCTCTAATACATATAAAACATAGTTTCTAACTCTCGCTGCCCAATTATCTCAGTCTAAAAGGCAGCATCTGTAGCTAACAAGAAATGTATCATTGAACCGTGTATAAGTCGTCCTGCCCCTTCCCTCCTATTGTTATTGAAGATAACAAGCTTGAAGCTTGTCTTGCATTGCCATGTTTCAAAAGGTCTTTGTCATTTATTTGTTTGTTTTTGTTTTTGTGTTATAGATTTCTTTAAAGTTTAATTTTTGGATTAGTTAACTTAGCGTCTGTAATGGTTTGCATATGAATCAGACTCATGAGCTCAGCGTTTCCCTTCCAATGTAATATTGTCCCATTATGAAAAGGTGATCAGGATGTGCAAAATGAGTGCTCAAGAAATTAAACAGTTAAAAAAGAAAGATTTCTGACCAACACAGAGATTTTAACATTTTTCTGTGAAAGACCACAAGTTAAAATAAATATATATGTTATATCCATTGCTCTACAATGGCATGCTCTTATGCTACTCTGCAGGCATCATGTAAATGCAAGAGAAATGTAATTTGCAGCAGCAGACCACACAGATGCAATCAAAGCCTGTTGTGCCTCCCACAACCACTCTAAACTAAATATATATATCCACCAAGTAAGTTACTGTGTGGAGTAAATGAGATATACAAATGTGTTCATACAGATAAATGTTTTTTTGCTGTGGTTTAAAAGCTGAATATATGAAAGGTTTTTCCATTTGGGGATGGTGATTTTCAATTGTTTTTGATCTATTTATATGATTTTCTGGGAGGTTATTGCTTTATTTTCTTAGGTAAGAAGGAAATGTGGACTGACCTTGCAGCAGTGCCCCCACTTGCACATTTGATTAAACCTGTGGGCTTTTTACTGCCTGCCAACACAACATGTGTCAGTGTATTAGTTTAGACTGTTAATTCCACAAGATAGCACATATTGTGTGGTGCCTTATCACTTACTTAAGCACTGTATAATATTTGGAAAAAAACATGTCACATAATTTTAAGTCAAGTATGCTGTCTTTTTGTGTCACACAAAGCTTTGGAAATTCTTATTTGCCAACATGTATCTAAATATAATTTTGTTAATCTATTGTTTATGCAGAACTGATATAAATTCCTAACACACCACCTGGCATTTTTGCCCAGAAGAGGAAAAAACCCAACTTCCATCCTAACTTTTCAGCAAACTGCCTCAATAGTATCCATAAAAAACTAAAGTGTAAGTAACCCAAAAGCGCAATAAAGCCTCAAATGTCTAAATAAGTTGTCTGTTATATGTTGGATAAGAATGAATCACAATGATAATTTAAAAAAATAAATCTCCCACGTAAAAAAAGAACCAAACACTCTGTGAAAGTGTAAGACCTCAACATGGATTTTATTCAGCAGCACCTCTTTATTTCTGTCCCTCTTAATCTTCATCCCGGGAGGCCTGTTCCAAAACCATATGTGACACAGAGGGAGGAAACAACCCAGCTTACATTGTATGAAGACAGAGGGGGCCTACTAATCACTGTTTTCACACAAAAGCCATCCATATTTTAAAAAAAAACTTAAACATAACTATAGTTGTTTTTTCTACAGTTAAAATCTACGTGTGTAAAACAAGCTGCACTTGTATCATGCAAGTTGATGCTCATTTTTCTCTTAATTCAGAGGCAGACTAGGACACAGATTAATGGTATTTCAAACAGGTGCTTAGTCAAACCAGCAAATACAGTCACTACAGTCCTGTGGAAGTCACATGCATATATCATACATGCATCTTGAATAAGAAATAATGAGAGCATATTTATACACTTCATAGGCTGATAATTTACACAAGGTTTGTTATTTTATTAAGGCCACACTAGTGAAGACAGATAGCTTGACATCAAAACACATAAAGCAGCAGAACAGAGGTGGCCTGGCCTTTGGCTTTGGCCTGTGCATTAATGGAGAAACACTCGGAAAATTGTTGTATAAATTTGTATTTCTGTTAAATCTTTATGATATGAGAGGAAGAGGCTGTCATACAGTATATCAAGGAATTAAGAGGCAGTGAGGAGAAGAAGCTGACATGAAGTGTAACAAATAAAAAAGCAGGGGGAGAAGTAGTGAGCAGTACCAGTGAAGATGTTTAGACTACAATAATCTGTCAAAAGCACTTGCTAACATACACTTCAACTAATTTTCTCATACTCTGTCTTCTACTCCCTTCCCCTCGTCTGTCTCGTCTGTCAGTACAGATCTCTTATTTATTGTTTTCTTCTCTCTGCACCTCTGGCATTTCATATTGCAGCTCTCACCATGAATTCACAACACAGACGAGTTAAGCAGCCAGCCACTGCTGAGGCGGCGTTCATTTCAGTTGTGGTTTAAGAACTGTGCTTCCAACAACTTTGTTTAAAAACTTAGACACATTATCAATCTTGAATGAGAGACTGTGTATCAAAAAAACAATCTAGCTAGTGTAAAAACTCACAGCGAAGCATAGTATTTATCATGCTGTCTGATTTCTATAGTTTGGATCAGCTACAGGCTAACATGCTAGCTGTTACCTCACCATTTACAGGAGATTGTCAGATATCCTTGTCAGTAATCATTGCATCACTTCAGTACCACCACCAATTGTCCAAATATTGTCTAAATATCTTGACCCAGTAGAGGTAAATCGTTTTAAACTATTTGTGGATGACTTGCAACTCTTGATAGTAGTGGTGTGTCATCCGAACAATCAAAGCAGGCAGTGCTCGACCAGATAAACATAAAAATACACAGCAATTTGGGGATACTGAGGTCAAGTGATATAAATCAAATTGCAGAACATTATATTTTCCCAGAAAGGATCTCATATTACCTGTTGCATTGACTTTGCAATTTGCTGCCAGCTTTTGGCTGCAGTAGGCTATCATCTCTGGAAGGCAGGTTGACCAAACAGTCAGTGCTACTCAACATTTCTCATTTTTGCTGATCTTACCATGTCTAGTTGACAAGAGCTAAGGCTGGTTAAGAAGAAGGAACACAGCCTTTTATGTATGTTTGCACATGCACATTGTGCATAATCCTGTGATGTTTGATGGGTAGGATGCTATTGTTAGCTGCAAACAAGCATTCTTGTCACGCTACCCTTGACTCAGCTTGTATAATTAAGAGATTACTTATGATACTGCACACAATATAATTCATTTGTAAAGACTCATTTAAAAACTCTACTTCACCACTAAAATTTTACTTCAACAATCTTAGCATGGGTGTTACATCTACCTAAGTGCAGTTGCAAGTAATCAAGCAAATTGAATGTGATTTGTTAGCTAAAATCAGACAAGCTGTCTCTCAATCTGGTATACAAGAGACAATGAGGAGTTTGGGTCAAATTTGGAGCATCTTATAATAACCTCTATTGCAAGCATTACTTTTAAAGAGAAACTGAAGATCATTGGGTGGAAAAGATCTCAATTTTATTCTCCTCTTGGTTTAATGCAAGTTCAACTTGTAAAGCTACACTAGTCATTTCAGATTAACACACACGTGAGATCTGATTGGTTGACAAGGTGTGCTTTTAGAATTAAATTAATTTATTTAGAGAATAATTTGCATTTGAACATGTAACATATATATATATATATGTCTGCTTTGTAGTTATCATATTAAGATAATTTCTCTTCTTTTAATCAGGTTGTTATGTTTTCTATGCAAGAATACCAGCATTAAGTCAGGAAAAATACAGGTTTCTGCCACATCACTGGAGAGCTGTCAGTCAATAGTAAATGTTATGAAGGAGACCACATAAATGATTTTTTAAAGATATGTTTTCTCTATATTGCACATTTAATATGTTTACGACCAGTTCAAAGGAAGGCTTGAAATTCTTCATCAGCAAGGAGGGAGTGCAGAAAGCTGAAGATGTCCAGCAGGAGAGGGACTTTCAGCACAGAGAGACAGGCAGCGCAAAATCATGAAATGGAATGTTTTAGTCTGGTTGATGTAGTAAACAGCTGAATTGCATAGTGAGTCAGTTCCACTTGCCTATCTGCAAAAGTCACCCCTTTGCCACTTCTGTATAGTAATTTTTGCATTACTGTCATAAAACTGGCCCAAATCTCTGTCCTTAAGCTGCCGGGTCAACACCAGCACCCTGAATGGATATGACTCTCAGTCCAATCTTCCTCACTTACACTGCAATAAACTGTTCAAAAGTGGTAGTTATATAAAGACAAGAGGTAGTTCATGTTTAGTCTTTTGATACCTGGATATTCTGTTGTTTCATAAGTCGACGCTAAACTGCACTTTGCTGAATTCAGCTGGCTTATTTTAGTTACTTCTAGTGGACAGGAGGGGTGAGACAGCAGCGAGATACAGATTTATCTAATTAAGTAATTCTTACCATACACCAATATCCATAGGTCGATAAAGGTTATAGATTAATTAAAACAGCAGTCCATTTACTCCTTTAAGTCCTCCCTATTAGTGCCTATCACTGAGGTGTCCTTGGTGCAACAGTCAGTATGCTGCAGCTCTAATCAGACAGACAGCAGCTCAGTGGAGCTGTTTGCTATAGGTCAGAGCACAGTTAATCTCTGTCTTTCTTCATTCTCCTCCATCTATTCCTTCCCCTTCCTCTGTTTGTCTTTCCCTCCGTATCTTTATTTCCCTCCTGTCTTCCAAGTCCTGCACTCTTTTTCCCTTTATCCTTCATTTCCAATCCATTTTTCTCCTCATATAGCCTGAAATCTCTGCCTTGATCTCACCTCTGCCAGACTTTGTTCTCTTCAAATAACCCCCCTTTATCTCTTTGCTATCTTCAAAACTGTCCTAACAAAAATGCTTTGTTTGTTTAAACTACGGCAAGTTTACATTTACTTGATCGGTGACCTCGTGTGGTTAAATGATAGTTGTAGTGCTCAAACGTTTAAACATGAAAGGGTCTGGCTTTTACACTAGAAACTACTGCCGGAATTCCATTTCAACAGTTTAGGTTGGTTTCTTCTAACCAGGATCACCATCTTTTCCTAACCTTAATCAACAAGTGGCCAAATCTTGAAGTAGTATTTCAACCTTGTAAAATAATTGAATCATATTAACAGAGTCACTTCCTGGGAACTTCTCTGTAATCACTCCATCCAGCTGTTGTCATAAACTTTGTATTGCTTATTTGTCAAAAGAGTTCATGGCCATGACATAAAGATGTGATGAATGTCTCAGTCAGCAGATGGGGGGACGGATGTTTTGGTTCTTTGTTTTGACACATGAGTAGTATTGTATAATTAACTGGTTTATGTAGATAAAGCGGCAGTTGTGCCTGACCCACGCTGTCAGAACATATCCTATTGTTCCACTAATGGCCCATCACTGCTGTAAAAATAAAAACAAATGAAAGCTCTACTTACTTCTGCCAGTGCACATCATTATTACAGATACAACTTTTTTGGCAAGATGAAAAAGCAGCTATGTAAGTTTTAGCTGTGCTCAAGGCTGAATTCCTGTCCACTAATAACTAAAGGAATGAAAGCACTTTAGGTGGGGGACACATAGTGAGGTTCTAGTCTGTCTATGCATATCAGCCTTGCTAGCTGACCAATATATTACTTTGAAACTAGTAGATGGAGCTCTTTCATCCTGGATGATGTGAACAGACAGAGAGAGACATAGCTTGAATAAATTAATTGTCCAGCAGCTAGACCTACAGATGCTGGCCTATCATAAGGTAATTCCTGACTGCTGCCTCTGCCTGAGGGAGTGTATTCCAGCACCAATGGGAGTTCTCATGGCAGGCCAAACATTAACTGCTGCAGGCAATGAAACTTAGTTGCACCCATGTGCTCAGGGGCTACCAGAATCGCTGACAGCCACTCTTCCCTCTGTTGGTCTAGGAACCAAGGGATCAGCAGAATCATTGAAAAAGTCTTTAAAAGCCGTGGCTGATGTGCAAACACATCCGCTCCCAGAGGAGGATTATTGGGCATGCTCAAGGAGGACCGGAGGGCGCACCACGCAATGTTTACACCTGTTGTTCACAATCGCACTGCAGAACCTGGTCCAAACTAAAGTTTGTCAGTTCGGGATGGAGGCACCAAACCCCCTGATGAGGACTCCCATTAGACAGGTTTGCTTCTAAGCTCAATTATTCAGAAATGTTCCACGCTGTAATTGTAGTTTCTTTGCTTCCCATGTTTCTTTTTTTCTGGTGTGTTTGCAGTGCAAGCTGAAAAGGATAAAAGTCAAACGTGCAGTCTTAATCCCAATGTAATTGCAACTAAAGTGTAGAACGTGAGTGGGCATTGGTTTGAATTTTTCAGTGCTGCAGTGTGTGAGGGGTTAAATCCTACTAGAGGTAGCCTTGGATGGCAAACTTAAACAAAACATAATCTGATATGTAAATTGTAATTAAACAAGGTATTTGATACCAGTCTGATACCCAGACATATTAGAGATTAGGAGGAAACAGGTGAGCCATAGGGTTCACAGTTAGTTATCAAAGCACACATTAATTGCTGTTAAAAAATGGTCCAAAAGAGTGCATCAGAGTGGAAATCTTTGGTTTTTGCATACAGCCATTTTAGTCTTGCACCCACAGCTTTGTGTTTAAAAAAAAGCTGCAAATGTGTTGGTTCTCTGTGACTAATCGGATGATGAAGTGAGAGTTCACAACAATGGTGGACTTAAGATCACATACTGAATTATTTAACTGATAATTTGCCATTTCCAGCCAAAAACAGCCACATTAGTGTGTTTCATCTAATTACACAATAGGAGAAAAAACAGGCTACATGTAATACTGAACCCGAATAACAGGCTATCATGATTTAACTGAATACAAGAGTCCATGTGTCATTATGGGTCTGCTGCCAGTTAAGGTGCAAAACACAACAAAAGTGAGAGATTCTGTACAACAGTGAAATATAATGTTCCCTGTGGACAGGTAACATTCAGTTTTTACTTACTCTATGAAGGCACAAGACATTTCTGTTTCACAAACAAAAAGTTTGATCTTTCAACTTTACAATCACCAGGAAGGACTGGAAAAATGAAAAGACCCTGGCTGTTCCCTAAAATAAAAACCAAAAACAATGCTACACAGACAGCCAAGTGCTCTCAAAACTGTCAACCTGTTAAGTATCCATTTGTCAATTCTGTCTGTGATCATTGTCACTGTTTTTTAATGTAGGTAAATATAGTTGAATATTGATGAATGTAGTTCTCATTGACATGCTTTTCTGATTCTGGTGTCAGACAGTGAAGTGAATATGAAATTTCACACCAAACAGCTGTGTGATGTATCAACATTTAAAATGAGTGTTGCAAACTACTGTGGAGAAATTGAGCACTTTTGAGGGTAAACATTGTAGAGGAATAAGGCAGTACACTTTTTTATTATGATTAATTATACTTGCCTTTAATCGTCATTCGCTGAAAGATTAGAAATAAGGTGAGTTTCAAATAAAAAATTCCCATCTCTCTTCTCATCCATTTCCCACCTCCAGTTTCCTCTGTCACTTCCTGCATCCATCCATCACTAAGCATCACACACTCCTCCCTGCCCGTCCTCTAACCCAGTCTATACGTCTCTTTTTAAGGCGAATGTCATATCTCTCCACACGTGTCACTGTGGGGCAGACTTCCCTCTCTCCTCCTTTATCCTCACCCCCTGTCCTTCCTCACCCTCCCCTCTGTCGCTCTTCCTCCGTGCCGTCTCCCTCTTGCCGGGGACGTCAGTGGTACATCACTGTCACGCTTCGCTTTGATGCGTCCACCCATTCGGAAGAACACACACTCGGCTTTTGGTGCTCCTCCGTACTGAGCTTACTCCTCCTCTTCCCTCAGTCTTGTTAGTCAGATATTGAGTGTTTGGAGTCTCCTCTCAGGGGGGACGAGTGGCCAATTAAATATTTATGGATCAACATCCATTCAAATGTTTGGCAATGGAGAAAGCCTGTGACCGGAAAACTGACATGACTTGTTTGTGCACAACATGCAGCAGGGGAGGTGCACAGCTTGTCCTCAGCATGTGTCAGTGTGTGTGTGTGTGTGTGTGTGTGTATGTGTTTTGGTGCGTGTGTGTGTGTGTGTTGTCGTGGCTGTGTTGGCAGATGATGTTATTGTGGTGGGCATATTTTTAGGCTGTGGGCTTTTCTACTAGAATCAAATTCATATTATCTTATTGACCGGCCGAGGGAAATTCAGGGTGCAGCCAGTGTGCAAACAAATATAAATCAAAACACAAGAAAGAAAGAAAGAAAGAAAGAAAGAACGGAAAGATAAGCAAACTTGAGGTTAAATCAGTCCAAAGCAGAACAGGCTTACATACAGCAGTGATATATACACTTATACGGTCAATAGAAGCTGAGATAAAAGTCCTGGATCACTGAAAACTTCCAGCAACACCCCTGAAACAAGGTTCAGAAACTGTCCTTTAGATAAGTCTGACCCATGCAGATAACCCAGCATGAGCAACCTCAAGGAGTTGCTGCAGTATATTAGCATGTATTTGCATTTAAAGTCTGCATGACACTTTACAATCCTGCCCACTTTGCAAAGAAGAAAAAGTGGTTAGTTGATTGCTTTTTCCCAGAGTTCATTATATGTAAAACAGATTAAAGTGAAAACTAACACTATAACATACAACTCGTTGCTGAGGCCAAATGAAATTTATGATAACCTTACTAGCACTCATAGCTTAAATGGAAAATTCATGTTTTCATCTTCTAAACTAATATTCTAAGATTATCTTAGAATATTGCCTCAGGATATTGTATGATTCTTTATAACAAATCCATCATTTTTATGAAAGTTTATTTTGATAAAAGGTTTTAAAGGAGGGCACTGAGTCAGCCCACCTAATTTACCCAGTTTAGGCCGGAGCTTTAACACTGACATTTGGTCCCATTTGTCTTCAGTAAAGTACATGTGAGAGGGATTGACCCTTTCAAAGGTCAATTTGGACAGACTTAATTTAAATAACTGAGGACTTTGGTTTTTTTTTTTACTTACTAGATAACAATAACTTGTTCGTCTTTTGATGATTTTTCATTTTTTACAGAAATCACAGAAAAGTGACTCAAAGAAAAAACAAGGTCACCGTTAGTTGTTTTAGAAAGTGCCTCTTGTTTGTCAGGAGCAGAGGAGGAAAAGGTTCAATGCTGTGATAGAGTCCACAGAGGGGGGAGGTCAGAGGAGAAGCCTGAAGATGAGTCAATAAAATTTTAACACAAAATCACCCTTCACTTCTTGTTTCCTGCCTACGGTTAATGTTGGCTTTGTTCAATCATGACCAAATCATTCCCTCACTTTAACCAAGCACTTACATTTGTAAACAAGATGATCATGGTCCTCTAACCTGAACAAAGCAGTCATTTTGTAAGCTGTTCTTATTTCCAAATGGGCACATTTAGAAACTTTGTCAGAACCCTTTGCTGTGATTTTTTGAAGCAGGCAGTAATCCTTTGGCTTTAATCAGCTACACTTAGGGCTTTCAAGTAACTGCAATGTAAACCTTTCTGTGGCAATATTTGACATTATAAATCCATTCAACTACAATTTTGCAAGTACGGAGGAGGACAGCATAGATGTGCTGAATGTTTGTCCAAATCACAATCTTTATTAAATTTAACTTCTTTTTTTTAAGAATACCTAATCAGACAAACAGATTTTTATGACAGTGATGTGTTACAGTTTTGAAAATGCATAGACAAATGATGATAAAGCTTCAAATCAGAAAAAAGCTTCTGTATTGTAACAGTAAAACAAAATTGACCAATCAACTACTTTTTACAACTCTTAATCAACTTCTTTCATCAGACAAGTGATGATTGCAGAAAATTATAACAATAACAACAACAAAGAAAAAAAATCAACACAATTCACCCTTTCCCCCACAAATGAATCCCATCAGTTCTGAGGTTTGACAGGCAGTAGTTTGCAGAGCCTTGCTATCCGTTCTAATATTTGATTTTTGTTCAACTAGTTTGATTTGTTGAAAAGAAAAACTTTTGTTGAAAAAATGTTCCATTTTGAGGAATTTTGAACCCTTTCACTAGCAAGTTGGGAGTAGAATGGTGACAGGAAATTAAAAGAAAGAATGGCACGAAACAAAGGTCCCTGGCTGGACTCTATGTTATCACTGTGACATTAACTTGTTCTCCGTCAGGACACCTTGGAACCCTGGAATCAAATTTGTATACCTTTTATTGTTTGTATTTCAGACACCAATACTCACATATAAGAGGTAGGATCTTTCCAATGACACACAAAGCCATCAGGAACCTGAACCTCAGCGGTCAAAACAACCCAGTGGGACTAAAGAACAGTCCAGACTACATCCTGAGGTTTTAGTGTCTCTTCCCAGCTCCGTGTGCTCTCATGAACAGGTTGGAGGCATACTGTGTTGTGATCAGAGTGTCTCTGTGGGGACCCCTGCAACAGATGCAGGCCCCCATGATGCTCTGCAGCAGAGCTGAAGCAGTTTGTTGTGGAGCTTGCAACAGGTGGCACAGTGATGCTCATTTAGTGGCTGCGGTTAAAACAACAGCTACGGTGTCAGCGACAGTTTCTGCCTCACCTTTCATTTGTTAGGATGCTAAAGGTTACATTATCATGGCAGGTAGAGGTACTAAATGTAAATTGGCTGTTGTTGTTACAAGGAGTATTGTATGTACTGTGACATCAACTATAATTTAGAGTAAAAGCCATCACCTTTTTATGGCTTATTAGTCGACTGACTGTTAGGGTTAGAGTTAAAGTTAGGATGAGACTAAATCCATATTCATTTAGAGGCATGTGTCACTGAATGGCACCAAACAAGAGGAGCAAGCTCACACAGATGAGGGTGGCATTTTGTTGCCACTGCCCGATACTTCTTAGAGAGCACATCAGCTAAAATCACCAAATGTAGGGGAATGGTACTGGAATGTAATTACTGTGCTGTTGTCCTCTTCCACACCAAATAATGCCCCCTCTCTTTTTCTTTCAAAAGCATCCCAGCATCCCGATGTCAGCTCCCTGAATACTACACATCAGTGCTTTTCAAACAGTCCCATCAAGGCCTGGGAGGCTTTTTTTTTTTTTTTTTTTACTCCAGCCAAGCAATGCAGCAGCTGGTTTCCTCTGATTAACATAACCTCAACAAAAGCAGAGGAGGTAATTGAGCTGCCACAGTGTTTGACTAAAGACAAAATCCTCAGATTCTTCAGTGGTGATGACTCATTACAGAGAGCCGCTGTTGTAAATGTACCCACCTCACATGGGCTGCTTCAGGGGGAGGAAATGTTCAAGGCTGTAACCCTGCAAAAGAGTGAATGTCTGTTTGTGCGTTGTTGGTACCTGCTACAAACCGGCTTGGCAGTAAACAGCACGACAATGTGCTGACAGATTCAGTGTTTTTGTGTTTTTTCAGCTGAGCTAGTCCCAAGAATGTTTGGTTAAAACAGATCAGCAATGCTGTTTTGCCCACATTGTTCTCTACGAAATTCCCTCCCTAAGTCCTTGGAGAGAGATGAAGACTGAAGATATTAATGATCAAGTGAAACTTTTGTGGCCCTTTAGTGTGGAGATTTAAGTCCTGACCTCAGATCCTGAGACCAGCATGTTTGGGATTAAATATTCAGAAGTGAAGGTTGTCTTACTAGCTTTCTGATGAGCCTCTAGTTAGAAAATCACAACCAGAAAATAAAAAGATGAGGCCATCTACTTCTGATGCTTCCCGTTAGTCATGAACAGAGGATCATCTTTCATCTTGTGAAGGTTGTTACTGTGGCTGTTACCTCCAGATGAATGAAAACTGCTTTGTATTTTGTCATTTTGACAAATTCTGGGCACAAGAATTAGTTTTTGTTTTTTGTTTTCTTCAAACACTAGAATGTTGGTGATTTTCAACCAAAAAAACCCCAAAAAATATCATTTCTGACTAACTAAAACAAATTTGTCAGTCACACTTAAGCACAATACCGACTTAGTTTTTACGAATTTGATATTTCTTGCTTGTTTAGACCATGTTTTTTTGCCCAAATTGATACAGATGAGCTTTAATCACCTCACCTCTGTAGTGGTTGTGTCTGCAGCTGTCACTGTCAAAAGCACATGGACCCTGATTCACCCCACCAGACCCGTGTGCTACTCCACTTCATGCAGATCAGGCTCAGATGACTTGCTCTGCCATGTACTTTCTTGTAGATGGTGAAATGTCAAATCTTCTTCTTCCAGGTTAACAGCAGATCTTCTTTGTGTAGCTCCATAGCAGCGCCCCCTTCTGTATAACAGTTAAAACATAGATTGCCAAAGTGTTTCCTCAAAGGCAGGGAAAGTGATAAGAAACCTGAAATACATTGAATAGATAGACACAGGGAAAGGATTAAAGGGTTAATTTATTAGATGCTGCTTTTCAACATGTGCTGTGGTGTTGTGATCTTTCTGCTGTGCTGCTCTTGCAGAATAATCAAGGAAACAGCAGAAACAAAACAGCATGATTTATTGATAAGTATTATTGAAAAGCTGCTCAAGCAAACAGACCCTTTTGATGTTGCTCAGCAAAATGGATTGATGGTGTGTGACTGGCTGCCAGAGTGTGTCAGCGTGTGCATTTGTGTGCCTGTGTGTTTACTGTGCCTTTGAGATGTCGGCAAAAAAAAAGGAAAAAAAAAAAAGCTAAATAGGGCAACCCACATGACCCAAAAATACTCACTTCCTCTCTGCAGTTCTGCCTGTTTTTCTTTATCTCTCCCTCCCTGTCTCTCTCT
Source organism: Acanthurus leucopareius (assembly GCA_029814765.1). Classification (NCBI taxonomy): domain Eukaryota; kingdom Metazoa; phylum Chordata; class Actinopteri; order Acanthuriformes; family Acanthuridae; genus Acanthurus; species Acanthurus leucopareius. The sequence continues at coordinate 3,320,641 of JAQMCX010000058.1, read as the reverse complement.
GTCTCAAATGGGAACATTGTATGTGGCCTATCTACAGCCCAACAACCTCCTCTGGGCATTATGGCACAACACACACTCACACACGTCACCCGAAGCTCTAGGCATACAGCAGACCGGCAGCAACTTTCAAACTGGCTTAGCGCGGCTTACTACGGCTTAGAAAGGCAGATTGGTTACAGAGAGTGTCCCTGAACCAGAAAGGCACTCATCCAGTCCCCAATATGGTCAACATTTCTATCAACAGCTGATAAGCAGCTATGCAAATGACATTAAACGCACATAAAGATTGCTCCCCCTGCTCACTCGAAGTTCCAAGGATGGTACATTTTCATCCATGGACCAAATTAGGGGGGAAATTCAGACTCATTGTGAAGTCCCAGACTCATCAAAATACACACCCCTGCTCTTTTTCTCATGGGGTTCCACCAGTGCTCAGCCATGACCCATTTAGCCTGTGTTACTGTGGCCTGGCTGATTTACAGACACAATCTCCGGTGTTTTTCCCTCAGCTGGCTGAGCTGATGATGGTCCAGTCACATTTCCTACAAAGCCAGATTTGACTAAAGCTATTAACTGGCTCCCATATGAAGCTGGGATTCTGTAACCTTTTTAACCCACAATAGAAAAACAACTGTGCTCAGAGTTTGGGCAGGTGAAGACACCAAAGAAATGCAATTTATTTTTATAATAGATGGAGCTTAATCTGTCAAATGTTCAATCATAATTGTTTTTACAATGAAATTACCAAAAAACAGATCATATTCTACATTTTAGGCGAGAAAATGACTGTAAATGATTGGCCTTAATCCTCATTTTTACTAAAAATCGGCTTTTTGGCTTCAGGGCATTAACCATTTGCAGCTGGCATGTTGTTTAGTGTAAGTGTTGCTAGCTGTTAGTTAGCTGTAACTGTCTTGAGGCTAGCAGCCACATGGCAAGGAGGTAACAAGGTAGAAAAACAGTCAAATAAAAAAAGACAACAGCATGGACACAGCAGTCACATCCAGTTCAAAAATATTATGCACGTCAATGTTGATTTTTGTCACTGCAGACTGACGTCTGTTCCTTCAAAGCATGCAGAGGCTTTACAGATGGGGGTTACCTCGGCTGTGGGCTACACACTGAGTTTCACTTTTGACGGATCATCAAGCTGAGTGACAAGCAGCATTGAGACCAGCTGAGCCTTGTGATACACTCCACTGATGAAAGGTGAAAAGTGACATTTTTTGCCTTAAACAAAAGAAGAGATAAACAATGTCATTATGAAGATGACAGAATGTTTGGGGGTGGACACAGTAACACAATCACATGAGCATCTATTGTGATTAATTCCATAGCCCTGCAATCAACAAAATCAATAATAGACATTTGTTTTTGGCAGAATCTAAGATATTATAAATGTATTAATTAGTGGCCACAGATATCTCCAAACACTTGATTTTATTCATTTTTTAAAATGTATTTATTTATTATTTGCTTATCTTCTCCTATTTGATTATTTTCTTTTATGTATCTTCTAGAATCCAAGACTTCATTTACACCCAGTTTTAGAATGTGATCTGTATTGAAAAATATAGGAAAAACATGAATGCACGGATTGCAAATATCCTCATTACATCTGAACATTATCTGGCTCTTAGGTAGATGACAACTCAATTAAAACAATGTGCCTGCACATATTTTAGTTTTTAGTTTGAAAGTGAGCAACTGAGAAAGCTGAAAGAGACATGCCCTTTAATTACTAATTACACATCTACTCTGTGCCATGAAAGATGGGAAAAAAATGCATTATTTAACATAACTGAAGGAAAAATGCTGCAATACAGCTGGGAAATGAATGATATACGGTAAGAAATAACTGTGTGTGTGTCTGTGAGACAGTTTGCACTACACTCATCTATGCAGCAAATCTGCCGTTAGCAAAGCATGTATTTTATCCAGTCACAGTAGTCTACAGGCTGCTACGTCAATGCAAACTGACATTAAAACATGACAAAGAAGGAACTATGACCTTATAATGATGTTTCATTTTTTAAATTTATTTAAAGGAGGGATTGAATATTGAACATTATGTCATGGACAGCATTTCACATTGTTTTTACTGTTTCCACTACCTCAAGAACTTACACAGTGTGAGTTTTTAAGGAGTCTCAGGCTAATTTGCCTGTCGCCTCACACACAGGTTTTGCTCCAGAGATCCAATCTGAATGAAGATAAGATGAGTGCATTAAAAAATACTAGGTGCAAATGCAAAAGCCAGATCCGATCGTTTGTTCACCAGATAACATGTACAGATCCTGTTTTTAATGCAAGGTTTCAAAGAGGTGTAGAGTTCCATTATGTTCTCAGTTACTAAGATTAATGGAAGACTAGATGAAATGAAGCATTAGCAAATGTAGACATTTGAATTTCTAATAGGCGCATTTTTTTATTCTACTTTGAAAACGACTTTGGCTGCAGTAAAATAATAGAAGAAGCATCTCATTTGTAAACACAACATAGCTGGAGTGTGTGAAAAAGCAATTTATTCTAATTTACATGTAACTTTTGCCAAGAAAGGGTCTAAGAAATCCTGACAACACTTCTTCATGCAAAAATAATTAACTGCAAAAAACGTGACATTCTTAAGGTTAGTCAGTTCAGTTTAAATACCTACAAATTACCAAAACAACATTTATTTATTTATTTGCCAGTCTTATAATCAGCTGTTCCAATAACAAAACTTAATCTTTGGGAATAAAAATATCCACAAAAACTCTTGTTAATAAACTCATTCTAACATCTGTTCTTTCTAGCAGCAACAAAGGGAAAATAAATTAGGTTTTTTACAAAAAATATCTCAATATATATTTCTACAGTATACTGGTTATAAGGTTTGACACAGGTTACCTTCATCCTTCAGAGGGGGATGACTTCTGATCAGTCCAATCATCCGCACATTACAGACAGTGTAACTACATCCAGTATAACAATGACACTGCAGTAATGATGTTGTTAGAGAGCTTAACCTATAAACAAGTCACAGGATGAGCGTTTTGATTAAACTAGCAATGAGTTATGCAACAGTAGAATACAGTTCCTCATTCATTCATCCTCACCCTTATTTAAAACATGACAGATCATCAGGGGCATGTCTTTATTTTAATAATGTCAAGAGTACAGTTACAACTGAATAACCAACAAGGAATATTACCAAAAAAAAAACCAAAAACAAAAACAAAACACCATTGAACGGACTAGAAGAATGAAAAATAACACATTTTCCCTACAGATACACAGATGTTTGCTAGATGATTGGCCAGTGTCAAGAGCGGTGCCCCACCACCACCACCACCCCTCATCCGCCTGACAGATGAAGGTGTCATATTTGAATGCTGAAACTATTCAGTCTCAGAGCAATAGTTTGAAATTGGTTATTATACAGGTTTGTAGTAAAATAAGTAGAAGTATTTATTTTTACCTCCACAATCTAAATATAACAGCACACTGGTAACTAATGACAGATACTAGTCTGCTCACTTGTGTTATAATTCTAAATCAACAAATAAACAAAGAATCCATACATTTCACTCTGTAGTTAAATACATCATTTAATATCAATCTAAAACACATGTAGGGGTAAAATCAAAGTTTTGGCCAGAAGAGCCAAATTTGAAAGAGCTGCTGAGTTTTCTGTTCTCACTGGCTGGTGCAGTGTTGTTATGCCACCTCTGAAATATGAAGATTTGTGTTCTATTAGCTAAAGCCAATCAATTTTTTTGTTATAGAATAGCATTTAAGGGATGCTACTGTCAACATATAACAGGTTCCACAGGACCTCTGAGACTGTTTTCTTGGCACGAATGCTGGAAAAACTATCATCTTTTAAATAAGTTACAGTCAAATACAAAAGATTACAGGCAAAGTGTTACTGCAGAAATGAAGCTTTTTTTTATTTTTTTTTTCAAATCATGTTAATGAAAGTTATTGTTCAATGACGTATTTGATAAATGTATAAGTATTTTTGATTATGTTTGTTGTTAGTTTTTTATCTGCAGCTAAATCTGAATGAATTTAATGGCAGACCCTTCTGATCTCAGTCATTTAAAAATTATGATCTTTGAAATATTGGCATTAGATTTAACCCCACCTTAAAACTGACCTCATACCCCAAAAAAGGAAAAAAAAATCGATGTAATGATGCTAATGTCCTTCTTTTTTCACTTATGCTCACTGCTCCAATACTTTCACTTAAAAATGCACAGACCAACAGCAAAAATAGAGGATACAATTCCCTCTTGACCTCCAATTCTGCAAATCTATATACATCCACTGCAGAGGTGCTTTGTATAAAACAGCAAAAGTTCTGCATGACAGCGCGGAAAGGTTACACAACAGAGAATCAGACCTCACTCACACTCTTCTCTGCTCATTCACATCCTTTCTCACCCCTTCTTTTCCTCTCTTACATCTCTTTCTCAGGGTTTTTGACACAATATCACACAGATTTCTGTATCTTTTAGGTGTTTCCTGTTCTTCTGATTATTTTCTTTCGCACAGTCTGACAGTGATTTTTCTCTTCATCTGCTTCTTTCTACATGCTTTTTACACTTAATTTCTCATGTTGCAATTTGCCATCTTTTCCATCCTCACCTCTCGCTTGACTTTTTTTTTTTGCTATCCCCCTTGGCTTTGCACGGATTTTAATCTCCTGCTCTTCCTCTTCATTGCTTACAATTTCCTCTCATTTCCCAGATTGCTCTGTACTTTTCCCTCCAACAAGTCTCTCTGTCTCATCCCTTCACTTCTTCATCAAACAAACAGCTACATTATTCAGGGGGGGAATGAGAGAGTCAGAGACAGAACGAGGCCTTGTGGGTCAATCCATCTTCTATATCTACCAATCGCTGCGCTGCCCTGTTCTTATCTCTGTGCCATGGTTGGGCGGGGGGGCTGTCCGTCAAACTATATTGGGGTCCAGATGATTGTGCATGCAGACGAGCAATCCTGCAACACCCTCTCCATCTCAATCACCCAGGCTTGGCAAGTGAACACACACACGCACACACACACACACCCACACATATATGCAAACACATGCACACACAAACAAGCAGCATGCACATAACACTCGCTCTTGCTTTTCCTGAATAATACACACACTCACACACTCTGAAAGGGACTTGGGAAGCTAACGAGCATGTGACATTGAGAAGGGTGAATGAGGCAACGCACACACACTCACACACTACATCTGTATGCATAAATCAATAGATGTTCTATGGCTGCATTTACTAAGGTCAAATGGGGCTCGGGCTGACGGGAAATAAGAGAAAGTGTGTGTGTACGTGTGTGTGTGTGTGTGTGTGTGTGTGTGTGTGTGTGTGTGTGTGTGCCTGTGTGCATGCATGCG
>JAQMCX010000058.1:3234762-3315149 GCA_029814765.1 Acanthurus leucopareius | reverse complement strand
GTGTGTGTGTGTGTGTGTGTGTGTGTGTGTGTGTGTGTGTGTGTGTGTGTGTGTGTGTGTGTGTGTGTGCCTGTGTGCATGCATGCGTGTGTGTGTGTGTGTGTGTGTGGCTATGTGTGGGTGGTATAACAGACAGACTTAGAGAGAATAATGAAAGCACCTCTGAAAGGAAAGGTTGGTAGGCTGTAGAAGAAGACGCAAGAAGAACTAAAAAAAAGGAAGATAAAAAGAAAAGATGAGATGAGCAAGGAGGAAAGATAAAGGGATGGAGAGAAGAAGGAGACGGGGTGGATAGATTAAGTTGGAGGAGAAAAGGAGGCGGGCATGGAAGAGGAGGACAGTTAAATGCAGGCTGCAGCAAGTGGAGGTCAATAGGGGAGATGATGAAGAGATGAGTAGGAGGAGGGAAGGAAGGACGGGAGAGGGCAAGGAAGGGGCCGTGAACCCATTTGCTGAGCTCAGGTGTTTTTGTGGCATGGTCATGTCTCTAAAACAACAGACTATTTGATTCCTCAAATGCTTTGAGAAGCTGGCCTGGGTCAGAGAGCGTGACTGGCATTTATTTTACCGCTGCGGCGTCATTTTGTTGTTACTGACGAGGAGGATGATACTGTTGTGCCACTCATCTTAGTGTCAGGTCAAGCTAAAGGGCCTTTCAAGGAAAAAATCAAGTTTTTAGGGCCTGTTAGGCTTTATTAGTGTTTCAATTGGAAGTGCCATTTCACATTGTCTCTTCATAAAAACAAACAAACAAAAACAAAAACAAGTCATAAACATCTCAATTAAGTTTTGTTGGAGACACATGCCGCTCAAATTTTCCCATCATTATAAGTAGGGAATGTTTATATTGCATATTCCTGCAAGTATTTCTGTACAAAATTTATATTGCAGCAGGTGACTGAAGCAGAGTATTAAAGTCACATTGCATCAGCACACTGACACTCAGTTTTGCTCACTTAGTGACTTTCTAGCAAGATGTTGTGACTTTTAAAGCCCCTTAGGTGAGCTTTGTTTGCAAAAAACAGATCTAAAAATTTCAGGAAATGTGCTCTAATGTTTCTGTGACTCTGGACAGAGACATTAATGATCCATCAATGTGAGCACATAGCGACCGATCACTGTTCCCAGCTCTTCCTCTGAAGGAAAACCATCTTTAATTTCAGAAAGATTTAATTAGGCTGTTTAAGTGTTCAGTTAAAGGTTCTTTTTTATTTTAATCCTAAACTTATTGACATCACTGATATGCATACTAGCATGTGACACAACCTTGTAATAGCAGTGTAGCCCAGACTTTTTGAACATGCTTTATTGTCTTTTATCAAACATAATTGCTAAAATTGTTGTCATTAACAGTTTTATTCATTCCACATCATTACTGGCTCCTTAGCTGATTGGCTATCATCTGATTACTAACATCCAGCTGTATTCATGCTGGTGTACAGTACCAATTTCTTTAACCTTACTATCTAACTATTACTCTACTGACAACCTCATGTCAACACAGACTGCTGCGGCAGTTACCCTTCACCATCCTGACCGTGTCTGTAAAACAGTCACCATTAACATATCCTATTTGTTTGTTTGTTTTTACAGTATCTACCACAATAAGTAGTGTTTTCGGTTTTCTTTTTTTCCTTCTTTTGTAGTTTTGTTTAAGCCACATTAAATGCTCAGTTAAGGGTAAAAAGCGGTTTTGGTTAAATAATGGATTTCCCGATTTAATAAGCACTGCTTACACTCAGATTGCAAAAAAGGCAGTGGCAGCATTCCATTTCACTAATGATTATCCCTTGCAAATTTCAGATCTTCCTGCCGAGTTGGACAGGGCTCATTTAAGGTCACAATTTACCTTATTTGCTTACTGAAACATTTCAAAACTGAAAAAAGAAAAATGTGCTAAATTGCAGCTTGGGTATTGCAAGTTTAGTGAAATGAGCCCTCGGTCTCGGTCAAAGTAAAAGAGGCATTAGCAGAGGTTTTAAATGTTTCAGCTTGAGCGCATCCAGAGGTTTTATGACTCTAATTCATAAATGTATAAAGACATAAAAAAGAAAGTAAAACTACAAACAAAGTGGAGTTTCCAGTGAATTCTACTATTAGACAGGAAGTCCAACACAGGCATTGGTTACATGCATTGCTAGCAGCAGTTTGTACAGTGTTTTTTACAGTGAAGAAAGCGAGGTCTGTCCTGACCTGCCCTCTCCATCCTATAAAAGAGGTGGGTGGGAGGAAGTTGTTAGTCAAGCTGACATAGGTGATGGACAAAAACTCTTAACCTCTGAGACTCTGGGAGACTTAAGCAGTTCTTTTAGTAACAGGCTGCTACACCCACATTGTAAAAAGGAGGTCATTCATTCCAACAGCACTCAGACTTTTTAACACAAGCTTATGATAATTTAACAGTGTTTCTGTCCCTGTCACCACAAAACCACCACATGCAGCATCAAAGCTACTTTTAAACATTTTCTCTCAGACATTTATTCTGTTCATTTATATGTTAAGCACAGTTCATTTACAACAGCCTACACTATCATATATTTGTATGCATATTATTTATTTTAAATTATTAAACACATTATTTTATACATATACACACATACAAATAGTATTTATTATATACATATATTTTTTTACATTTAATTTTAACACTGTATTGTTATATCTAATGAGGAAACAGTAAATTATTGTCTTATCTTATCTTGCCTTAGTTACTGTCCAGGACAAATATTATTTGCAATAAAGGAATAATTTAAAGCAAAGCTTGAACACACCTTAAGAACAACACACATCTGAGACTGGACACTGTTGAGAGTGAATGTGTTCAAGGCATCATCACATATTTAGATCATGTAGTAAATTTTATGAGCACTGAATAATCACATTTTGGTGTAGACAAAGTCATATTTGCAACTGAAATGGTTACTGGAAGATTTTCTGTGACACACCGGACTCTTAATGTTACATCACAATGTGAAGTCAAAACCATTTAACAGGCCTAATATCGTCCCTTCAGTAGGTATCCTTTTTCTTTTATTCTTTAAAAAGCCAATCTGCTGGTAGTCAGGACAGTAGTTGGTGCGTCTCCAGCCTTTTAGAGAGTATGTCTCCAAAAGTCTAAAAGCACATCCTCCATTGCATTTACTATGCAAATATGACAGTGCCATTTCACTCAGCCAATGAACTGTGTGCTCCAACAATACCCAGAAGTCAGCAGGGGACAGGCAGCAAACAGCGTCTTTCATTTATTCATACTCTTCAAGTTGTTTTTTTTGTCTCCTTTGAATCATGTTCCTGATGTTCATGACAGAAACAACATGTTTTTAAGAACAGTAGGTGGGGAAATGTGCATTATTGGAGAGAAATTGAATGCTGGGTGTTTAACCTACCAAAAAGGCCCAGTGGCAGCTACAGCAGCCACTGGAGCACGAAAACATTTTATCCTTTAGTGATATCCTCTGGAAGCTAAAAGAGACCTGAATTTGCTTTTATATTCTGAGCACACTGAGTCCTGATTTTTTGAAACCTACGACTGTAGCTGTTTTTATTCATAATATATAACAAGAGCAGACTAAAGGTTACATCATAAATTGTAAGCTTGAATTAATATATTTCCTGATTACAAAGTACAACATATTATGTTCTGTACAGTATTAGTAGCAAAACAGGGCCTCCAAGGTTGTCATGTTTATTTCTGAGACGGATGAATACAAAAGAGAGGAGAGTCAGAAATGTCAAGACCTTCACCATGAATAAATCCTTGTTAAATCAAAATGTTTTACAGCCACACAGTACTGGAGGATGTCTTGGCAGAGCTAAGAGGTCATCATAAAGGCACAAAGAGGATAAGAAATATCTTACCTGAAGTGAAAAAAATGTCGTTTTGGTTCTTTGGATGTGAAGATGTGGAGTTTCTCAGCTAACAGTCCCACTGGAAAGATCTGATCCTTTTTGCAGCTAAAGGCCCAATGGGTAAAACACTTGAAGGGCATTTACACACTGAGTAGTATTAGTAGAACTATATTTTTGTATCCACTTAAAGCTGGTTCAAGAGCAGATCCAAGCCTTTTGCGAATTGGAATGGCACCGTTTTTTTTTTGTTTTTTGTTTTTTTCTCTCATATGCATCAAGTTGTTATTTTCATGGCTCAACACACTGAGTTAGAATGGTGTAATGGGGGATGTGCCAGTAAAGGCATGCTTATGGTGCCATTTCTGAGGTAAAACACACCTGCATGTCCATCAGCATAAACCAGGTCAAAGTGCAACTCGGCAGACAGATGAGTAATACTCTGACTGTAGTAGCAGTGTAATGTCTAACATAGCTCTCAATAAACTTTGTCCAGCTTAAGTCATTGAGAATAAGAACATCATTCTAATGTTAATCAGCTTGGGTTCTGAGACCAATTATAAACACTTAAGTCTGTGTCACAAAATGGATTTTATAAAATGTAGAGTTTCAAAGATGTGGAAGTTTACCAGGCAAGGAGGGACTAATTAAAGGTTGTGCTATTTACTTGAATAATGGGAAATTCAGAATAAAATGTTTTTTTAGTTTTTTTTTTAGGTTGACTAAGGACATACAGCTGTTTCAGCATTAGCCAATTTTGACCATTTTACATTGTATTGTTTATGTGTCTCCCTCAGGTCCCCCGAATGTAAGGGTCTGCTGTACTAAATTGCTGGAGCGCCCACCTAATAACAGTGGCGTGCACCATTTGCAGTTAATGACTTCTTAAGAAACACCCAGGCCAGGTTAGAATTTTAGAAATGTGTCCATAATTATACTTATTAAATGTTTTGCTTGGAGCTTACTCGAAAATATCAATTATAACACACAGTTGTTCTCAATTGTCTCCATAGAGTGAGTTCCAATACCAGCATCTTTTACAGCTGTGAGACACTTTGTACTGTCTTTATCAAAATAACAATACCACCGATCCTGCTGCTGTGCACACCACAGAATAGTTAACTGTTGCTTAGTTATTCAAGTTTCTAAGGCAAAATTAGGCTTCCATTTTATCCCTTTTAGTGCTTGGTGACTGAATGCAACATTGATGTGAAATCCCTTCAGATCCGACACATTCAAGCAAGAATAAATGTTTTTTTTATTGTTGCTGTGATGTATTAACTTGCACTGTGAGACACAAGACAAAAAGGAGGACAGAAAAGGACTGACAACTATAAAAAAAAATATTGTTTTCAAAATCAGATCTTATGTGATTCTAAGCTAACATTTAAAGATTCAAATGAAGCAGTCTCACGAAATGTGAAGCCCAACATGAAGACCTCTGTAGCTCAGCATCAGGGCACCTACACATCAGTGCAGTGAAATCTAAATCTCTTTGGCCCACTTTGAGAGTTATAATTTTAGATGCAGCACTGCAGCGAGGTGCTAAAGCCAAAGGCCTCTTCAAGTGCCAGTGAGAGGCAGATGAAAAGAGCTGCATGGAGCAGAAAATAAAGATTAGCTTGGAACAAGAGTTACGTTCAGGTAAATTGGACTAATCAAATAATAACATTCATTTGGCTGTATGTATTAATTCAGTTATGATGGAAATAATCAGTGCTACTTTAGATCGCATATGTAATCCTGTGTGGTTCTTTTTGGCAATGCTGCATATCTCTGTTGTCTTTGACAAACATGCCTGTGTCTTTACATGTATGTGTTCAGAATAATCAAATTTACCTGATAAATCCTCAAGCAGTGATGTTTGACAGTGTCAAATGCATTACTGGTGTAATACTGAGTGGTCCAGTCTAGTCCTCAAAAAGGAAAATAAAAAACTTAAATAGGAGACACTTCAACTACACCAAATTTACCTACAACACAGTTTGAGCTGAGTCATAATTTGAACCAGTTTCTGACTGTGGAGAGGCTCCAGATTTAGTCCATTTTTTTTTTTTTTTTTGACACCAGCACTATAGACTGTGAATAATGAGACAACTGTCTGAACACTGACTGCACCCATGGTGACTTACTTGGCATGTGGGGACAGTTTGTAATTCGCAGCTGGAAGCCCTGAGTGAAAATATAACTAATTTAGTTGGATTATAATAAACTGAAATACCAGGAGCCAACAGGAATCTGTCACTAATTCACTGTCATGGACCAACTCCAAGGACCATCTCCTCATGTAAGCATCCATTTAGGTCTTGATACTCAATTTGTGGCTTTTGGTGTCACACTTGGTCAAGCAGAAAGAGCTTCTTTATCCCTCTGATGCTAAACGTAATGATGCTATCTGATGGTGGTCTGATACTGTCAGACAAGCTGACATATTGTAGACCTCCTAATATGTGAAAATATATATAATTTTGCTATTTACTTTGACTTTAAGTAGAGATGTTCTCCCTCAGAAAGAAATAATTTTATGGATTTGAGAACAAGCAATGGACTTTGTGAACTGCGACAGCCTTTTCATCAAGTACATTCACACATAAAAGATGCCGATTGCAAGTTCACTCTCTTGTCGACAGTAATGGGGAGCTGAGGCCAAGAAAAGCAGTGAAAATCTGAATTTTGAGGTTGCTTTGACAAATTTGAATGATTCCAACTAAAAATCTGTTGTCATGATCTTTCACAGCAAAGTCTCCTGTTCCTTTCTGATGTAAATAAGAAAAGTGGATTGCTCAAAGATAAATTTCTAAATTCTGAAGGGGAAAACAAAATTAGAGCCATCAAAAAGCAAACTCACTTTACGCCTTCAAATGAGAATGACATACAAGAGTTACTGCTGAATACATCTTTATTTTTTCTATCACACGGCTCACCTAATACAACAATGAAAGTAGCTGTTGTGTTAAAATTTCATTCAGTTCTACTCTTCTCTCTCAAGAATAAACAAGAGAATAGAGCAGGACAGAAATGGAAATAATGAAAAGATAAATTCAGAGAGGGTGAGAGAGAGAACACAGGTGGCCCACTGACCATTTCCTGATTCACAATTAAAACAAGTGGATTCACAGTGGGAATTTTTTTGTTTGTTTATATCAGTTAGTCACGGCTGTGCACAGGGAGCAATATGCCAGTTCTGTTAATGGGTAAATGATGCTGTTAGTTAGAGAGGGAGAGCACTGATCTCTGTGTGATGGCCTTTCAGGCTGTGCCGAGTGTAGCAGGATCAGTTTGGTTATGCAAGGGAAGACAAGTATGAGCTAAAGATTCTACAAAATAAAGATAATTCTGATCCAGTAAATCTGTATTTCACAATAAAGGGCTTAAATATACTTTGCTTCCTGTCCGTGGTAGGAGCTGTTTCTGTTCACATGTTTTTATTTTTGGTACGTTCTAACTATGTTTGATATTGTAAAAAATCTTCAAATTTAACCAAAGCAGTTACAACTAAAAAACAGTTGCAGCTTTTAAATGCAGTAAAGTATCTGATTTATCAGTCATACAGGCTAAGTGTCAATCCCAAAAATTTTAAGGAAAGATGAGTCATTTAGCTTCTAATGTTTGTTTCATTTTACATGATAAATATACTTATTTGTTCTTTAAGTGGCTCATGGCCTCCTGTTATTTTGCAGAAGTGGCCCAGTAACAAGTAAAGCCTCCTTGGTCTATAACCACTCTTGCAGTTCTGTGAGGTTGTACTTCCACATAGCGTTGCTTTTCACTGATCGCTAATGTCAGAGTGCTGACATGCTGATAACATGCAGACATAGACACCAGGTTATCTTTTAAAATAGTGGCTCAATCTTGAGCAGACTAATGATGGGTACTGGGGCCTGAGGCTCCACTTAGAACAAAAATTGTAATTTCTAATAGGTTTCCTACATTAAACTCAAAGTCAAACTCAAAAAAAAAAAAAAAAGGTTGATGTGTGTTAATGAATCCTTGCCTTTGTGTGGGGTGAGAAAGGGTGTTAGCCAGGCAGCAGATTATTTTTTCATTAAATGTTATACATATGTTTCACATTAAAAGCTTCATAAGAAAATAATGGGTTTATGTCCACTGCACCGTGCTGTGCTTTTCAGGTGTATACGGAACAAACTGGAAGTGGATCAAAGCAAGGCTTTGCAATACAAATATGACCAAATGTACTTTAACAGCAGGAATTAGAACTAAAGGCCTAATAACATCACATTACAAAGTCATTACTTTGGTTGGACCAAGGGACATGATTCACTGCCAGGTAAGACAGACAGTGAATTGTTACTGCAATTTTATGTCAGTTTAATTGTTTGGAATATATTTTATATGTAACACAAGATGGCTACTTGTTGTGCTGCATATCAGCCCGTCATAGGTATAAAGTTCTGCCATACCAGCATATTACACACATTGGAGCCCAAGATAAAAGCTGAATTAAGATGGGATTCTGTTGCAGCAGTTTGCACAATTTCTGTGAAAAAGGGTTTCTTACATGTCTTTACTACTGTGGCACTTGATGTTGTCATGGCACTTTAAATGATCTGGCTGTTACTTGGCAGAAGATAACAGTGGACAAGAATATTAAATTCATTAAATGACACTTGAAAAAAAAAAACAAGCTTAAATTTGCAGTAGCCATCAGTCAACATTGGTAGCATCTCTTCAGTAGCATGTTGGCTAGTAGCTTGCAAAGAAGCCAGAAGCCAACAGTTTGTTGACTGAGCTAACTCTCGGCTAAAGCTGACTTATTTTTGTCCAAACTCTAGTAAGTGCAGAGCTCCTCTTTAACATTTAAAGAGCGTACTGACTTTCAACCTTAATTACCGCTGAAATGTATAGGATGCTAAGGTCACAGCGAACCTCCTCCACAAATACCACAACACCATGGATTATAGTCATTTCCACTGAGTGGGAAATGTTTATACAGTCCAACAAACAGCACAGTGAATCACAATGGGTTGACTTTGAGGCTGCAGAACATTAATTTATATGGAAATTTGTCATTTAGATTGCTCTCCATACAGCAGCACAATCCTGAAACCTGAAGATTTTTTTTGTGATATGCTATATCAGTTCTGTAACCAGTGCTTCTATATTTACTCTGTTTATCTCGCCTCTGTCACATGCATTTCTTCTGGTGATGTGATTAATGTTCATTAACATATTCATAAGCAATGCATTTCTTGGAAATGATTTCATGTAAGTTTTAATCACATTAGCCACGCAGATCACATCATTTAGGCTTTTTTTCTACGTTTATTTTTCTCTTTTTTTTTCTATCTTTGTTATTGTATCATACGCACATGCACCTGCAAACACAAATAAATTTGTGGTGGTTCATTTGGATGACTCAGTTACAGGTCTGTGAATGTTCATTCAGCCTGTTTGCTGTGAAAAGACTTTGACAAATACAGACACACATATTCATGACCTGAACACACACACCACTCTGGGGATAGGAACATAGTCTTTAAATGGAAAAACACAGACATGACACATGAAATATGACAGCTCGTGTGTTCCTGCATAATGACTTATGCATGCATATTGTTAAGGAAGCACACAGGATTAACTAATGCCATAGTATAGTTGATTTGTCATCATCTGCATATTGCAGGATGAAAAAAAAACAAAACACACAGACTATGTTGTAAAATTTATCATGCATGAAACTGGTTTCCTGGGGCTGTAAAAGGCAACAGGGCAGCAGTGGATTTGATAAAAGGAGGATTAAACATATGCCATGTTTCACTGTATATGATCTTTGTCTGTCTACAAATCAATGTGTTTATGAATTTCATTGTAATAAACTACGTTACTTTTTGCGTGTATCTGTACTGACATGCTTGCATATTGTGTATACAGAGCCCAGTATGTTGGCAGGTCGGGAAATAGACACAGAATTAACTGAATAGCATTGGTATTGGCTACATGTGTTCAAGTGTACAATATTTTGTGACAGCACAACTTCCAACCAGTTTGTTTCTGCAAACACCACTGAACTTGACTTACCTTGATTTATGGTGAACTGATTTTTTTAACAATTGACTGAAATCACAATCTTTCCCTAACCTTGGCAAGAGGGAATTCCATACACTAAATACTGTGTGTGTTTTAAGAACAGAAAATTCCTTTTTTTTTTTTGTTTGTTGGTTAGTTTTGATTTTTGTTGTTTTAATCAACCCACACATTTTCTACTACTTGCTATATATATATATGGCATGTAATCAGTTCTGAAGTTAACCGCATAGATTCTGTGGTTCACATCTATAGGGTGACCACATGTGTTGAAATGGCCTCTGACTACAGGCGAGCAAACAACAATACACATTAAGCATCCTAGCATTTAAGAAGGCAGGTGTCAATTTTTGATATCCATATACTGCTTTAAATAATGTTTGAGGAAAACCATACCAATGAAATGCCTGCCCACATAAAATGAGCCCTGCAGTTGTGACAGTGGCTGTCTGAGGAGATCACAGCAGAAATGTGACAATCTCATGTGATGCGATGTGATCATGTATGTCAATCCAGGGTCAGATTTCCTTAAAATAAATGTTGCCTTTCTTTTTTGCCATCTCTTGAGTTAAATATCTGTATTTTTACAGCTAAATGTTCTACTATATTGACTGGCTAATTACGATCTATCTGCAGTTTGGCACTGAGCAGGTAGCGTCCCCATGACAGTGGTGAAGGTGCACTAAAACAGGAAAAAATCCTTAATGCTTCACTGAGTTGAGAAGATCTGTAAATGATGGTTGCTCTCAGTTGAATAATCATGTCCTGTCACATCGCACATTGTCATTTTAACTTTGTAAATAAAAGAAATACAAAGATAACATTTCCACATTAAAATAACCTTAAAACATACATTTTTATAGATTTTGTTGAGTTGTGCCCTTACATTATCCTAAAAGCTTTCAACAATGTTCAGCAACTAACATATCAAGAACATTTTTTGTACTCATTTGTCACTTATTGTTCATTTCTAGGGCAACACTAGTCAGAGAATGACTAAGGAAACCCTCAAAGACAACTAAACATTACATGAATAAAACTTTAATACATTACCTTGTCTTTAAATATTTATGCATGTGTCAGGTAGATTTCCATTTAAATGGACTGTTTAACAATGAAATAATAACAATGAAACAATCAAATCTCATGCCAGGTAACATTAAACTACACATCTTGTTTTAATTGTTTTAATGGAGATCTCAGTCTGCAGAAGGTAGATTGTCTGTTTTAGCAAAAGGTTAATAATAGATAATTACTTATAATGGGGTTTGTTTATACTGTGTTTTATTGCTTCCATTACTTGTATAAGGTTAGTCAATAAGCACAACCAATAGAGGATCCTCACAAGTACACCATAAACACACTTGTGTGTGAATGCAGATTCATATCAAAACACAGAGGCAGATGACAGCTTGCAGCATATATTGTAATATCCCAACTCGGTATTGCAGCATGCTGTAAAAAGACAATAGATTAAGAAATGTCATTACAAAGCACATCAGAGGATGAGCTACAACTAAGAAGGAATGATAGGAAGAGAATACAGAGTGAGTGACAGTAAGAGATGGAAGAAAAAAGTGGAGGAGAAAGAAAAGAGGGGGGCAGTGAAGGACAGAAGTGAAACAGTGCTGTGGACTGCCTCCATAAAAACACAGAGAAAAACACTCCATGCACACTAGAGATCCTGTTCACATGCGCACAGCTTTCATGGGTGGGCATGAGCATATAAACACACACACATAAATACAGAAAAAACTTTAAGAACACACACATACACACTGACAAAAAAAAAAAATACACACGCACACACACACACAGCATTTGGAAGCTTGTATAATTCTCTCTGTGGGTGTCAATTAAATCTCTCAGCTCTGTCAACAGCACACACACAAAAACACACGCACACACTCGTTCTCTTTCAACAGCTAATGCATCGTCAACACCGGCTGGCTTGGCAAGCAGGACAGAAAGAGAGAGAGAAAGAGAGAGAGAGAGAGAGAGAGAGAGAAAGAGAGAGAAAGAAGAGGTGTTGGAGAGAGGGAAGGAGAGATACAAGATGGAGAACTGGTAATACGAGAACATGAAAGCACTGGAGGTAAGGAAACACTGTGGTTGTCACCGGACACACATACACACACTCTCACAAACACATTGGTCTCATTTCACGTTTTCTCTGGCTTTGAATGCTGCAAAGCCCGGATCAATTATGGTGAAGGAGCTTTAGTTAAGCTTTAGAACACCAAATTGAAACCGATAGATTGAAATATGTTTAAAAACACAAGTTTTACCCATCCAAGTGAATAAAGAGTCACTGGCCACATAAAAAAATGTACCACTGCACTGAACAAACAGCAGCACTACACACTGTACTGTAACTGCACTGTGGAACAAGTTAAACTGGTGACAATTGGGTTTTCTGAGACCTGTTATGTAATACAGCACAATGCAAAAAAAAAAAAAATCTTCTTGTGACTGAAAAGGCAAACTGTGTGTTATGAAATCTGCACTCGACAGCACTGCAGCCTTCTGTGCTGAGTGATCTGTGGCACAATATTCACAGGTTTGCTCCCTGCTGAGGTGTTATGATCATAACTCTAAACTCTCATATTTGGTCAGTGATCTTACTCAGCTACATCAGAGTGATTAGAAAAAAAAAATACAGAAAAAAGAGAGGAAACTTGATTGTGGTGATAACGTCTGTCCGGTCATATTGATAACTTTGAGTGGATGATTATTAGAACTTTCTTTTTCTTATTTTGTATTTACATTCAGATTACCACCCAAGTGAAATGGATATCGAACCCTGAGGAACACCATGCTTCGGTGCTGCATTGCAGTTCAGCTTGTTGTTTTTGCATTTTGTCATAAACTTTGAGAATACACATTTCAGTAAATAAACATTTCCTAATTTTTAGCTTCATGATTTCATTATAGCTGCAGTCCCTGCCTTTGGAAGCCAGCTAATAAAAACTGCCGTGTGGGAGATAAGTGCAAAAAACGGAATAAGGACTTCATTTACTTTTTTTTTTTTTTAACTATTTTTACTATGTGAAATACCCCAAATGAACACAGTATAAGCAGACTACTTGATTAACATAAGCCATTTTTAAAAGCAGCATTTAAACAGAAATGATTTTGCCCAAAGCTTTTTGATCTATACAAGCTGTTGATCACTATAACCGTGAAAACTATAAGCGGTTTTTACTGTATAAAACCTTAAACCCTTATAGACCCAGACCAAAACGGCTTTTTGGTGGATAACCAGGGATATTTTAAACTGAAAAATATATCTAATGTAAATAAGGATGTTGAAGAGGTATACTAAAATGCACAAGTAGACTATATGTTCTTCTAGAAAATGTCTGATATGGAACTAAATTCTGATACATATGATGGGTTTTTAAAGAACAGCAGTCACTCAAATTGGTGAGGTTTTAAGCAAACAATTGCTTCACATTTACAGTCAGTGCATGTCTCTGACATTAAGGGCCAATGCTTAGACTATTGAGTTGGACTCATAGTTCACAATGCAGTGACCCCTTGCAGTATCCTTTTTAATCTCATTAAGGAGCATGGAACGCGACCAAACCTTAACACAAGCATTAGACCTTGGACCACCATAAAAATATGTAATGAGGTGCTGCAACCACGCAGGCCATTTTGCTGAAAACAGAGCTGTTTATGTTCACATACTGATGGCTGCCTCATATTTTGATGAGACCCTTTGAGACTCATTTCTGACATCTTTTTACTGCTTTATTTAAAATTTTGTTGTTTATTTGGTATGTTCTTTTGTACTAACTGTTTACCAACTGACAGTTTTTATCATGTCAGTGTTTGGGTATATTGTTCTTTCTAACTTCCTTAGTTATTTTCCAAAATCTGTTTTTTTTTACAATTGTTATTCTTCCCTTCTCTATATTATCATCCTATCCTTGTCCTTCCCATATCTTTAATCATATCTATATTAAGCCAGACTTACCCCATCTGTTTTGACAGCAAAACGCTTTCAGTCATCTTGAGTTGTTTGTAAATGTGCCTTTCAAATAAACTGGTGAATCTTGCTACTAGTAGCACCTCAAGTTGTCAATCAGTTCATTAGCAAGCCTTCTTCACTGTGCAGAAGCCCTGCATCCTGAGCTTGAATGGTTTAGTTAAGATCAACAACTCTTTAAGGAGAGAAAAAGTTTCGCAACAACAAGCTTCACAAAATCATGCAACTCAGCCATTTTAAAGTGTCCCTGTCATCAGCCTGCATTGCTTATTTAACACTGAGCTAAAAGAATACTGTTAATCCCTCTGCTCCGGTGAGTATAATAGATGTAAACTAAATAACACCCAACAAAATCATCCAAGTTTCCTTGTAGATCAGTGGCTCTGTTTATCATTGCTGCACAGTAAACTATGGAGGCTGAGTGATACCAGGCTCCATGGCTCCTAACTTTGTAGCACTGAGTTGGTCTTTAAAACATGAAAACCTTGTATGGCCATACCTGTCACAAACAGAGAAAACACATTGTAGCTTTAAAGTCTTTCAGTGTCTTGTTCTGAACTGCAGTAACCTGTTGTTGTTGGATGAGGTTTTACATTAAATTGAAATGACTTACATTGTGTTCTGTTCTATTACTATTTTGGGCTCCATAAAGTAGTGGGTTTTTTTTTTTCCATCAGCTTCACTTTTCAAACATTGGGTGTATTCTGCACAGTGTCACAGCTCTTTTTTTCTTATCTGGACTTGGGTAATGATTCAAAGATCAGGATGACCTAAGATACACTAAAACATATTTATGCATACTGCCTTTCACATGTCTAGTGATGTGTTTCTTTTTTCTTTCTGTGGTCTCTCTTACAACAGAGGTCTTGATGTAAATGAGACTGCCTGATTATATCCAGGTTAAATAAATGCATTTTGTAATACAGATTCGAGTCTGTAATTCTAACTTGTTTTGTCATTTTTTTTGGTCTGTGCTGTGAACCATGCTTTCTAAAACTTCACAGGTGTTTTGGGATCAATTGCTTTTTTGCTAGCTTGTTTGTTCATCAGTTCATGTGGAGCAATCTTTCATCTAATTTAGAAATGAACACACATGCAGTCATTTCGTACAGAGAATAATTTTACAAAGTAAACAGTGGGTTAAATTAGTTTTTGTGCCGTTATTCTTGGCCAATATGAGTTTTGTTTGCCTCATTTTCCCCTGCACAAATCAATAGTGTCACCCTTGGCATTATTAATGTGACATTCTGAATATGAAAACCCAAACAATGATGAAATGGACAGAGAACAGGAAAAAAATATTAAAGGTGCTGCAAACTTTCAATGACAAACGTGTCGCTGCTCACCACCACCAGAGTTATTAAACACACTCAGAGACTGACCTCTTCACAGCTTAAATAATAAGTCACCAATACTCAGTGCCCTGTATGAGTGTACATCCTGCAGGAAGAAAAATCTGTAGGTAATAACATTCTCATGCTTTTGTTTTTTGTTTTGTTTTTTTGCAAAAAATGAAGACAAACCTCCTTGAAGTGAAACAATAAATGGCAATCGTGCTGTTTGTTTTGTGCATTTGACCAATTAGACGTCATGTTTTTAAACCAGCAGTCCCAAATGTGTCAAAGACAGTGTTAAAGCTTCATTTAAATAACTGAACCATTCCTATTAGTATTTTTGGACCCACACACTTGTTTTTGCATGACCAACCATCACAGCAGGTGCTGATTCAGATTGCACTGGAAATGAGATAAACACATAGGGGCAGATGATGAATGCATTAAAATATTTTGATGTATCACAGCAGGATATAGTAGGCAGCGGCAGCGGGTGGGGGGAGTGGGGGGCTAGGGTGTCGTGAGGTTGCATTTGTGCATGTGGAGCAGATACATTTCCTCATGAAATGCACACTCTTCTGCCCATGAGTGCTGCTCTCTACACTCTTACCATGTTTACTTGCGTGGCCTTTATGTGCACAGGTTTTCAGATTAATTAAACAGCATAATAACCAGCGCTGTTCCTTTCAAGCAAAGTTGTTTTTGAAAGAGAGAGAGAGAGCTTCAAAGTGCACAGCTCCAAAAATAGAAAATCAATATGTGGTGGGCAATGTTGATATTATGGCTGGCTGCTGCATGCAAACAAATAAAGATACTGGAAACCTTGAACTTTATTTTGAAGTTCCGACCACTTGATGAAGTCCAGTGTTCAACTCTCCTCTTCGCTCAGTTTTCTGTCTCCATCAACCCCAGAGGAAAACATCTGGCTCCTAAGCTGCTAAATGCTTTAATTTGCTTACAAGAAAGTATCCATTTTTATATACCAGATGTTTGGAGCTCAACATACATTATAGAATGGATTTAATATCACTTTATTTATTTTTTTCTAAAAGCAACTGCCTGTTGCAGTGAGCCTGAAGCAAACCAATGAGCTAAGAACAAAACAATGATCTGATGATGCCAAAAAGCTCAGAAGAGCAAATGGGGGTCTGCAGAGTTAGAGATACCTGTAACACTGTGCATAAGTAATTTAAATCAATTATTGATCTAAATATACACACAAACATGTACAACAACCATTGACCATAAAAGAAAGAAAACATAATTCATACTTTAAATGAGAAGAAACATGTTTCCACTCAGTCCCTCACACACAGACACCTGTGTGCTATTATCTGTGTACTTATACATTATTTGCCATATCATTAAAAAGGAAAGACCATCAGTCCCCTGCAGCAAAGTCACTTTATATGAGACAATATGCAAAAAGCTATTAAAATGCAATTGGTAGCTATTTAAAAATTAAGCCCCAGCAAACCCCCTGCTAAAGCCAAATCCAAATAAACACTGTAAGCGCTAAATCTGTGGTGTCAGGAGTCTTTGAGCTGCCTTCAGCAGAGTCCACATTAATACCAAAGCTGGCCTGCTACATGTCCTTGAGGGGCCAATTCATTAGTTAGCTAGTATGCCCAATCAATCACAATGTATCAGGGGAGACTACAGATCATAATTCAGCTCAGGTAGAGCAAAGAAAAAAGACAGGAAAATGAGACGATGGATGGATGGAAAGAAAGGCAAACAAGACAGATGGCAGGCAGGGAGAAAGGAAGAGGGATGATTGCGGCTGTAACCGCGGACAGTTTGAGGTGGTATCCCGGGAGTTGCTTGGTGTAGCAGTCATTAGAAGTCACCTGTCAATCACAGAGCCTGCAGCACGTAGTATGTTCCTTTTGAGACTTTTTCAAGAAATGATTGAAAGGGAATTTCCATTTAAGAGCTATGAGGAACTGAATATGTAACAAGAAACGGAAACACTCTCATGACCCGGTTACACAGTTCAAAACGTACAGTGTTGTAAGTAATAGCAAGAAGCAAAAATTACATTTACTGCATTACAAACACTTTATTTTAATTTTTTTTTTTTTCAGTGGTACATTTCTTAGCTCTATGTTCCAGGAGGCTCAGGTTTTATAATAAAATGCAACCTATCGATTAGTGAGAATGAGCCAAAGGAAAGCCTCTGATGTGCTCCCCTGGGACGACTGCAAAGGATTACATGTTCACACACGCACACATAAACAAGCATGTAACCTCCAGGGGCGGTCCCAATGCTCTAAGTAGGCCTATGTCTCCTCTACTTGTCTGCAATTGTTCCCTTGCCTCCATTGATCTCTCACAGATCGATGTAATCTAACTACAATGCAAGGATTCTCTGTCTGTCTGTCCCTCCACTCTCTCCACAACCATTCATCCCATCGACTCCACATTTGGCTGGTGTATCGCTGTGGATCGAAGGGACTGCAGTGTTGAGTGTAAAGCACTTTGGCTGAGCAGTTTTCAAGGAACCTGCAAGCTTCAAAACCTGAGGCCAAGCAGTTGGTGTGTTCCAAGCAGGCAGGTTTTGAACGGGCAGTGCACTGGTGTAGGTTTGCCCTCAGAGGTAACAGCAGCACATTAATCACAGCCTGTGCTTGGCTAGGCTACATATACAGCTGCCCCTGAGCTCACATGAATTTGCTTAAGAATGATTTGAAGGCTAATCTTTCAAATTATATGGGTTTTAATGACTTGCAAGGCTTTTAGCTGCTTATAGGAACAGCACACCCACGAGATTTCAAATTGAATAGAAATGATGTCATTATGACCCTTTTTCGAAGCTCAAAGCTTTGCTGTTGCTGCTTAGCTAAAAGTGTTAGCATGCCCTCCATCTTAAGTGGGTGCACAAGCTTGAAAGTGCATAAATGTGCCACTAGACAACATCAAAAAGAACTTGTGATCTCTGCATATGTTAGTGTTAACCTACAGCTTGCTTCACACACAATAGGGAGAGCTTTGTTGCAGGAACTGGTGCCTTTGTTAGATCTAGCATTGCATTTCCAGTCTATGTTCTATAACCCACAACTTGAGCTTCTTTTAGCAACTCCAATATTGAAAAAAGAGGTTCAAGTGTGTTCTTTTCCTGGATGCTTAACAGAGAAAAGCATTCAAGCTTGTGCGTCCACTTAAAACAAAGCGCAGGCTCACGCTTCTAGCTCTGCAACTACAATGAAGATTCAAATATTTGTGTCTCTATAAATAAATTTGAAGCTTTAGAAATATTTCATGGGCCAAGAAACATCACTCAACTTTCCGTCCACCTGAAGGAGACTAAATAATAACTGATTTTTCTGTAATTTTGGGTAAGCTGTTCCTTAAAAACAATAACCTAAATTGTGGGCTAAGCTGCACATAAGTTGGCCTACTGATTCACATCAGCTAGAGCAATCAAATATTTAGTGCAAGTGAAACTTCGGATCACAAAGAAACCAATCATCTTTTCTCAAACAGAAAACCCACATTGCAAAATGACTATTTTATTATGACTGTGAAACTACTTTAATGCAGCTAAAAGACATGCACTTTGTCTTCTTTGTATGATGGCAAATGAGCAGAATGAAACAAACACCAATGGAATATGTAGGAGAAGAAAGCCATGACAGTCGGTGTTAAATGAAAAAAGTTATGAAAAGATTTTATACATCAAAGGCCAACAAGAAATCACTGCTTAACCATTCCTTACTAACACAAATACATAATGTAGACCTGTATTTGTGTTACATTTGCATACTACACACTAATTCAAAGCAGGTTTGGAGCATTTTGACAAAAATAAGATCACTTCTTACAGTAAAAATTAGTTGAAATTATTTTTTCATTTTTTAATGTACTCGCACAGTTTGCCATCTTGTCTATAAAAACCTTAAGACAAACTATTTCCAACACCATGACACATAAAGCTACAGAAACACCCAAGTGACAACGACTTTCTCAAGTCAGTGTTTGATCTTTTATCATTATTTACAATTTTATCATTTCCAAAATACAAAACATTACTTTCGTTTAACCAGAAAAAAGCACCAATTTTTTCATATAGGTGTTATAATGACTGTATTTCTCTAAGGAAGGCTGCTGCCTGGTGTTGTACATGCTGCCTCACTGACTGACTGGGACTCTTGAAGGAACTGAGTTGTCATTAATGCAATGTTTTACTAATAACAGCGATAACAGGATAATTTTCCCACTCTACTGAGTGCAACCAAAGTGGAAGGTGGGTGGAGATGTCAATCACATGTCAATTGTACACAACCACACAGTCTAGAGCAGTCCAATCAAGCAACTGGATCGAGAACATGTGTGTTCAAGTTGACGTGCTATAGAAAGTCATTAAGAATGTTTTCATACATGGTGACACAGCTGATTAACTGCTGTTTAACAACCATGACATGTAATGAGTACCTTTAATTAAGGCTGTTTTTTAATGTAAAAATTTAAAATTTACCTCAAATTTAACCTCAAAATTGACATTATAAGATCACAATCACTTATCAGTAGCAGATTTTTCTAGCATAGCCTCTGTTTTATTAATAAATTCCTACATGATTCCACACTCATTTTGAACATTTCTGCCATACTCAAATGACTTAATAACATCTCTGGATTAAAAGTGACCACACCAACTATTACTAGTTATTCAACAATGACAATTTGGCTTCATGTTTTAGAAGAAACCAAAGATGTCCACTTAATAAAACTATACAAAATACCACTGTGTGTATTCGCTTCAGAGACAGATAATAATAACAGTATCACTGAATATTGACTTCCACTTTAGTTCTCTCAATTATTTTGAGGGCAGGTGTCAGTCTTTTAAAAGGAGGATATCTCACTTTGGTCTGCAACTCATTAGCCTTTCAGACCAAGCTGGTGCCAAAAAGTATTCAAAGGACAGAATCCGACTGAGAAATTATATTAATTTAATAGTGTGGCCCTGGAGGGGCTGTGAAATTTCACTTGAGTGGTGTCCTTTAATATGTGGCTGCATTAAATTAAAGCCAGGAATGAGGAAAAAAAAATATTTTTTTTATTTTTTATTTTTGTCTGCCTGGCCCTACATTTTTGAATCTGCCCACTCTACTGAGTTCAGTTGACTGATTCTCCAGAGTCTGGCAATGTGATACGAAACAGTGGTTTCCCATTTTATAAAGCAGATGACCCAATGAGTGCAATGGGGGACTAACATTAGCCAATCAGCACCATGGACAGGGCTAACACCATTGTCATGCTTTGTCAACTGGCTGTCAGACATCCTAAAGCCGTAAGCCCTGCTTTTCTTTCTCCAGGATTGTAAAGGCATGACCCACTCTCCGCTTAACCAATGAACACAACAAGCATGAGCCAATCGAACACAGAGTAGGAAAGGTCATTCCTTCCATCCTCCGAAAACAATATATCATACCACCAGAATTAAGAATCAAACTGTTTAAGTCGGCTGATGAAGTATGAATCAAGATTTTGTTATTGTATTGCTTATTTCTTGCCTCAAATGTTTACAGAAACATATTTTGTGGTCCGTGGAAGTAGGTTAGCTGACTGCCATGTTGAAAATGAAACCAGCCAAAACCAAACACTGCCCAACTGGCAGTACATCTCCCACCAGCCGCTCTTTCATTGGTTCGATGCATCCAGATACATTTGTCTCTAGTAATTGGTTTGGGAGAATTAAATCACTCTCAGAATTTATTTTGAGTGGAGGCAGCATCAGACTTGTTGAAAAGGGGGTTACAAGTCAACACATCTGATATTAGGCAAAAAATTTGAACACTGCTGCACTGTGAAAAGATTTTGTGCATCCACTGAAAGTTTGCAAGATTTTTTTTTTCTCTTATGTTTTTCGGGGCTAATGGAAAATGCACAAAACATTATGTACATCATCTGGAAGACAAACTGTTCCAAAAAACTCTAAGAACTCTCAAAGGTTGACTTACCGAGGCTGTCATGGCATCCACACGCAGGTGACAGCAGATTTCCTCTAACTAGCTTCTATGAATGTCACTAAATTGTCTGAAAATGGCAGCCAAGTAGCTACAACAGAGCAGCACTGGTGGATTTGTCCACATTTAATGAGGCAGCTGGTGGGGAGGTGAGGCATTGTTTTCCTCTCATTGGGGATGCATTGAGTAATTTACGGTAACCGGGGAGATGCCATCCCCTTTCATCCCTCCTCAAATGGCCGCCTGACTGCAGAGGATGCCAGAAATGCTCTGTTGCCATTCCTGAGCACATTGTTGGCATTCAGCAGACATGAACCACCACTGCTACGAATGTGCCCCAACAGCTTAATAAGGTGTCAAACAGAAACTAACCATGTAATTAAAGCATAAATACAAAGTAAAGGGAAAAACTTTAAGAGTTTTCATCATAAAATATGTCACTCAGTGGGAAAAAATTCTAGCCTTAGTAACAAATTGGGATATGTGTACAAAGATAACCACAACAAATTCATTATATGAAAGTGATACAATACTGAGAAATACTCATCAGAAGTTACAAATTTGTCATCACAAATGTGTTCTGTGCAGGAAAACACTGCTTTTAAACCTCAAAATAGTGTATTTTTAATACCAATTACCAGCTGAAAAATATGTTGAACACTATTTGTTGCATATGATTTACTTGGACTTCAAATCACAATTTGCAAATCATGCCACTTTGTTTTAGAAGTTTGTATAGAGCTGCTTGTTATTCAAGATATTATATATTTTTTTTCCATATATTTACATATTTTACTCAGAAAGTTCAGAGACTGTTCCGGTTGCCCACAAACAGAGCCCTGTGCAGTAAAGTGCATATACTTTTCTGAGTACATATTACAAGTAACATGGCTTGATTAACAGCACATGCATTTGTGATCACTGACAGGTTTGCATTTGTGATTTTCTGACTGCAGCATCATGTCAAATCTGCAAGGATTTCTATCAACAGGCTGGGGGTGATCCAAACCTTGTTCAGGGGACGAGAATTGTGTCTGTGGCAATGACCCAGAGACTATACAGCAACCTCTACAGTGGAGAACTCACGGCCCCCAAGACAAATAAAGGGTGCTGGGTAGCCAGGAGCATGCTGGGGGGTTTTCTTAAAGATTTGCAGGGTTGTGCAATGTTGGCAATATGACTGTCCAACATGACAGTGTGCTTGCTCATTGTGAACTCAACAACACGATCGTCACAGTCTCCACTCCCCCTGCTCATTAGATTTGGATTTTCTGTGCCTTTAAATTAATTGACTGGAGAGTCAACAATTTGACACTATGAAAGAGAGAAAGAGAAAAAGAGAGAAAAGGTATGGGAGCCAGATTTTAATCAGGAATAGTTTCTGCTTTTTATAGGAGCAGTTTCTGAACTTTTTTCATTGCACCTTGTAGACTCTTCACATTTGCTTGGGTTGATAGTCCATCTCACTGAACATTATACCTCCATTACTGCTTTGTCAGTGTAACATAAATGTTACAAGGTTTTAAAACCAGTCAGGCTGATATAGCTCCGAGGACTACTTTCATTAAGTAAGAGGATTTACCAAAGAAAAAAAAATATCATCAAAACTGAAGAAGCAGTAAATGGAGTAGACTGACTTTTTAATCCCTGATATGGGTCAAGCTCCTACAAAACCATAAGAGATAATATACTAATTTTATAACAGATTGGATAGTATTTGTTCTGACAAATTGACAACACTACAATACACATCGACCAGCAAATCACATCACACATCACACTAATGTTCAGTGTGATGAATTACACAACACAATCAAATTTCAAGAGTGACTGACTTGAAACAGTAGCTGCCTGGATTTATAGAAAAAATATTTAAAATAAATACACTCAAAAGAGCATGAGACAATGTAGGCTATATAAATTACTCAAGGTCAAATTTGAGGGAAATGAGGGTTTAAAATGTCAAGAAAAGATAAATTATTTGTGACAGAATGACTTTAAATGGCAGCTACAGTGGGGAGGTCATGGGGTTTCATCAACAGATAAACTTTGATATTTGTAACTTCTCTTAAACAAACTGAAAAAAAAACTTTTTATCTGGTTTGTTGAAAGAGACAGATGGAGCAGTCTGGGAAAAAAAACAAAAAAAACAAGATAAAGTAGATGTGTTTTCCAATATAAAGAAAGACTGAAGGGAAGCGATTCCTTACACTGCATGTGAATGTGACCTTTTTTTAAGCTTTTGACATCTACCTCCTAAAACCACATTAACCAGAGAGAAAGATGTGATAGATGAGTAAACTCCTTCCAAGAGCAAATGATAGAACAGCAATATGAGCATGAATGAAAAAGTGATTAACAGGAAAGGGATGCAGAATAAAGATGAGTAGACAGTCAATTGAGACAGCTGTCATGAGTAACATTTGCTTTAACACGAGGATGTGTTTAAACTAAACAATCAGCAAAGCTTAACAATCATTAACAAACAGCACTGACTGAGAGATTCTCTCCCTGTTGTCATTATGAAACTAATTTCTATCTTTCTCTTTGGGTAAATGTCCAGTTTCAAAAAGTGAAACAAAATTATAAAAATGCTCTTTCATTTTATTTCCCTTCAAACTGTCATACTGTGTTCAAGGGCTGTTGGGAGAATTTGACATCTAAATCTTCTGAGGTCTGTGTAAAAGCAGTGCCTTTGCATTCTCATCTGCTGAACAATAACAAGACTGCAGCTTTGTGAGGTGAAGAACTGTTCAGTGTTTATGTATCTACAGTTCAAGGCAAAATGAATACAAAAATGTGTCCATGGAATCATGAAAAAGATGGTTTATTATTGATCCCATCGCGCTGTGTATGTTTGACTGCTGGTCTTTTTTGCTGCTTGGCATGATTGCTGTGACTTTTAATTTTAACAAAATAATAAGAATCATTGTCATCAGCGTCATAAGACTGTTATTCAGCCACATACTCATCCTTTGTCTCTTAACTTCCCACAGTGAGCCAAAGTTGGGACATTGCATAAAAGAAAATAAATAAGAAGTAGCTCTTTCCTTCATTCCTTTCATTTATGTTTCACCGAAGTGCAACACTAATCCTCCTGCAGCCCAGTCACACCATTTCACACTCTCTGCTGTGTTCTTAGCTTACAGCGCCCCTTGTGGCCAGTCCTTAACTTAATTTATGCTACTCTCCTATTCCAGTAGTGCTTTCCAAACACATCCCACTGCAGTTCCCTCCTATTAGAAGTGCATTTCACCAAGAACCTCTGTCACGTAAGAATATACTCAGAGGCACAACAGAGATGATTTTACAGTTAAGAGTCAGCACAGATTTGCATAACTGTCTCCACAGCAGGTAAGATGATAAGCAGCAGAGAGGAGAGAAACAAAAATGACCATCAAGCTCCTTGTATAATTTCAATCATACTACTGTGAAGTGAGTCAAATTACAGTGAGAAGAAACTATTTCTCCTATTTCTGGTGATGCCATGATAGCCCCTAAAGGACCCCCGGAGCTTCCAGGAACAGAACCCTGCAGAGCAGCCAAGACACTGCAGTAGAATGTTTGGCTGAAAAGACGGTTTTCCAGCCAATTTTGAGTCTTTTTAAGTGTCCAAATGATGTTTCTGTTCTATTACAGAGCAGTATGATCAAAAATAAGACAGAGGAGGAAGAAAGGATGGGGAAGAGAGAGGCAGAGTTTGGAGAGGGTGGACATATCAGATTCATACCCCCCCATATCCCTTTTTTAGTTCATAACTGCCAAGGGTATTAATAATTAATGAGGACAATTCTCCGGCGTCTGGATGAGTCATACTTTCTGCTACTTGGTTTCCCAAAAGCCCCATAGGTTGGATTAACACAGAAATAGGAAATCTGAATTTTTAACCCTAAAATGGAACAGGCATGAATGTTTGAGAAGTGTCTAAAAACAGATGGAGTGATGATACCTTCTAGACAATACATACAGTGCCAAAAAAGCTTCAAAAGCTTTGAATGAAAGAGGAAATTTTGGATTGAAACAACAGAAAGAGATGAAAAATAACATGCAGAGGTCTGTGAATGAGGCCACATGGAAACAGGCAAAATATGATGATATTTCCTCTCTGAAAACTGCCTTCCTGACATTTTTAGAGCATCAAAAGGAGATCTGAAGCAAAACAACAGCACCAAAAAGTGCGAAGATGTCAAAGCTTCAAATGCTTGGCTTAGTGTTAAAGTTTTGCTTGAATTCAAAATTTTAGCTCAAAAATAAAGTTAAATCAGTGTTGATGAGATGCATTCCAACGCTTTAGATATGCTTCTTTACTCTATGGTGAAGCACAAATGGTTTCATGGCCTTAAGTGTAACAAGCAGCCGTTTCCACAGCTAGTTTCCTCAAGCTAGACAGACTAAGTAAACAAACGTATATTATGCTTGAAGGGTGGCTAGTGTTTGTACATGAACAAAGCAAGTACAACATTATGTCACTTGAGCTGGACTTGGTCCAACACTGAGCTGTCAGACAATCCAAGAGTTCTGTGAAAAACTCAAAGTGTGTATAAAGGAGTTGGCAGTCTCAGTGGAAAAATCTTTTTTTTTTCTTTTTTTTTCTTAAGTAGCTCAGAAAAGCCGAGGGGATGTTAACTAAAAGAAATAGGGGGACACAGTGCAAATAGGTGCTGATTTTAATACCTTGATTTCAACATGATTATACAAGAGAAAATTAACCAATATACAGGAGATTTATGACCGATAGAAAATTGTATTTATTATACTTTCCAAGATACATTCTATTCATTTGTAATGTCAATAAACACTCATAATTTTAACGTAACAATACTTTTTAAATAATGACCGGATAGAGTTAGATTGATAAAAGAATTTCGAAATAGAACCTGTCTTGACAATATAACCTCAAACTAAATAAATTAAACAAAATTATTTGAAGCCATTATGACTGAGCATTTTTACTAATATTGCACATGGTGTTTTATGATATGATTCTTCCCAGATCTACCAATTTAGAGCTTCAATTATCAGCTGCCCTCGTCCCATGAATGTCTCTATTCCCATCCCAACAACTGTTGAACCATATCAAGTTTAATGCACATTTATTTTGGTTGCATAATGTTAATAAGAAACCTTTTACAAGATACTGTGGGAGATATAAGAATAAGGAAACTGCTTGAAAGTTCACAGACTCTATCAGGCCTCAGCTTGTCGTGCGACACAATAAAAAGGAAACATCACAGATCACATTTCACAACCCTCTTCCAGGTTGAGTTCTTCAGCAAACTGAGAGAAACAAAAACCATTGAATTGACTCAACAGTCACGTCTGGTAGCCTGAATTAGCTCTGATGCATCATTCTATCAAGTCCTTTCCATTCTATGTGTATTATTTTTTTTAAATAATACCAATAACTCTTTAAATAATCCTGCATAGAAAAATAAATTAACTATGTTGTTAAATTTTTTTTTACTACGAATTGAGAGCTGACGAGGGGAGGTGGATCACCGATTGAATTATATTTGCAGTTTGTTTGACAATTCTGGCTTGTAGTCTCTTAATGATGATGCTTCGTTGTACAGTAGGTGCGTGTGTATGTGTGTGTGTGGGCATGTGTAGATGTTTGTCCTTCCTTGTAATTTACAAACCAGTCCCACAGATACAAATAATGTAAGACTTACAAAATAAATTCCAGATTACGCTTACATGGCAAGCAGCTTTGTAATTTTTTATCCTTGGGTTTTTCATTTTTCAGAAACAATGTCCTCTGACAGTGTGTGTGCCGTTAGATTTCACCCAAAACATACAGTCACTGTAAGAAGCAACTTTGAAGAGAAACACAACTCCATTCAGAAGACACTATATTTAACATGGCTCTTTACACAAAGAGAACAAGTCACGAAAGCATTCCCCAAAAGAGTTTTGCAGTGCCTCCAATCCCCATGAATGAAAAACAGGAGCCGTTTAGCCTCCCGGCAAAGAGCAGGTGTACTGCTACTGGTGTGTAATCCAGACAAGATGGCAGAGAGTCTGCAGCCGACTCCAGAGAGCATCCCCAAGAACAAACAGATATCCCCGCAATAAAAAAAAAAGGAAAGTAGCATCCATTGAGTCCCAATTCTATTAATTTCATCCCAAAAGTAGTGGATACTTTCCAGAGCAAAAGACAACAACCAACATGCCCTCCTTTTTCAATTTTTCTTTTTTTTTTAAATGAGGGTTGAAGACGGCGAGGTATATTCTCAAGCACTGTTTTCAAGACCCTTTGATTTGGTTGGAAAAAAAACAAAAGGAGGAAAAAAGAACAAGAAAAACAAAAATGAAAGATAAGTACCCATTTCAATAGCAGCAAAAAATACTATGACTGTCTGGTTGCTTTTTCGGGTGTCCTGTGGTGTGTATGTGAGATTCATACAAGTAATGGCAAGGATAATCCAAAAGGTCTTTTACTGTGAAACAGATCCACACTGATTCTAGTAATAGCTTTTGTATTGTGGAGCCATTTTGTCCATCTCTGCATTGGTCATTAAGGATTTCCAGAAGGCACTTTTTGCTGTGTGTGGGAGTGTGTGTGTGCATGTGTGGCTGCAGAGAGGGAGATGAAGACAGAAAGCGAGAGATCTGGGGGGTTGTATAGTGTGTGTATGTGTGGCCAGAAAGAAGCAGAGAAAGGCAGATGTGTTTGGCCGTCTGTCTGCCTGTATGTGTCTGACTTCCTTGTCTATGTGTGTGATCAATGCACTAAATCAAACACAACAATCCCTACATTTTACTCAGTGCAGTCTGCTCCTCGAGCACCTGCAGGTAATCAGGCGTTCCTTGGAGCTTGGCTTTCAGCTCATAATACTCACTTTTTCTTTGCTCCACCACGATCTTACTGTGGTTCCCTCCTATCAGAGAGGATTTCTTCATCTTTTTATCCAGCGTTTTCTCTGGGTAGCGGATTTCGTATCCGCCCATTCCTATACTGTTGAAATCTCTTTTGCTGTCCAGGAAGTTCTGGATGAACATGCTGGGCTCTCGGTGTGGGAGGAATTCCTCGAGTTCGTCGATGGTGCTAAGGCGTTTGTTGCGCTCCAAAGTGGAAAGCGAGTCTTTGTCCTTGTCGGCGCTGTTCCGGAGGATGATCTTTTGCCTCTGTGAGTCTGCAAACTTGAACCCAGCGTCAATGTCTGATGAGCGTCCGATCCCACAGGTGTGGCTCTTACCGATGTGCTCAATGGTCTGAGGGATAAACGTCTCACCTCCCAAGTCATCCCCTGGAATTGAACCTTTTTTGCCGGATTTGTGGCTGTGTCTGCGGAGTTGCAATGACATAGAGCCACATTCCTGATTCCCAAGCCCCTCCTGCCTGCCCACTGGTTTTTTATTCCGCCTCAAGACAAAGACTAGAAGGCAGAAGGCCACGAACACAGTAAGAATAAGCACTACAAGAATGCTGAGGATCATGATAGAGAGAGGCACAGGCCCACCTGGTGGTGCTTTGCCGACTCCAGCTGGTGACACTGAGGTCAAAACAGGGGTGGCGCTAGTAAGAATATATGGTGGTCTTGCAACAAGTTTAGGACACAGGATCTCATTTTTCAACAGGCGTAGCTCGATGTTGGAGAACTGCACAGGAGAGGCACATTTCACCTCTTTGGCTGCCACTCCATCACTTAACTTCTCTAGCCAGAGTTTGAGGGCGACAAGATCACAGGAACACTCCCATGGATTCCCTTCTAGGTCTATCTGGGTCAGTGATTGCAGCTGGTCCAAGACACCACTCACTGGCAGGGTCATGAAGTGGTTGTTTTTCAGATTCAGTCTAGCTAAAGAGACACCTGCAAACACATAGGCAGGAAGACTCCGCAAAACATTGTTGTTGAGATACAGAAGTTGTAGGTTCGGCATGGAGTCAAATGTTCCTGCTAAAATTTCTTTTATGGCATTGTATTCCAAATATAGGTACTGCAGGTTTGAGAGGCCCAAAAACATCTCTGGGTGTAACTGTTCAAGCTGGTTTCCATTCAAATACAGTCTCCTCAGGTTGGTGAGGTTAGAGAACACACCTTTCTGAACTGTGACAATTTGATTGCTGCCAAGATGCAACAAATCTAAACCCTCAAACCCTTGGAAATCTGTTGGGCTTATATCATGGATGTAATTTCCACTCAGATGAAGTTTCTTGGCATTTGGGGGCTTAGGAATGAGATCAGCTAAATTTTTAATGTTTCTCTCCTGGCAGCTAACACTGATGCCAAAGTCGGAGGGGTGGGCTTTACAGCTGCAGGGCTGTGGGCACATCAGTGGAGGAGTCCGTGTCTGAAAGGAAACAATCTGGCTATTTCTTCCAAAAGGGGGTAAACCAGCCACAATACCATTACCATAAATCTTGGAGGAGTCAGTGGTTTTTGGCGCTTTTGTGGCTATGGGAACCACGGTGGTTGGAGACATTTTGGAGGGTGACTGTCCGTTATCTGGTGGTACAGGCGGCATCCTAACATCAAAGTCACTTCCTGTTCCCATGGGGCAAAGTTCCTGTTTGTTTGTTTCTTTCAGGAGTCTCCCATACAAGTCGCTTGGGGTTTCACATATGGCCTCACCAATAAAAATATTATAAGGCATGTTTTCAAGCCATGCCTTGAGAGGTGCTAAATCACAGGTACAATTCCATGGGTTATCATCCAGCTGCAGCTCTACAATGCGCCCGATATGCTCCAGAACTCCTAAATAGGGAAGTTTCTGGATCCTGTTTCCCCTTATATCCAGGTGTGTTAGTGAGGCAAAGCGAAATATGTTGTCAGGAAGTGCCTGTATGAGGTTATCATTCAGGATGAGCACTTTCAGCTTGTGCAGTTTATTAAATGCTCCCTTTTCAATGTATTTTATCAGGTTGTAGTCAGCCTGAAGGTATTCCAAGTTTTCTATTCCTTGGAAAGTGTCTGCTCTCAGCACCTTTAACTCGTTATTGTTAAGGTGCAGCTGTTTCAAGGCGCTCATCCCCATGAATGCTCCACCCTCAATGTTCTGCAGTTTATTGTTCCCCAGCTGCAGTGACACAGCATGGGTGAAATTGAGGAATGAGTTCGGATACAGTATGATTAAGAAGTTGTTCTGAAAGTTCAGGTGGTATAGGGACGAGGCCGGTGGGATAAGCTGCGTGGGTCGATAGACGGTGATCTTCTCGCAGTTGACGTACAACACATTTTCCACCGACATGCAGGAGCAAGCGCTGCAGGTCTCTGCCATCAAATCCAAGGCAGACGGGTCTGACATCTGGGGTCCATCCGACATGGAGGGGGAGGAGAGGGACGAGGAAAGGGAGCCGGAGATGGAAGAAGAAAAGGCTGCCAGCAGGAGTACGAGCAGCATCTCGCCGGTTAGAAATCCTCCCCCAGAAAACCATTTAGTTACCTTGGGAGAAAAAAAAAGACAGGTGCGTGCACAAACATTCACACACACACACATACATGTATGCAAACAAGCCGAGGGATGCATGTGTGTGCAAACACACGTACACACGCACACACATACACATACACACACACATACACACAAAAATCAAACCATCAAAATGCATATTTGATATTTATAACCATCATTTTGTATATTCTTTACTTATATTTTTAAAACTAAAGGCCACTTCAAGAATGTTATTGTTACATTAAACTGTGAGTACAGATTGTAAATTGCCGTGGCAATTATACAGATATCAGGATATTAACTTTTCTTTTTTAATAAATGCCGTAGGTAGCTCTTGCTTTGACAAAATGATTCCCCCTAATCATTAGACAACAGAATTTAGATTATTCAGTACTGCGGGAAAAGTACTCAAATCCATGAACTGCAACACATCTATGTATTTTATTCTATTACTCGAAGCATGAAGCACCGTCTTGGAAAATGTCTAAGACAGCAGCACGACTAAATTCTTCCCCTCTCAGCATATTGAACACAATCAAAGTCAAACGGCTGCAGTTCTCTCTTTCATGGGGGTCTCATTTGAAGCCAGCAGCAGCAACACCACCACTAAGCAGCACATTCAGGTTATTTAGGAGAACAACTGTGAGACCAAGGGGAAGAGGAAGAATTGGGACTGTGCCCATTGCTGACATATTGAGAGGGTTTAAGGGGCACGCGTTTATCACACAGTCAACCACTTTTTCCCCTTATTTGACACCAACTAGAAAAATGAAAGAAAAATGACCTTCAAATCTAGAAATGTAGAAAATCCGGTAATTTTAAAGGGACAGAAAGGAAATCTGCACTTACCCAAAGCTGAAGTGATAATGAATGCGGCTCCCACTGAAGACACGGGGCAGCGTTGGTGAGACATGGAGACGTGCGCAAACAGTCCTCCCAGCTGAAGTAGAAGGCAGACAGTTATAGGGGCGCAACAAGGTTTCTTCAGCCCCTATATCCCCATGCAGGCTACTGTGTTTCAACCAGAGTCGGGAAAACTGGAGGGGGGTGCGGTGGAGATAGAGAGAAAGGAGAGGGGGTGGCTCCGATTTCACCCGATGCGTCTCTTGCTGACGGGCTCCTCTTGCTTGGAAAAATCACCCCTCTGGTCTTTCGGTCCCCAAGGTGGTTGTACTACCTCCATGGGAGAGCATTGAGTCGGTTGCAGGAGAGATAGAGAGGATGGCAGAAAGGAGAGAGGGAGGAAAAGAGAGAGAGAGATAGAAGAAGACAAAGAGAGAGAGAGGGAGAGAGAGAAAGAAAGGGAGAGGCAGACAGCTTTTAGAGATCTTGACGGCGCGTCCGGCGACTCCAAGGCGTGAAAAAAGGCGCAAGATGGTCGGTGATGCGGTTTAATAAGTCCGTCATTCTTAGAGTTTTAGAGGGGGGGAACTGGAGAAGGAAGGTGAACAGACTGGAAAAGAAAAGGAAAGAAAGAGAGGATGGCCAACACTGTGCGTCTGACTTCAGCTTGGCTCAGCAACCCCCAACCATCCAATGAATAAATACTGGTTTGTTTCGAGAGAAGTTGCGCACCGGGATTATGCTTCAGAGGGCAAAAGCAGCCACAACGCTCCCATCAGATTTTCTGAAACAGGATGATATTTTACATGGAGGCAACATAAATCCAGTCCTTTCATTTGACCCGTCCAAAACAGCTTTCTTTTCAGAGATCAGTTTTTTTGCACAGAGAGGCAGCAAAAATGCTTATTTTTTGTCTCCATCCAAGGGTGGATTTTTTTTAAGGGACGGATGTAAAAGAACGGCTATGGCGGTATCGAAGCTCCTCTCCCGACGAAAAAAAAAGACAGAAAAGCACAGGGAGAAACAAGAGAGAGAAGTCAGGACAACAGAAACCGGTGCGTAAAAATGAATAATGCAGTTATTCAGCCTTTAGTCCGCTACGGTGCAAGTGAGGAGCTGGAAACTCCGCGCTTCCTCCCGCTTCCATCGGCGCACACAAAAATGTAGCCAAAATAAAACTTGGTGACGAAATGTAGGGATTTTTTTAAAGCCAAAAATATCCAGCTGGATGAAATGGGGGGAATAAGAAGAGAGGGGAGCGAGCTTGTGTCTCTCCCTCCTGTAAGACAGAACAGTATCCGTGTCAGGCGCATAAGAACGCTGGCTCCTTCTACAGCCGCATTCACTGAGCTTCCCACACGAATAAAAGAGGAGAATGCAGAGATGTAGAGGGAGAAGAGGAGGGGAGGGAGGGAGGTGAGTGAGTGAGAGAGAGAGAGAGAGAGAGAGAGAGAGAGAGAGAGAGAGAGAGAGATAGAAGAGGGGGGATCTCTCAGTCTCTCACATTGACCGAAAATAAATAAAATAAAAAAATAAAAAAACTAACTTCAGACCTTGAAACAGATCCGTTATTATGAGCGCACTCTTCAGTGGCTGACAGTTTATAAGATTCTTCTAATTATCTTACGTTTCTTGAAATTTTAATACAAGGAGGTTTTTACTTTTTTTTTCTGTAACGTCAAAGGGGATCGAGATCAAAGCTGATGAAAGGCAAGGAGGGGAGCGCGTGTGTTTGGTGTGTGGTTTGGGAGGGGGGGGGGCTAAAAAACGCTTTACCTGCCAAATCGTCGCATTGGACTTGACTTGCGCGACGCGACCTGAGCGCGTGCCCGAGGTCCAGCAGGAGAGAGGTAAGGATGGAACGAGAGAGGGAGTGTGTGTGTGTGTGTGTGTGTGTGTGTGT
Organism: Acanthurus leucopareius; assembly: GCA_029814765.1. NCBI lineage: Eukaryota > Metazoa > Chordata > Actinopteri > Acanthuriformes > Acanthuridae > Acanthurus > Acanthurus leucopareius. The sequence goes on along the minus strand of JAQMCX010000058.1, from coordinate 3,281,819 downwards.
GTGTGTGCTTAAAATCGGGCTCGGGGGCGCGCCTGTGAGCGGCATTTTAAATAGAAGGGAGAGGTAGAACGAACGAATGAGAGAAAGAGAGAGAGAGAGAGAGAGAGAGAGAGGGAGAGGAGGAGGAGGAGGAGGAGAGGGGGGTTATTATTCAAGAGTGCTGCAGTCAGACCGGCTGCAAGAGGGGAAAAAAGGGAGAAGGAGGTGGGAAATCAGTCAATCAGAGACTTGCGCGGTTCACATTTTTCTCTCTCTTTTTGTGTGTTTTGCAGGAGAGAAGAGATCGGAGCAAAGCGAGGAGGAGAGAGGAGATGGAGCGGCGAAAAGGAGGAGAGAGAGAGGAGATGAGCGCCTTAAGGTACGGCTACACCCCTACTTTAACATTATTTATCTACAAAATTGTATATCTCCTTAAAACGATTGACAAGTTATCAATCTATCTATTCATGCATCTACCTGTTTATTTATCCATGTGAGATGAGTCCCGGGTTGAATGTAGTGGCAGCGTGAGTGTCGCGCTCCTGTCCATAGCTGACACCCACGAAGAAAAGGGAGTTGCACCTGAAACCCGACAGTGTTCGGCCTCGCCGGAAGCCTCACCTCTGGTTTCCTCTTGCAACAGGCGACGGAGCCAAGTGACGCACAAATAAGACCAGGGCTCGAGAAAGGGGAGATGGGAAGTATGGATTTCACCGGCCTCACAGCATGGGTGTGTTTGTTAAATGTTAGAGGTTACGGTGATGCTGCGCTTGATATGGATGTTGTCTTGTATCAAATTATGCACGAAAACTTTCCCTCGACTGAAAGAAAAGAGTAACTGCTCACAGGTGGGATTAACCTTCACATGATTAAACAAAGAAAAAAGAAAGTTTATAATGAAGTATTTTTTAATGTATTGGTGTATTTTTTAATATTATCATGTGACAACCTAACATTTGAAGTATGATTCACGTTACTTTCTTATACGTTACGAACTATTTGATATATGCAATGCCCAGAGTTGCTTTCTACTTTTTAAGACTTTTTTTTTTTTTACAGAAAAGATATTAATCATATTTAATCAGATTAATTCAGAATTAGATTTCAAATTAGTGAAAAGCAGAAACTTTGATTTATGTAAGTGTTGCAGAACTCGCATTGGAATGCATTCATGGTATTAAATAACCTAAAATGTATTACTGTGCAGTTTCAGAATAACAATATCAGTACAGGGAAGAGTAACTTTAAGCACATTTTCAGTAACAATAATCATATCACATATGTCATAATCATGCTGGTGCATGCTTGTTTGTATGTATTTATAGATATAAACAAAGGTTTCATTTGGCAAAACAATCCTGAGTCAAGATCCACTGGCTTTCTTTTCTGGAGCTTTCATCTAAAAGAACGGATAAAGCCTCTAAGTAAACACTGAGTCAAGATTGTTTTGTCAAACTACTATTTCTGATGTGAAAACTGCTGCAGTGACAGCCCTCCAAAACGCTTCCTGCATAATCACGACACTGAAGCCCCTAAAAGAGACAGCTTTTTACAATTATTTGCAGCATGTTCTGTTAAAAAGTAACACAAAAAAACCATTCATATCACATGCTTATGAAGCCTGGTTTCTGTGTTAGAAAATAAAAAGAAAAAAATGCTTCATGGTGCCACTCTATTGTATGATGTCTGATTGCAAAAAAAAAAGTCTCCATAGTGGATGTTATCCTTCAACTGCAGAGGTTAATTATCTCATAACCTTACATGAAAAGGTGGTATTTCTGTTTTGGAATAATGTGTGTAATAGAATGTAATGTGTCAGCTTCAACTAAATCATTTCATGTTTGAAAGACAATAATTCACTGCACAAAAGACTGCACACATTAATGGAAGTGTGATGTCTGAACAGTGGATGGCAAACGCTATGATCTCTCAACAGTCTTCCATGGAAACGATCACCTGTACTACAAAGCCAGCTGGTCATTAAGGATTCCAAACTGTACGCTGTCATGTTTTGATGGAACGCTCATTCTCCATTATTTCTCATTAAGCTGAATCCAGCAGCTTTCTTGTGCAATTCATGGTTCAGTATTTATGAAAAAGAGGGCAGGCACATGACTAATTGATTCACAGTAACGTATGCAAACTGGGGTATGGTTGAGTCCTAATAACCAGCTTCAAAAGTAGCTCTGACACTTGCATGAAAAGAGCATATCAAGCATTCCTCCACAAGTCACCCCGGTGTGTGTAGATGAATACGTGAGACAGAGAGTGTGTCTGTATGAGTGTGTATGAGTGCGCTGATATTTGACAGTCTTGGACACGTTCCTACACTGGCTGTGAGTGGCCTGAGGGAAGCAGGCCTACTAGAGAATGAGCCAGACAGTTGGCAGGGCCTCTGCTTCCGTCTCAGCTGTCATTGGTAGTCTGGCCATGTGGCTGAGACACTGCTTCCTGTGTCCAAACACTGGAAAAAAAAATAAAAAAACCTGGAATCTCGTGAGCTCTAATCCCATTTATTGGATTAAATTAAAGCATTTTAATATGTGTTGAATGGGATTGTGTTGCACCCCTCATTTTTGCCCCTTGTTTTGTCCCCTCTCAGCCACTGTGAATGCTGGGAATGTCTCCTGTACTCAGATTTTACTGTTTGATGGGTTGCCCCCATCTGGACAGAAACGTAACTGCACCGCATTCAGAGGGCAGGTAGGTAATGCAGCTCAGGTGAGGCCTTTTCATTTCTGTGTGCTCATTTTGATAATGTTTTATAGATTTTCTCAGCCATGTGGCACATTGTCACGCTCACTGATCAATGGCTCTTGCCTGTTTGAGGCGCAGACACCTGTTGTCCTGCTGCAGCTGTTTGCCAGCAGCAGCACTGATGCAAAACTAATATTGTTGCAAATCTGATAGCAGCAGGAAAGTCAATTTATTTCTCTTCTACAGAACAAATGAAAACTCATTTATCCCATAATAGGCCTGTGAAACATAACATTTTTTTCTCTATTTCATTAAAATTCAATTTAGTGGGAAAAGTATGACATTTACTTTAAAGGTTCATAATAATTCATTCAGTGTTTCTAAACATGATTTACTTATAAGGAAAAAAAAAGTCTAGACCTTTACTTTTAAGCAAGGGTGTAATTTCCATTAGGGATGGTTGGTGTGTGTGTGTGTGTGTGTGTGAGAGAGAGAGAGAGAGAGAGAGAGAGAGAGAGTCCTCCTTGCTTTTATTGTTTCATCCAGATGAGAGAAAAGAGGGGATAAAAATTGCTGCACCCTCATAGCAGTAAGCTTAAGAAGTAGTGGTGACTTATTGATGGACTTTGTTATGACCTGGGCTTTGTCTCTCATGCTACATAAAGTCTTCCCCTCTGCAAAAGAGAGGGACTGCAGGCACACAGCTGGAAAAGTGCTCCAAACACCTCTGCACACTATTATGAGTTAAAAAACCTCACTTTTATCTATATTTTGCACTTAAAACTCTACCAAATTATGCCAAAAATGAACATTAGTTTAAAATGAAAAATAAGATATTGCAGCAACCTACAGTGCTGTTTTTGGTTACAAGCCATTTATGATATACATTTATCATTGAGGATTGTGTATAGCAGCTAAAAAAACAGCTAAAAGTGGTTTTAGGTGGTGTTAGTTTCTTACTGCTACCTACTGATTGTAATAATAGATTAGTGATTATCATGATACAGTAACTTACAAAGTATTCCTTCATTTGTATTAGACCCCAATCATATTAGAACACATTATATGACCTTTTTCATAATTTATAGATTGATCTTTATGCGTTGCATGTAGGATTTTCATTATCCATGCACTTCTGACTCTTTCTGCCCCCTGCCCACATCTGCAACCTAAGTTATGTCCTCAGTTGTAAGGAAAAAAAAGATCTAATACAGGACCCCAGTGAAGGAAAAATGAGGCACACACTGGGTGTTAGGCATCCTCGACAGTCTTTTAGCCTACAGTAAATCTAGTCTAATACAAGACATATGACGCGATGATCCACCGAAAAGAGGCCTGCAGTCTTTCATTGTGAGGCCAGGCCTGCAGTTTATGAAAGTCTAATGTAAGCAGTAAAAATGGGCTGAATGTGGTGTTGTATTAAGAAAACCGAGATTTTACTGCATGAAGCTGTAAATTTAATACTGCTGTCAGTGTGCCAGTGATGCACACAGAATTCTTAGTGAGAACCTGACAATAGGATCACTGGTTTGAATCCTCAAACAAGTGCTGCCAGCACTCAAAACATGGATGCATCATTGTTAATCAGGTAAATATTCCTGAGGCACAGCTTCCAACTCTTTTTTTTTAACAAATTGGCAAATCATTAGTACATGTGCAGAGCTGTCCACGAGGTACAATATGACCACAGAGGAGATTTGTTTTGAATGTATTTAAAGAGACTAGCATTAATACTACTATTTTCAAAGATTTTAACATTATTATCATTTAGTAAATCTAGTTTTCTATCTAACCAGTAAACTGCATTTACCAGATGCCCCGGGTCTTGTAAATTAGCTTCTATTTGGACAGCTAAAAAGACAACCAGCAGGGTTCTGAGTCAAGAGTACAGAGGGGCATGCCAGCAAGTCAGTAACACTCACACTGAAGCCTCACTGCCCACCTCTGATTGATTGTCACTCACAGTGTGGTCTGTGGCCTATATGTGGTACAAGAGTGGACAGGTCACGATTCTTGACTGACCTGCAGCTACACAAGAACAGTTAATTATAAGACATCACATCCCAGCGTGCTTGTGTGGATGTGAGAAAAAAGCTCACAGTGTGCTTCACAGTAACAAACAAGATAATAACACGTTTGAAAGAGTATTCATATCAAAGAAAAGCAAACATTGTAAGTTGTGTAAAAAAAAACTAAATGTCACTGCATGCTGTAAATAGTGTCATTGTGAGTTACTGTGAATTCATAAAAAAAAAAATGACGAGGAGGGCAGTAAGAGGAACAGAGCTCACTCTCATCCTTTTGAGGTCTAAATGCAGATTTATTTTTCCTCCACAAGGTGTTTCAGTGGTCCTTGTCCACAGGCAAGCGCTCAGAGAACTAATTTATCTACCATGAGATTCAAATTGTTCAAACTTTGGTGGTATTTCTGTTTTAAAAAAATTGCAAGCCAGCACTGTCTGAGAAAAAGGACTACTTCAAATCTGCATACCTGGTTTACTGCATGAAGGCTGAAGTTGTCCAACACCAGCACAATTTACCTGATTTGGCACCTTCAGACCTAAACTTTTCCCCATAGAAGAGGATGGAGCTCAGTGGTTGTCTTTTTTGATAGTAAAGGTGACATCACTGCTACTGCGGACCACTTTCTGGAGGTACAAGATGCCAGCTTCTATAAAGGAGGGGTATATTTGCTCTAAGACCACTGGACCAAGTGTGTATATGTAAGAGGGAACTGTGTTGAAAAAAAAATGTGCCAGGTTTTCTGTAATGTTCTCCTTCTACCCCAGGAAAGAACTTATCTTCACTCCTTGTTTTTAACCAAAATCACATTATTCCTAAGTATTTGGTTGACTCCCTTAACCAAGTGCTGTAGGTTCCTTAAAATAAGCATGATATATATAAAAATAACACACAAATAAACAAATAATAAAATAAAATGTATTCAGGTTTGAGTCACAACATACTTGTTATGTAAAGCAAGAGTGGATATTGTAGGTAAAGAATACAATCTATTGTCAGGAAACATTTTTCTGATATTCCATATATTTTGATATTGCCATTTCACAATTTTGTGATGTTTTTTTTTTTTCAGAATCTCAGGTCCTTTTTTTTCTCCATAGTAGTTTTATCTCTTTATGCCTCTATGTTATATTTAAATTTAAGCAAACCATAACAATTGGTGTTTCAGCACACGGACATATCCAGCAATGAGTGGTCACAAGTAGACACTGCTTCCTTTTAAAGTGTCACTGAAAAATTTAATCACAGCTTAATGCACTCCTGGTGTACGGGTGTGAAGGAGAGGGGAAAGTAGAAAAGGAAGGTATGCTCTACATCTACTAGTCTAGACCACTTATAAGTCCATGTGGATCAGGATGTAAAGTCAATGTAATGTAAAATGCATGAAAAGTAATAGGACTGCTGAAACTGACCGTTCCTTCTAAGGCCGCGCAGAGCTGACAAAGTCAGAGTCAATGTGACTTCTTTTTCTTCTTTATGCACTTCCATTAAAACCAGATCAGTGTCAAAAACAACAAGATTTGTTCCACTTTTTTAACTTCTGCTGCCTGTGTCCATAGCTGCATGCAAAGGGTTCAAAACAGGACTTGAGGATAAATCACACTTAAACTTTAATTGGCTTGTCTTTTGTTTGTCAGTTGTCAGGCAGCTAAAATTGGATATTTAACACTTTAGTATTCAATGCACCTCTACAGGCTTTGTAATCCAAACTTCAAAAATACAATTAGCCTTTGCAAGGACTCTTAATGTGTATGAAAGACTTTCCACATCACTTTGACACATTGTAATCAGTTGAAAATAAGTTGAGCATCTGTTTTCAGAGGGCTAAATAAAGGATGACACTTATTTTGGGTGTAATAATCCAAGCAGAAGCATTGCATGTTGTCAGCACTGCAGGACAGTTTTAACCCTGAGAGCGACCCCATGTTTTGAGCTGAGTGTGCAGCCCATTTTTCTCTAAGCCAGCGATGAAAGGAAAATAAATGCTTGCAATGTCGGCTAGTTTTTACATAAATCGGCAGTGTTTGATAGCTCATTATTTATTTAGCAGCATGTGCCATGGCGTGAGGCGCTCCCCTATTTATAACAAACAGTTGAGATGTACAGAGCGCGTGGGATTATGCAAACAGAGTCATTGAGACAGAGGGAAGCGTGGAGGGACTGTTCTGTGTCCTACAGAGGGATGACAGGACATGAGCTGCTGGGCCTGTACCAACCTTAAATACACACAACCTGTGCTGTACAGAGAAAAAAATCCCCTCTTTCTAGGTTGGATCCAGTCATCTGTGGTGTCTTTTCAGGGTGCTGTACTCACCATGTGAGCCTGTCATAGTTCAGTCCAGGGCTCATCCACTGCGTCCACCGAGACACACAAAGATATAGACAGAGGTTAATTGGGCTCAGATGCACCTCGCTGTCCCGATGGGCTCGGCCTGCCGCTCAGCCAAGACTCAGCCCAAGCCCCAGTTTCCACATGAACACACAGAGGCTTTGTTCAAATGTGCACTGTACTCTGATAGAGGGTCACGGTCTGGTTACGGTCTGTTTCAGGATTGTCTGCTAATATGTACAGTATATTTAACACACAACTTTGCGTGACAAGTCAGCAAATGTGAAATCTGAGGTCTGATATTTGCACCTACTACCTGCTTTTAAAGGATTTATTAAAACTAGTAAAAAAAAGCCAACATTTGTTGATTCTGCAGTGACAAACAAACTAATTATTTCAGATTGGCAAAAATGTGATTTCTGCTTGGTTAAGATTGTACATCAAAACACCTCAAACACTTCCTGTTAACAGTTCAAAATCAGTGTTCAAGGTGCTTTATATTACACTTTGCCCTTCTGGTTATAGGATTAGGTTAACATTTTGAAAATGACCAGTTTACTCAATTACGATAACAATAGCGACTGTGTCTGTACATCATTGAAACCAGTTGCTGATCAGCTCAGCTTAGCAAAAGTAATTACTGGAAACAACTAGCCAGGCTCTGTCCAAAAGTTAAAGCTCACTAATTATGGGCGTAATGGTACAACACCTTCAACACTTCAGCTTTTCTGCAAATGAAACAAACCAGATGTGTAACTAAAATTGCTAGTAGGCAGATTTTCATAGGGACAGAGCAAGGCTAGCTGTGCCATGGTTTCTAGTATATGCTCAGTTAACACAACACTCTAAGGTGAATCTGCTATAGTTCTTGGTTGTTAAAAATATTTAGTGATTTGCATGCAGTCTCTGTTTTTACTCCATACAGAAAGTGATGCGCAACAGGACATGCTCTCTGTTGTTTTTCAGTGTCAGAATGTCTCCTTGTGTGACCCTGCTGTGCAGCTCTGTTGGTCTTCTGACGCCTTTAGGTATGCTTGCAAATGCAATGTGATTAATACGATGTCTGCTGTATCAGAAAAGTGATCCAGACCTTGTCCAGCTCTTAATTTACCTTGTTAAGGAAAACAAAACTTTATGACCTGCACTCAATTATACTGTATCCTGTGCTGACTTGTAAACATGACTCCGTCTATCTATGTTGTACATCTGCATACTCAGCAAATTATTTGGCTAAATAAGTAAGAGATTACAGAGACATGATGTAGATTAACATGCCAAAACCTGGAAAAAAAACGTGGAACTATTATGTATTCCAAACAGAATATAACCATTTCTGGATCACTCCAAAGGATGCTGTTTGTTTAAATACACCAGAAAATCAGAATAGTCCATTCAAGTGCAGCTAAATGCAATGTAAAGCTCAAAAGATGGTTTGGGGGGGGGGGTTCAAAACAGCTTAGAGGCATTGTTAGGCATGAGGTCTGGGACTGTCAAATGCCTCATTAGCTCTCCTTAAGTACTGTAATACACAGCTTTGTCCACAACACAAACTCATAGAGTATACAAACTAGCAAATTTAAAATTCATATTTTATGGTATTAAAAGTTATACTTCACATAAAAAATATGCTAAATCCATAATTTAGTTTTTGAAATTGAAGCACATGTAAAAAGTAAAAATACACCCATATGTGAATAAATCAAATATGTATTCATGTGCAAGAACATAAATTGTTTTGTTTTTTTTTTAACCACAGTTATGATTATGATATTATTGTTACAACTGATGATATTAGGACAGTTTACTCACAGAGGTAAATTAATGGCCCTTTTTTTTACTGTATTCCACAAATGGAGTTGCTCAGATGTAGGTATTCAAACTTAAAGTAAGCTCAGTTGTCATGGCAATGAAATGTTACAATAAGCATCACTGATCCCATGACTACAGTTCAATGTAAGACATGTTCACCTTCTGTTTTGTGGTAAAAAAAAATACAGTTTAAAATACCATTTATATCCAAATGAACTCTTACACTTTCAAGAAGTATGTCAGCAAGCACCACAGCTATCTGTTGTATACACACAGTGTATAAGTGGCAATGCCACAGACCCAGAGTTCATAAACTCTCTCAGTGTCTTCTTCTTCCCCTCCGTCTCTCCAACAGCTTTACTCCCTTCCCCTCGCTATATGTTCCTGCCCCTCTCCCCCTCTCTCTCCCTGCCTCAGTGTCTTTTGATATGCTAAGCAGCACCCTATTTATGAATCATTGTGAGAAAACATAGTAGGTAAGGGGACAAATAACAAACACCCCACGTCTGTTGAAGAAGAAGAAAGAGGGATAAAAAGAGGAGAGAGCTGGAGCGAGAAATGTGGGAGATTGTCTCCTCGCGGGCTCCCTGCGATCCATGTCACCCAGGTTGAATAGATGTACATATCATTATCTTTTCCCCAGTACACGGCGATAATGATATAGGACAGAGTAAGGGAAAAGAAAGGAGCCATTGTGTAGTGAGGCTGTGAGCCAATAAGTGTGCCTTGTAGCCTCGGAGCCAATTCTCTGATGCTCTGACCCTGTAGAGCACACAGGCAGGGCCTTCCCTGTCGCTAAGGCATATGGCGGTCAAAATACTCAAAGCCCCCAATCACAGTAATAATATTTGATAAATCTTTGATTATGAATATTGTATTTTTATGTATTAACATTTCTCAAAATAAATAAATAAATAAAAATGAAAGCAACTTTTATATTGTTTTAGTTTGTTTGCGGAAAAGCAGAATTCTCATATGGTCTTTGTAGAGTTTTGTTGTTTTGTTTTTTTTCATTATGCTATTGTGACAGAATAATAGGTATGCCAGGTGTACACATTCAACTTGATTGACTTGACTGATTGATCACACCTGGTTTTGAGGTCAAAATTATTAATACATTTTTAATTACAGGCTGCAAACAAGTATGCAAACTGTAAACCAAACTCCAGGTGAAGCAAAGCTTTTGTGACAACTTTTTTTATGTTGCCTATGGACTTTTTTTTTTCCTCTTAATTAAGCTGGCAACAGAGACGATCTTCATTTATCATTATGATGCTTATATGTCTCCACTGGTTGGCAAAATGAACAAAATAAACATACTTTTTCTCCTTTTTTTTTATTGTCCTAACCTGTCTCCCACCTCTGCTGCAGTTTGTGTGAAGCAATACTCAAACAATAATACTCCATATTAAATTATAACAATATTTCTCTTAAGTGAACAGCATCTTTCTTTCTTTTGTTTTGTTTTTTTCCCCAAATGTGTTATAGTCTCTTTATGGCAAATTGGACACGGTGTGTTGTTGGTAATTGCTAATTGTGGGGAAAAAAGAACAAAACAAAAATCCGGTTGCCTTTTTAACAGCATCACAATCAATAACATCTCTTGGAAATGTTTTCACTTCACATTAAGAGCATATGATACCAAGGGGAGTAGCCTAACACACAACAGAGAAAACAGAAAGATCCAAAGCTTTTGTGACAGGCTAGCACTTGCTGGCTAGCTTGCTAGCTACAGTAATTCCCCAGCTGGCTTTCTTTCAGGCCACTAGACTGCCTTTTTGAAATGACTGTAGAAATTTTGCTTTCTTGTGTAACTGGGATCTTAGCCAGTATTAGATAAAATGAAAAAAAAATGAGACGGCTTTTTGCTGACCCAACATCTAGTATTAATAAGACTGTGCATTAGAATTCTGTCACAGTTATCATCTTAAATTCAGCCATTAAATACAGCACATATTGTATTCTGTTCTAGTTGGAGTTGAAGGTTGATGGTACATTTAACTTCAGTTATTTAGATTTTTATAGCAATTTGTGCTTTCATTGCTTCCGTGCCAACACACCACAAGTTTGTGATGCCAGGTAGATGATACTGTAGCCTACTGAAAATCATACATTTTTCATTCCCACAGGGATGGTGATGTGAATGTTGGCAGTCTGTTTTTATAAAAAATTCAGTATTGCATGGATGTAGCATGAATGTCCATGGTTTGTCAAAAGGCATGACTTCTGTGTTTTGAATATGGGTACTGAAGGACACTTGACAACTGTTCAATGGCAATGAAGAATCTACCCAGGTTAAAAAAAGAAAAAAATTACAACAAAAGTCACAAACAATACTGCAGTACATCAAAAATAGGAAAATTAATAAACAAATTGTATACCAGAAATATAAACATCAAAAAATCACTGTTAAAATATTTCCTTTGCAGTAAAAATAATGCACTCACCAGAGAAAAACAAGGACGTGACATTTGTTCAAAAGCTTCAACAACCTGTGATTTTCTGAAAAGTAACCTTGTTTGAATGTAAATGTATACGTTTGTTACCTCTTGCATGCAAAGGCAGAATCAGTGTGATGTAGTTGTAGCGCTGAGAAACTTTTAGCAAGAAAGAGAAAGCAAATGATTTGTAAGAGTAAATGAGACAAATGAGACACTAGAGACTACAGCTTCAGAACTGTCTATTACCAACAGTAACAGAAGTACCAGTAACCAAGTCGGTTTGGTTGTCTCAGTGTAAATTAAAAAAAAAAAAATGTGAAAAAAAGTCCTTTCGAAATGGATGTGTAACTTTCCATCGGATGTGTGTTTGGTCCATCTCCGCTCCGCCACAGATAGGAGCAGATAGGTTTCACTGTAGTCAGTGTGTGTGCTTCCCCTGGCTGCTTCCACTGTTGTGTTTCTACTCCGTTGCAGCTCTAGCGATCCGGAGCCCTCCACAGCAGATTCACTATGGATTTTGCTGGAGGGCGGTGAAAACCTTTTCGGTTGTTTGTCAGATATGAGAACTCACTGCTATGAGATCAAAGTGTAAACTTAATTTCTTAGTAAAATTCCACTGAATTGGGATATAAGCAAGTATTGTAAAGATCTTTTCAGAGACCTCGATTTTACAGTCTAATTTGTGTAAATAATAAAAACCGGGTGATTAGCATAATAATTTGTGAATGCATGAATTCATCTATGAACAGATAATGCAAACCTCACTAAAATCAGAAACTCAAATTCAAAAGAATGGCACAAATTCTCTTAGCAAACTCTTCCTGTCAATCAAGTCGTTTTTGATTGACACGTGACCTCTGGGAGCCACTAGAGCTACTGTCTCATCAAAAACAAGTGTTATTAGAGTGGGAGAAAAACAGGAATTCATTGATTACCTCTGCAAAGAGAAAGCTTAAAAATACTCAACACAAAAAGGAGTGGTATCTGTAGCACTTCTGCTTCAGTATCCTCCACCAGCATAATAGTGACACAAGGGAAAGAAAGAAGAGGTTTTGTAAGGGGGCAAGAAATCAGATAGACAAACCGTACTGACTCAAAGACCATGAGTCAGTGTACTCGACGTAGCAGTGGTGCAGATTTGCACACATAGTCTTGTAAAAGTGGAATTTCATTCAGGGGAAAGTCATAACAAAACAATTTCACTGCAGTAAAAAGAAGTCAAGTACTGTGGTTGTTGGCTCAGTTGCCCTCGAGGGTACAGCAAAGTGATATGAAATAACAAAAGCAGGAGAAAAAGAAAGATCATTGAATGGAAGCTCACAAATCACAGAAGAAAGCAAAGGACAGTTTCTTTTCTATTACATAGGTTTCAGACACCAAGTAAATCCAAAAAGAAGCTAGATTAGACCACATGAAAAACTTGTGTGTGAATCGGGATTTTTCTACTACACACTGAGTACAATGATTCGACTGCTATTCAGCACGAAAGAGGAAGTAATCTCTGTGGGGTTGACATGCTACCGCAGTCTGACAGGCTATCCTTGAATACATATCATAAATACAAATTTTAATCCTCATAGTCTTTACCTTGGAATCAAATATACTTCAGATCACGTTTCAATCTTTCCTCTGGCAGTTTTTTTTTTTTTTCTGAGCAGATTTTGTGACAGCCTAACATCAAGGTTGTTTAAAATGACCCATTTTTGGAGGCTACTAACCTACTAGCCTACAGTGTTTTTAGCAGTTTATCTTCCATTTCAGGGACATCAAATGTTTTGGCAGCATCATACAGCCTGTGGCTTAAAACTAAATTAGACTTTTTTCTAGTTAAAACCCATCAACTGTTTCTACAAAATGATTTAAGGATTCAGTTTAATCTTCCCTCAGCCCACTCGTTGGGTCCCAGCCCAACTGGTGTCTGATAAGTGCTGTTTTTACGATCAGCGCTTTCCAGACATTCTCATGGTTAAAGACCCCGAAGGTGATGTTCTTTTTTTTTATTTATGGGGATCTTGACAGAGTCACATTATTTGGTGCATGATATTTTCTAATGATTCCTTTGATTGCGACAATGAAGAACTACATATTTTGACCATGTCTTGCGTTAAACATTACCTTAATTTTTTTCGTGTGCTTTTTGGTAAGTCTGTAATTGCTCCTAAAGTGAGACTATGCAAAACTTTTGACATGTCTCTTGAGCAAAAAGAAAAATGTAAAAGCTGAGAGATTTGTAAGCACTAAACGTACTCCTTCCTAAAACTGTAGCATCAAAACCTTTGAGTGTGCAGAAGTATGTTGAGTGGTATGAAGATGCCCCTGGCAGTTGCACAGGGCTTTGAAGCCAGTTTGACACAAGGGCCAAACAGTTTACATCACATGATGCACACAAGCCCAAAAACATTCTTTTCTCATACGCTTGCACTGTGGAGGAAGCAGTTGTAAAAAGGTGAATACACTGAAAAGTGACTTGTTTAGCTATAAGAATTAGTTTGATTTGGTAAGTGTAGAAAAGCTGTGTAATTAAACCACTAAGTACTCATTCACAATAGAGGAGGGCAGACCTGAAAGTTAACTGGCTCTACCAGCAGAAGCCTCTGTTCAGCATGCGTCATGGTCACACTGGGATAATAGAGCCCAGTATGCATTCATCGGACTAATTTCTTTACAGAGAAGATAACATGGAGCAGATTTTTTTTGCTACTTTAGCTAATTGGGCCCCTACTTCAAAGCTCAATCCAGTTCTCCTTTACAATTCCATGAGTATGACCTGTTATTTAACATTTGCAGTTAATTTTGTAACCTACATTTTGTGACAAACATGTCATTGCTACGCTGCTTTATTTATACAACACTACTGTTACCCTAAAACATACCCCCCAAGTATTTGCCATCATTTTTTATTTTCTGCTTACAGCTAGAGGGGAAACTTTCTCATATTCAAACTGAATATAAGCACGTTTTCATAACAGAAATTAAACCAATTTCTTTTCTTCCCTTTAAATCACTGCTGTTTTATGTTCTTTTTTTCTTTCTTTTAGAGCAACAGAAACTCAAAGGAGTGGTATAATATCCATCTTCACCCTGAATAAATGCACATCAGAGGCATCAGTATCCTCTGAACATCTTGGCTCCCTCCAACTTTTTCTGTAACTGGACCATCTCTCTGACCTCCAGGCCATCTCATCTATTTTTCTGAGGCTGGGGACAAGCCATAAGATTATCAGGCCATTTTATATCGTGACATTTGAAAGGGAAATCCTGATCTGAGGCTTGGCTGGGTCGATGGTCTGAAAAGATTATCTGCTGCCTTGGTGCGATGGGTGTTACAGATTTGGTCTGAACAGACTGGTCCTAGCTGGAAAAAAACAAAAAAATATAAGATCTCACACACCAGTTGGGAGACGAAACCAGTGCCAGTGAGTTGCATCCACTGTTTCGTTTCTCATTAGAGATAGGAGATTCTTACCTTGTGATGTTTAAAGCACCTATATGTGAAGGATTTAAATATTTCTGAATACAGTGAGTCCTTGTGGTTACACTAAAATCAAGAGCTGTTACTCAAGAGACATAGACTTCAATTTTTCCTCTTCTCTTCTCATTTTTCTCCAAACATATTCAGCCATGAAAAGAAACTGAAAGATAATGATCAAAATAAAAAATTACACATAAATCCTTTACAGTATAAGAAACAACTCAATTGTTAAGTAAAATCTACACTCATGCCAAAATGTCTTGAATGTTTTATGTCTTAATGTTTTAATTTGTCATTTTACGATGAGCAAATTCAGAGCAAATGCTTTTTCTGCACAATTTTATTAGAACAGCACAACTTTCTTAATTGTAATAACTGTAAAGGATAGAATAGTGTCTTTAAACATCAAACACATACAATCCTATGACAGATGATTTTTTAGATTTCAACAAATAAATTGAAATGAAAACATTTCAATCACTGAATTAAAATAGTCCCATCTGAACTAAAACTGTCATGTTTTGTTAATCCGATAACTTCATATTATTCATTCAGTCTGACCTTGTGATAATGTTGACTAATTCATTGTTATTCTTGATGGGTTGATTTGTTATGTTTTTCCCAAACCAGTCAGCTGCAAGTGATGCACCCAAAATGCTGATGTCAATTTCACTTGACGCAAAAGCCAAGAAAATGCCTGTAGATTGATATCTTTCACATTACATATATATGTCACTTTAATAGTTGCATGCAGACTCACCTATTTTCTGTGGCTTTTTTTCCATGAACAAAGCAACGCAGTTTTCTATGGTAAAGGCAGATGATGTCAATGTGATGATGTGATATCACGTAAGATCTGATTGGTTGACTATTTCTACAACCCATGGCAACAGCTATCAATAGACACAACATATTGCTGAACAAATCACAGTGTGTAAAGTCAGGTCTGGAACCAAGCTAATATAATATCAAGATGCATATGTGAAACAATTCTTCTGCATCTTCGATGATCAAAGAGCATATAAAAAGATTTAATCAATTATGCTTATATAAAATTCTGGTCTCAGTGAGGGGAAGTTTTTTTTTTCTTCCCTTTAGGTGACCACTTAATCAAGGTTTAATCAAATGGACTGAAGCACTTATCCCCTGTGCAGCAAACATGCTTAATTCTGACATTTAAATGTTTCACTTAGCCCTTTGTTCTTGCTTTTATTGGATTTAACTATATCTCATTGCATCTTATTTGCCATAAACGCTTCTGTGTTTCATCCAAGTCTTTAGCTCAGTTAAAAATGACTTCGCTGCTTGGTAAATTTCCCACTGGGGAAAGTCTTGAACTTGAAGTATCAGCTCAATTTGGAAGCTATTATATACCTCTCAGGAATTTGGAATGAAATATGTTTAATTATAGCAGCGAAAAATAAAATTGACCTAAATGTCTCAGTTAAGTACATTGGACTCCCTCACCTCTCTATCTTTTACTTCCCTCTCTCATCACCATCCAACAATGTCTTGAATTCCTTTAATAAAGTACTTATAACCTATATTTCTGAGTCAAGTATATCTGTCACTCTGTTAATCACCCTATCAGTCTCTCCCTCCTCCTCTCTCCTCTCTCCTCTCTCTACCTCCTGTCACTCCCTTATCCAGCTCTGTTGCACTGAAATCAAATTTTACTTTATCACTAAAAATCCCAGTGCTATATTTGTCATGTTTAAGTGCACTCCTTTCAACACCCTTTTTAACAATGCTGGGCTCCACTCTCGTATCTCTCCTTTCAACAGTTCATATTATTCATGAATCAAATTTATATCAGCCTCAAATGTCTTCACTAACTGCATCTGCCACCTTGTTAATCAGCGCTTGCATATCTCTCTTAATCTAAACAACCTCAGAATATCTACTCGGGCAGAAATAATGATGGTGTCTGTATTATTTGTAAGAAGTAGCGCATCACATCAAATATTAACATGCCCGCCGGAGGAGAGCACGAGACGCTTTGTAGTTGCAACTTGACAACATGAGTGAGGAAATTGAGTTAGAAGGGCCGGTGTTTTCTGTTTGAAGGGGGGCTTATAATCAGTGTCTGGGTTCATTAGGGTGAGATGCGCTGATGATGAATCACTGTTCCCAAAGAGCCGCAGGGTTGGGTGGGGCCGTTTAGCATTTTGATTGCATCATCAGGGGTCTACATCTAAGGCAGGTCCGGTTTAATGAAGTATAAATGATAAACAATGTCCAGAGAAGAGTGTTTGTCAGCCAGTTGCAGGTAAAACGTTACAGGTCACATAAAGTTCATGCTCAGGCTTGTTTGTGTGGCACCTCATTTAATTCCAGGTAAATGTTATGATGAGTTACACAAAGCATACACTCTGTTGCCAGTTGCTTGTGCAGTTATTACAGTAGATGGTGCAATTAGTATGACTTTAATTAGCATGTAGATGTTTTCAGGCCATAAGAAGTTTGTGACAGAATCAAACATGCACAATAAAGTCACTGCAACTTAAAATATGTTGCCATGGCCACACTGTTAAACCAAACCTAGAATTCTGATTAATTTTTCAAAGATACTTCGACGGCACAGCTAAATTTGATCTTAAAGCACTTTATTCAGTTAGAGTGGTTTGTTAATGTAAAACATCTTGAAATGCCAAAAAGGACAACTAAATTCAAAATGGTCAGCTTCTTGTTGAGTGAAGGTATTGCACAAAGTGTCATTTTTGTAGATATAAGTATAATACATGCCTACCAGATTTGGTACATGTAAGTAGAGTTAAGTGGAGGTTGCTCTTTATTGAAGGCTATCAAGCCATTTCACAATACCAGTATTCTTGACCCATATCAGATGTATATTTCACCATTTTCTGCTCTCGTGTTACTGAATAAGCCATGGTCATATTCTAATCAGTTTGATGACATTTTAAAGCAGCCAGTGATTTGAGCTCTGCTTTCTTTTTTTAAATTTTTGCATAACAATCAAACATAAGTTTTAAAAGACAACCTCTTTCTCTTTTTTCTTGTCATTTTCTAATCAGAGTTAGATGGTCCTGCTGTGCCTGATTGCTCTTAAAAATCGGTGGCCTTGACATCTTCATTTGTAGTTTTTCCTCAGTAAAACAGGAAACCAAAGTGATATGACAAGAAAGGTGTGATGTGAGCACTAAATTAGCATCAGGGTGTGATCAGTAACTGACAGCAAGTTCAAATGAAAGAAGGTAGCCACAAAAAATGAAGTGATGCCACCTTAACAGGTAATGGTTTGTGAGGAGGCATACAAAAAAACAAAACAGCAGTGAAAAAAAAAGGCTCTGCGGAGAATTCCAATTGGATTTCAGCCTATGTGTTTGATTACATTTCCATTTTATCCTGTTAAGGAAGAAATGATGAAAATGGTTGATGAAAACGGTAGAGACACACACAGGTATGATTAAATTTGGCTTAGGAATAGCAGCGAGGCAAGGTGGGTGTGCATATTTTACACGCCTTGCATTCAGGAGTAGATTACAGGTGTTTGACTGGCGTGCTTTACTAGGGTTGTGTCCATTGGGAGCCAAACAAAAACACCCACCATGCTTTGAAAAAACACAACCACAGGCGCAGAAACAAACAGTAGCAAAAAAGCTACATGGCATAATCTGTTACACTGTAACAGGAGTGTGTGCCTGAGCCAGGTCTTTGAGAAACCATGAAGACCTCAACTATACCCCCACAAATGTCCAGCAGCTCTGAAAACAAAGAAATGACCACAGAAAGAAGGTCTATGCTCTCAGTGTCTACATAATTAGCATTCAGAACAATAAAAAATCTAGGTGGCATGGATTTAACAAAGTGCTGGGGACATTTCATGGGGGTTCTAGTTTACATTAGAAGAACTCAGCTAAGTGGAGTTCCTAATGTGTTGTTGTTGTTTGGCTTTTGTTTTATTTATTCATGTATTTATTTATCTACTTATTGGCAAATTTTATTCCATAAATATTTTCCCATGTTATTCGGATGGCGATTCGGATGTCCGAGCCTCTGGACCAGGACTTGCGCAAGAGGTCAAATAATACATTTGAGTGTTCACTGAGTGAAAACAGTTGCTAGAAAAAGCTAAAAAGAAAATCATCATACCATCAATAATTAAAGTTTTTTTTATGCTTTTTTGCCCATTTTTAAAAATTATTATAGTAATTTATTTTTTGTAATTATAAAAGTATTGTAATAAAGCAGGGGTTTCCACTGCAGAGAGGAGGGGGTACACACAACCACAGGATATATGCATAGTTTACGTAGGCGTAGTTTATATGTGCATAGGTATTTTTTAAAACAGGGCTTTTACCTCTTTACTGTCATTAAAAAAAACCCTTAAAATGAAAGTGAGAAAACATAATTGTAGCACAGTGCACTGCATACCAATACAAGAGGCCACAATATAACCTTCAACACTACAACTACTAGAGGTTTTATCAGTTTCTCTCCAAAACCGGCAGTTTTAGTGGCCGAGTGTCACAGAAGTGTTGGATTATATAGATGTCTTCAACTCCAATGACTTAAATCTACTTTTCTGAGTGGAAAAAGGGCCAAAACACCTAGAAAAGCTATATTGAACCTTTACTCCCTAAGTATCAAGTGAATATTTTAAAATATTTAAAAGAAACATTTTTCCTTCTTGGTCTACTGAGAGTAGGAGAAAAAAATGCACAAGCAGACATCCAACCCCCCACACACGCGAAGAAAATCAACCCTGACACATCTACTCTTCAAATCATGCATGAACAAACATATGCTTGACTGCATAAAATCTACACATATACTGAACCTTGTCTTTAAAACGTTTACGCAGATGCAAAACAGACATCGCAAGTAGACACACGTACAAGATGTGAACGTACATCCCCATCTCTCACAAACCCATTCCAGCTGACACCGTGCTTTGATGTACATCCAGTGTAGACAGTATGTATGAGGTGTTATTTGCTTATTACGTACAATTTTTTCATTCTCACATACTCCGATGCAAGTATGCATCTGTATTGCATGTCAATCAAAATGGAAATACCTGGAGTCGGAGCACGCGGCAGACATTTGAAACGGACAGATGGAGAGTCAGATTCATCTGGAGAGACATCCAGAGAAAAACAGAACATGAGAAGTCAAGGGCAAGGTCAAAGACATGAATAGGTAAGGGGAATAAGAGAGAGAGAAAGAGGGAGAGAGGTAAAGAAACAGAGAGAGAGAGATGGTAGAGGGATGATCATAGTTCTCATTTTTTTGGTAATTACATGGCAGAAAGTATCATTTTGACCTAAAGGCTATTTCTTTTTCTTTATTTGAGATAAAATTATTCCCGTGTGCTTTAGTACAGAGCTGGGCTCAAGACATTTTAGCAGAGCCTTGCATTAAGACTGAAATCAGTGGGAAACAGCTAGCCCGGCTCTGTCCAAATAAATGTGCCAATAATGTTAAAAGCTATTAATTATACAGAGTTGCACATATGTTTGATCAATAAATTTACAGTTACTTAAGAATTAAATGGGGTTTAAGTGGCCTTTAGTTTTTATTCGTCCACAAGACTAACTTTACATGTTTAAATGTTCAGTTGTTTCCAGTGCTAGCTCTGCCTGTGTCTTTAAGCTTCCAGGTGGCTGCAGGCTGCCTGTGAATATCACCACAAGACCTGCTTATGACTGAAACCTTCATCAATGCACGTTTGAACAGGAATCTGATCCATACCACTCTATGACTCACTGCCCAGCAGGCCACTAACCTCACAGCTATGTAACAGTCTATGAGTGTTGTGAACAAAGTAGCAGCTGGGTGCTAATCAACGGTATCCAAAGTTGCCAAGCAAATCATTTCCTGCAGTTTGTCCTCTATTTTTTTCAGGAAACTGCATTGTGACTATCAGGGTATGCCTATCAAATTAATTTACATACAGCAGCAACACACACACACAACAAATGCAAAGATGCTGCAGCAAAACAGGCTTTGTATATCAACAAAGCCTTGATGACAAAGCAGTGCAGCAGTAGCATAAAAATGCACAGACAATTTTTCAGTAGATGTGGGGACATTTCCTTCATATTATCATATATTACCCTGAGTCTTGAAATCATCAGCCAAAGTAGATGTTGGTTGGATGAGGTTGATGATAACATGGCTACAACCAGCAACCCCACATTTGAACACTTGACAGTAGCTAGATGTTTTCTGTACAAATCGACAACTAAGCTCCACAGTCTCCACTCTCAGTTGCTATGGTGGCAAAGCATGAGCCCTTCCAAACCAGCTGCTGCAGGTGTGCCTTATGAAAATATGGGACATGGAGACATGGGTGAAATGGTTAACTTAAGTGTTTTCAGGCACTTCAGGGGCATTTTTCTGTAGGAGAAAGGAACTACCTTTGGTGCAACTTTGGGTTTTTGCACTTTATGAGCTTTTAAACAATGTTTAGAAAACACTGACGCACATGGAAGCCTGCCAAAGCTTTTTTAAAGTTGATGTTTAATTTTGCTATCTCAGTTGCAGTTGACATCATCGCATTTGATATCAGATATAATTTCTGCAGAACTAGATTAAAAAAAAAAAAAACTTACTAACTAACAAACAAACAAGAGAATAAAGACAGAAGAATGAAGCAGCGAGTGTATGGGTGCATCAAAATGCAATAAAAAGCTTGGGTATGTTTGACTCTTGTGCATAAAGTGCAAAAAAGTAAAGCAGGAAGATTTACACACTGAAAATGAGACAGTGATGGAGAGAGGTATACAGTTTCCTCTACTTTCAGTCTTTATTCTTAGCCAAGTTAAGATTATTGGATTCTCGTTCTAGACTCTGTACATTCTAAAATGTTGACCTTTCCATTTACCCTGTAAAGGAAATAACATACAAGTATTTACTAAAATTGTTAAAAAATGTAAACTGCTTTTTTGATTCTAATGAAAGTTATGGTACTTTAAGTTTCATTGCTAAATAACACAAATCAAACATTGCCACAAGGGCTTTATAGTCTAGACTCTGGACTATAAAGACTAGAGGTTGGAATGAGGGACCTCCCCATAGCCCTGCTCACTGAAAGAAAAATAAATAAATAAATAAATAAATAGATAAATGAAAAGATGAATGAATGAATGAATGAATGAATGAATGAATGAATGAATTTTCACTGGGTGTTAAATGATCCATGAACTACAATGGATACAGCAACAAAATAGAAAAAAGAAATGGAATTTGGAAGTCATACTGGATTAATGATGATGCTGAGATGCGCTGGGAATTTGTGTAGGACTCACGGTCCTGGTGGGATAACAGAGGGATATTCCATGAATTTCAGCTTTTAAAAATGAAGCCAGAAACAAACCGTAACATCTACATGGCTCAACAAGGAATCAAGTAGGATCTAATGGTATGTGTTACGCAGGTAAAAAGACCCTGTGGGCCTCATAAGGGATTTGTTGGAATTCATGTCAAAAAGGGGACTTTAGGAATCATGTCAGATTTATTGCTTTATCCATCAAATCCAACCTGGGACTCAAATGGAACCTCTGGGAATCAAAGTGAGCTTCAAAGCTGATTCTGACATTAGATTCCTCAAACCTTGACCCTTGGTTTTAACCATTAACATATAAAATGCCTAAGAGGCTTAAAATTGATTTAACTTGGCCTACCAATAAGAGACACTTAGAAAATAGGAATAAATTTAATGCAGGGTTTAGCATGTACCTTAGCAAGTATCGTTGTAGCTGGTTAAAAGATTGCTTATCAGTTTTGCTAGTTTAGTTCATTCTGCCAGAAAAATCAGTGCCATTGTGATTTCAACATCAAGTTTAAGCTTGGTTCTAGTTTTTGTGGGCATTTCATAGGAAATGTGCAATAAAAACAGACCACAAAGTGAAATAACATATAACGTGGTAGCAAGAGCGAGTGGTGGAGACTACAAGTTGATTCCTCAGTTTTGTTTCTTGTTATGGCCGTCAGAAGTGGATGCTAGTCAAAGCAGTTTCATATTACCTTTCTTTGCAAACGACTTGCTTTCATGAGTTTAAAAGAAAACGGCTGGGAAAATTAAGCCAGATGCAAATGTCAAATTAATTCACAGCATAATTACAAACCTCAAGCAAGGGAGAGTGGAGAGGAAGTGGAGAGCAACAAGAAGAAGCACAAAATGAAGAAATATTAAATGATATAGAGGAGATAAGAAAAATGTATGATTACCAAGCCTGGCACAGTATTATTAGAAACAGTATTTATATAATAGTAATTACAATAATTACAAACAAAATTGGAGAGGTGATGGGATTATTATTATTATTTGTAGTAGTAGCATTAGTAGTAGTAAAGAAAGCTATTCACTATAAACTCTGGATATAAATACTGGGAAAGAACGGCGAGGACAGAGATGAGAACAACAGGTATAATAGGAGTAAAAACAGTGGAACAGGGAGAGTGAAGAAGAGTTGGGTGGTATGGAAATAGAAGAAAATGAAGAACAGAGAAAGAGACCAGGAGAGAGGAAAAAGTTTAGAGAGTATGCAGAGTGACAGTGTCAGACTGAAGAACAGCTGACAGAAGAGGTGCAAAAGCTCTTAGCAAAACTGTTGGACTGCTCAGACTGGACAGTTCAGTCTTGTTTGCAGTTTTTTATCTGTTTATCACAACGTGCCTGCTGGTTTTGTCTGTCATAATGGCTCTGTGTCAGTCTGTTGCTTGTCTGTCTCCTCCATCTTGTACATAAAGACAATTAAATACACTGTACTAAGCAATTGTATATTTGTGTTTTCTGAAGTTTAACATAGCTTTGCAGTACTGTAAACTATGATTTGCTGACATGATTCACAAAGTTACGTAGTACCCAGTTTTGTTGGTTGGTCTGTAAGGGTTTTTTTGTTTGTTTGTTTGTTTTTGTTTTTTTCTATCAATAAATACATTTATTAATAAATACATTACAACTTAAAATATTAGCAAATAGCTGGGTTCTAAAAATGTGAGCAAGACAGTTATGGCTTCTCTTGCTCTCTCCTGCTCTAACCGCTAAGCTAGCAAAACTATTAGCACCGAATAGCATGTAAACGCCTGTGGAATCATTGAGAAAATCCTTTAAGAAAGATGAAATTTTGAGTAGAACTAGAGAGTGAGTGCATAATTATAACAAGTGTAATTTTAAAAGTAAAGCAGGTATTTAGTTGGCATTATCAAGATTATGGCAAAATTAAGGATATGCAAGAGCAGCAAAAATGTACTACCAGCATCCCAGCAACCAGAAATGAGAAAAATATGCTTACTACAGCATATCATCATGCTTACATCAGCATGTCAATACTTAAATTAAGACAGAGCTAGAGCATCTGTACAGAGTCAAGTGCACGGGTATACAGTAATATTCTAGTATACCTTAATAACTTAAAAGTATCCAGAGCTAAGGGCACAGTGAGAGATGATGGTACTAGCTATTCTTTGTCACACTTGACTCTGAGCTGCCTTTCAAGAACCAGAAACATTAAGGAAAAGAAATGATTCTCCCACTGTTATAAAAAAATGTGCTGTCTGCATGTCTACATTTTGCTCGTAATGTGTGTGCATATAGTAAGTGTAGAGCATGGATTTTCTCTGACCAGCACACATTACACATCACACACACACACACACACACACACACACACACAGCTTTAGAGCAAGATGAATGAAAGGTCGGCTCTGCGCTCTAATAGCTTTGACTTACTGACATTTTCTGTCCAGCCCAGGAGAAAATAGCAGGATTAGAGCACACACACACACACACACACACACACACACACACACCTGCAGATACACAAAAATAACCTACACATGCTCTTAAACACTCACATATTCAGACAGGCATATGCTTTACACACACATACACACAGATTCATGCAAACACTTTAGCCATACAAAAACTTATGAGATTTAAATGTATTGTCTTACTCTAACCATTAACAACCAGCGTCTTTGTGCATATGTGCTTTGAGGGACTAAAAGAATTGCTGTTTGGAAATAAGGATACTACTTTTGGAAGGTAATCAACTAAGAAATGTGATTTCAAAGTCAGCAACATCAACAGAGTTCCAAAGCAACATGCCAACATCCAAAGATATTTGGGCATTGAAACCTATGCACAGAGACAGCTAGCAGGGAAATTAAACTGCTACTTTATCATGAAAACAGTTGGTTAAGATAGACAACAAAGGTTACACCTACATATTAATTAACAATGGTTTTTTTGACCCTTTTTAATACTCACCCTTTTAATATTCCAACTACATTTTGCTAATGGAAAATTTATTTTTTTCTTATACTACTTACTTCTACTAAGTTCCCATAGCAAAATGCTAAGGTTAAAAGACAATTATGTAAAGCCACTTAATCACAGAGATAACATGCTAGATTATGAATTTAAAGAAATCAGTATGATATGTGTAGCACATAATGATTGAAAGTCCTTATCTTTAGTTATAAGTATATAGTTTTTGGACCTCAGTGTATTACTTTACGAAGATCAACAATATAGAAGTGTGATTTTTAAAAAAGTTAAGCTAAGTTCCTAAAGTAATACACAACTGTCCACTGTTATTACCGGATGTCTTTTGTTGTAAAGTTAAAAACACTACTAGATTATACTTTTAAAAACTAATCCCATGAAGTTATTGTTTGCATAAGTTTTGACTTACAGAATTGCCATTGATTTGGAAGTTGGATGCTCTCACAGTCTTGTCCCTTCATGCAGCAAACTGCTCTCTTTGTTATAACATAATGTTGCTAAAAAGTCTATGATCTAATTTCTTTTAAGTGATCAGTAAACCCTCTCAGTTTAACTGCATTTCATTTCAATATTTCAATACCTGTTTCTATCTGTTTACCACCTGCTGTCTTTAACATAAGGTCCCTTTAAAGGTTTTAGAATGTTGATGAATCAAAGGATCACAGGCATTAAAGGTCCTGAAGAGTTCTAGAATTCTCTCTCATTCACACTGTGTATTAATGTACAGGAACTGCAGACACTCATAAGGACTGAGCTGTATTTGTCCATAAACTAGCCCGAAGGTGATTATCTTCACTACTGTTCAGAAACTGCAGTAACAATGCAGCAAGCTTGTGAAGAGTGTCTTTGATATGCCGGCTGTTTCACAATTTGATTATTTGCTGTATTAAAATATGATGCTTCAGAAAGTCAGTGACAGTGATGGAGAGGCAGAGAGAAAGCCAACTTCATGATTCCCGAGCTCCCCCATCGCTCGCTCTCCTCCGACGTATTGCAGTAACTGAAATGTCAAATCAAGCACTAGCGTTAAATACTGAAGTGCCTGTGAGCTGCTTTCTGTCGTCTCCTGCTTCTCAAGTGTGACTTATCATTCTGCCATACAGGAAGACATCTCAAGAGTTCTAGATACTTGTTGGAACTGATGAGACATGTAAGCAAGAAGCATATCATTAAGGCCGGTGCTTATCACTGTGATCATTTTCATTTATAAACCATTTTGCAAGGGGGCGTATTAAGATTTGCTTCAAACAGAGAACTGATTAACTGCTGCCAGGTCAAACCTGTAGAGCAGGGAAACATGATGTACTAAAAGTGTTGAAAAGAAAAAAAAATGTCTTCAAATCAAACGTGTAACTTTCAAGTAAGTATGGTGGAAAAACAGGATGATGTTTTCAAATTTTCTGCTGCAGTGTCCAACACAGCAAATTTTCCCCACTTGGCCACTTGATCACAGTCTTCTTAGCCCTTAGCCCTTGTGCACTTTTGCTGGCCCAGAAGCCAGGAAATAGTTTTTAATAATTTGTGAATATGGACTGATGAAACAGTTAGAGGTAAATCATAATAGCATTTGTTTACAGGAGACTGAGTGCACATTTTAGAGCTATTTGCAATTTTACACATCATTGACTTTAAGTTTAACCAATTTATTGATTATCAAAATTACTGTCAATTATTTATTTATTTTTCAATTCAATATTTAAATAATTGGATCATTATTTCAGAATAAGTGTAATCGAAATTTAAAGACGGGGCAATTTAACACTTAAAAGGCAATTTGCCTAGTCATCAGTGCTACTCAGCCTGAAAAACAATACCATGACTACAAATTTCTGACAAATAACCTGCAATACAAAGTGAAATAAAGATGTGAGCAATTACCTGGCAAAGTCTAATAAAAAAAACACCACTGATTGCAGTATAGGAAAAGAAAGATCAGAGATTTTTTGAGTTTGATGGTCGGATGTCTTGGTCTTTGCATCATTGCAATTGTCATGTCTTGAGGCATTTTTAATAAAAGTGCAAACAGTTGCATTTCTTAAACATTTTTATTCTTATTTTCATCCCATGAACTTTCTCTTTGACTTTAAGACAGTTAAATATTACAAACTGATTTGTTAAAATCAATCTCTTTTGGTGGTAATAGATTACATTAATAAAGAAATGTAAACCTGTCCTCTTGAAGTAATGGAAAACTGTGTCCACATATATATGACAAAGACAGCAAATGTCAGTCTGCTGCCTTTTTCCTCAGTCTTCCTTCTTTCCATTTGATGTATTCAGCAGGGTCCCACTATTGAGTGGGAGGATTCACAACTGTGCCATCACTACTTTCCTCCTCTCAGTCCCCACTGTCAGACTCTTCCTTATTCTGTCTGTCATTCCTGTTCTTGATCTCCAGTGCGTTGTCAACAGGTCCCAGTCTTGAGTGGGTGTCTCCACATCCTGTCATTTATCTGGAACACCACTTATTTTTCCCTTGTGACGACTGTCTTCCCCCCTCTGAAACCATACTTTGTAATCTTTTTTTTTTTAAAACTTCTACTGCCTTTCTAGGATTTGACTCATACAGAAGCATCTCTTTGAAAAATTCTGCCAAGTTCTTCTCTTGTGCCATATACACGTCCTGATTTTTTAAGGGATTTCATTTACAATATCTTTTTATTCCATCTCTATCACAACCCATAAAAATGTATTATTTATCTCTACAGAATCACATGATAATGGCTTAGGATCAGGGACTAGCCTGGTTATAAACAGTAAACCTCTATTTATTTTCAAGGACACTCCACTTCCTGCTTTGGCCACTATTAAATCCAAAATTCAAAGGGGCATTGCAGTGAAGTAGCTTGATCACACTCCTAGCATACCACATACTGACAATTTTTCACAAGCCTTGGTGTCTCCAACAAATACAAAAACAAATACAAAAAGTATGCTTTATTGTACGTATGAGACATGAGTCTGTATTTGGCTTCAATGAACTCCAACATCAAGTTATTATTATCCCAGTACCTATATTAATACTAGACACTCATAGCTTCAGCTATACCCATTTTTTTTAAAGAGCAAAAAAAGGCCCACATTAGGGTGAAGATTGAACTCAAGACCCAAGTGAAACTAGAAGTTAAACTTAAGTGATACTGATGATGATTTCTGAACCTGACCAACCATATTTAAAAAATGTAAAAACTTTGCTTTTTCCCCAAACTTATAACCAATGAAAAATTTGTCAAAAGGTCCAAATCTTACATCTTACATCTAACCCTAACCCTAACCCTTGATAGACACCAGGTGTTAAAAAATAAACCTGTCTTCATCGAATTTCTTGCTTGGAGTTAATTTACAAATGGTGGCATTCTAAGTTGCTAAGTACAAATGGTAGGTTTGGTAAACATAAAACCGATAGCACATCAGCATGGTGGCATTGCCATTCTGAACATGTTAGCATGCTGGCACTAGCATTTAGCTCAAAACACCCCAGACTCAAAGTACAGCCTTAACAGAGGCACTATTTTGGCTAAGCCTTGTTTTCCTCTGTGAGGCCAAGTTATTGGTAACTTTGGATTTGTGATGGATGTTCTGCGTCCATTTGACTCACGCAGTGCAGGCAGTTCCTTTGAAGGAAAACTCTTTTGTAACCTTAAAGTTAAGGTTCTGCAACAAAAGATCTGAAGCAACCCAATTAATATCCAGTGAAAGCCCAACTTCACAGTTTCATTCATTGAATACAGTAAACTGTAATGGGCATCCATTTCTTGAGTCAGCTAATCCAAACTGCACTATCCCAGATATGCTTGGTTTGTTTTTATATACTGGTGCTCCCTTCTCCCTGCTTATGCATTCACAGGCAGTTGTTAGATTTTGCCAGTAGTAATAAAATGCTCTACATGCAATCCTCAGCTGATAATATAAAAGGTTTTACTGCATAAAGCTTTCCTGTCTTGGGCCATGCACATCCCATGCCAGATCATTATGTTTCCTGTCAGGATGCATTGTGTTGCCCTTCTGTAAAAATTTAAAAGAACTTGGCACAGGAATTCTGCTTTCTTAAGCTTCCTTAAGAAATAAAATCATTTATATTTGGAGATATAAAATGTCCATGTCAGGTTTTCTTATTCCCGGGATCCTATAACTGTTTACTTGCTTCACCTTAACTCTGCTGATGGAGCGGGGGTGTATATCTTTGCATTCTTTTTTCTGAGATCAACATTCAGCTCTTGATTTTGCTTATGTTAAACAGTAGGTTGCTCCCTGTGCACCACCTTGCAGATTTTCTTTCCATGTCATTGCAGATGATGGAGGTGCCATCTTCTCTGTAAAGTCGACCACTGGATAAACAGTTTTTTCAAAGCACTTCATCAGAATGGGGGTAAGTGCCACAGGGTGGCAGTTATTTAGATTAGACAGTGCAGTCTTTTAAGGAAAAGGTATAATGTTGGTATCTTTAGCAGGTAGTGACACTCCCTGATAGCATTATATTAAAATATCTGTGATAACATCCACCAGCTGATTGCCATGTGATTTGAGCACATGACTAGCAATTTTATCAGGCCCAATAGCTTACTTTTATTCACTCTCAGTAGAATTTTTGTTAAATCCTCTGTGGACACCCTTCTGGAGGCTGGGCAGACTTTACAGATGATTGGTGGCAAACAAACCAGCGGATCTGGTTTAGTTTTAGTTCAGTATACCCTTTTGATCTGAATCTATGCTGTCTTTGACTTGGTGAGTGGGAAATAAAAAAATCAAAAATGTAACATACAACGAAAAGCTTTGACAGTCATAACCTGGTTACACCCATGACAAATTTCATTATGACACTGAAATACATGAAACATATGCCACATTTGCACATTTGCAGTGAGTCTGTGAAAACTCTTAATAACACGAGTAGGTCAAAATCAGTCTCTCAAGGTTGTAGCACAAGGAGATCTTATTTAGATTCTTTATAGAAAAATAAATGAAAAGTCTTTTCCTGGAAGCAGCACTGACAGTCAATAGAGAAAAATCTTAAAACTGTTTTGACAAAAATCCAGACAAACTTCTTCCACAGCTTCTACTTTGCTGTATAGCTTATCTCAAACATTTCTCAATCTTCCAGATAGCAGATACCAAATTAATAAATTACCCATGCCATTTGCTGATTGGCCTTTATTGAAAACATTTTCACTTATCAGTTACAAATGTCTGCCTACTCTCTGATTTCTTACAGAGGGCCTTTTTCATAGCAGACGAGGGCTCAGTTCCATCAAGAGTCCTAGTACTACAAGGCAATAATCCACAAAGCCAAGGGTGTCAAATAATCAAAACAATTATCACATATCTAAACTAATTCAAAGATGTGAAAGGGAATCCATTCAGGTTTAGGAAAATATAACCACAGTGCTTGGGTAATCCATCTGAACTTGCACTATGCTGTATCATGTAAAGGTGAACAATACTGACCTTGTCTGTGATGGTGAAAGTACAATTTTCAGAAGATGGACTACAAAAAGCGCATTTTGGATAAACTCCCTTGCATAATTACCATAATTTTATGTAGAGTTATTAAACATGAACAACCCTGTGAAAAAATAAAAGTTCACTACCAAGTATGGAAATGAAATGAAACAAGGGTTTGGATGCAGGAAGTAAGAGTGCAGAAGAGCTGCAGCATGCCTTAAAACCAAGCATGTTTAAACGCCAGCGATTGATAAAAAGAAGATTGATGTAGACCATCAGCGGAAAGAGAGAGAAAGAGAGCGAGAGAGCTCATGTGGACAAGTGAGAGAATGGGTGAGTGATAATATGGATAAATCTGTCTATTGTGATATAAAAGCTTTCTCTGATCATTAAGCCCACTGTAACTCTTCAGTTCTGTGGTGTATCACCAACACTTTAGACTGGAGTCTCTGTTAATAGTGACAAACAGAAAGATATGTCCATGCTTATAAGATATCTGTATATTCACTGCACTGTGTTATAAAAAACGGTGACAAACTAGTGGTCGGTTCCCTTTGTTGGCCCTGTGCAGGTGCTGTTCTTGTGCATTGGTTCAGTGTTTTCGAACTTGTGGTAGCTGTGCTGATTTATATGAGTTAGTATGTTTGTGTCTGTTTGAGCATGCAGGGTTTAAAACAGTGTTGTAGCAGTATGACTAAGCATGGTGCCAGT
This sequence comes from Acanthurus leucopareius, assembly GCA_029814765.1. Classification (NCBI taxonomy): domain Eukaryota; kingdom Metazoa; phylum Chordata; class Actinopteri; order Acanthuriformes; family Acanthuridae; genus Acanthurus; species Acanthurus leucopareius. The sequence goes on along the minus strand of JAQMCX010000058.1, from coordinate 3,250,659 downwards.
AAGGTTCAGGCCTGATTATTCAAAGTTTAACTCAAGTCCAGTGATTCAGAGTCACAAAACTCCCACAATGGATTGCACCACAGAGTCCACCATATCATTAACCCAGAAAAACAGAATAACAATTGCACAAGCAGGCAAGCAAACACAGAGCTCAGTTCAGTTCAGTTCAGTTTCAAATAAGCAACAAAGTTAAAAAAAGAAAAAAATCCCCTATAGAATCCTCTAATGACCAAATTAAAAAAAACAAACAAACACATAAACAAAAACAAACAAAAAAACACCAACACAGTTCAAAACACAAAATGAATCCACACGCAGTCCCTTAAAGTAATTCCTCTTCCTACAATATAAAATTTAGTTTAAAATCTCTGATCAAACTGAAGTTACCACTTTGTCTACCTCACATTGTCCACTACACTCCAGTCAGCACATAGAATTTAATAGCCAGTGTCGTTGTTTGTTTGTAGCAAGAAAACAGCAATTTCCCATTGTAGATGAGGATATTGCTACTTTAGATTTATTATAAGTGGCTGTGGCATCATGCAAACTTTTACGCACATGAAAAACACACATGAAAACATGAAAGGTACATGAAACAATGTAGTCACTGTGGGACAGGCTCTGCTCCCCCCCTGTTGTGGTGAGGCGTCACCATCTTGAGTAAGTAAGATGGGTGAGAACTAGGCAGGGGAATGTGGGATTGTTAAGTCCAAGTTAGATAGGGGTGTGTAAGGGGTGTGTGTGAGAATTGTGCAACAGGAGGTGTACAAAAAGGGATGCATGAATGAAGAACTGTGTATGGAAACTGGAAATTGCAACAGTATGATAAATGAAACTATTTATTAAATCTAGAAAGACCCATTGGTTGGACCAACATATTTATTACTGGCCTTATCCTTTATAAGTATCTTATAGCTAAAATTGTTCTCATATTGCATATATCTAAAGACAGACATGTTAGGGTTAATAAACTGATTCATTTAATTATAACCACTACATAACTCAGTATAAATTTATCATGCTCTGAAGTTGTTTTGGCTGAAACAGGATATGGATTTGAATTTTGTTTTTTGTCTGTCGTTTTTGCTGAATGTTGTGTTGCTTTACTGCTGCCACAAGGACTTGTGAGATGGCATTATCTCCTTCCCTTTCTTAAAGGAAGGTCCAGTGTGTCCTGTGCAAAAGCAGATAAGAGGGGAAGCAAGCACCTTTCCTTAGGATTCAGAGATTTCAAACAGCTCTTATCATGGATGCCACTTAGATACTTCCACATCAGTTTACTCAGTTAGGGTCCTTCCTAATGAAAAAAGACAATTTGAATGCACAGTGTGACCCTGTTACTGGCTCACTTCAAATGCAGTGGGTACATTTTTAATTTTTGTAAGTTACACCTTTTGCTTTTCTTGCCAAAACACCAGCTGTGAAAAAGATTTATCGACCCTTATTGCTGTACTGTCTCTCCACCTCCCTGACCTTCTCTTGTTATCTGTATGCACTATTTCTGCAAGCTGTTTCTAAATTGTGTCTGTTTCAAAACTCTGTTTTTCACACCACTACATGAAATATGTTGACTGTGTTGAGGTCGTTTTAGTAGTCTCCCTAATGTTATTAGAATTTGGAAACAACATCCAACACCCAGACCTCTTTTCTGCCAAATTAAACCTGGAGAACAATTTGTAGCAACAAATGGTCCAAACTACTTCGATGGGCTTGTGACTAAATTGAAAGACAGACTTGAAAGGGACAAACAACACATGTGGGGAGATAAAAAGACACCTAAACAAGATGAAAAAATCTGCATCTTTTAACTTTTTCTGACATTTTTTTCCTCCCATCTTTCCTCTCTGGCTGTCTCAACATTTACTGAGTGCTCCTCACCATCAGGCAGGCCACTACATGACATATGGTCGCCCATAATTCAAGATGATTTGAGTACACGTTTCTGGGATTTACAGTGGCTGAGATGCCATTTTTACGGTCATAAATCCAATTTGAAAACTCCAGCGTCCTGAGCTCCTGATACCTCCTGAATTATTCTTGGGCTTAACTTTTTGGATGACTGAAGAAATAATGTTGAAACTGTGATTTCAGAATTTGCAATTTCAAATAAGGTATTTCATTGTTTAAGAACACTCTTTTTTTCTTCTTGTTTTGTATGAATTTCTAAAAATTATAAAATATATATTATAAAAAATAATAAATGTGGTTTGTGTGTGATGACTAGCATATTTCCTGTGGCAACATACTCATTATTTGCCCCTAATTATTGATAGATGACGGAGGAAGGCATATACAAAACAAACAGATAGATATTAGCAAAAAAAAGCTCATGTCAAGCCCTGACTATATAACCTGTACTTTTCAAAATAAAAGCATGATTAGGATTTAATGAAAGTGATATGTGGCTCATGACAAAAAATAAAGGCATACTAACAAACAAACAAAAAAGGACCTGATGCAAAAAGATGTAGGAGTAAAAATAAAAGAAAAACTAAAAGGAACAAAGATGGAAAACAAAGATTAGAAAAGACAAAGCAAACAAATTCAAGGATAGGAAATAAAATATGATGTTAAAGAAAGAAAAGGACCCTTTGGTTGGAAAGAAAAGAAAATGACAAATCAAAGAAATCATCCCTGTCAAAAATTCAAAATCAGATAATGGATGAGGGCGATTGGGGAAGAAATAAATGAAGAAAGATGAGATATAAAAGGGAAATGATGGACATGACAGGGAAGAAAGAGCATGATGTGGAAGGGAATGAAGGAGGAAGAAAGGGTCTGAGGGCCAGTGTTCATGATTTGCCACCCCAGAGCCTCACAACCTCCACATCGTTTACAGGGTCTTCATTGGAAACCAAATCAGGGGCTGGCAGAATTGGACACACAGCCCAGTGGCCATGAAGAGAAATCCAATCACATCAGAAATCATTAGAGCAGATTGTTCCTGGAGCATGGTGATGCAGGGTAGTGTCTGTTCTGTGTGTGTGTGTGTTTGTGTTCCTCTTAATATCATCATGGCTGGGATTTAGACGCTATGTATACACAGTGAAATGAAGAGCACTGCGTCAGTATAGTCGATTATATTAAAACAGTTTGGACCAGTTAGAAGAAGGGAAATGAGAATGTCAGCACAAGTGGTTTATGGGTAAATAAACAAGAATGACATTCAAACGAGAGAGTGAGTTCTGAACTCCGTGTGTTATGTGCAGCCTATTAAGTTCATAATAAGCAAACAATTGTGAGTCAGCGACGTTTCTATTGGTGATTGCTGATGCTTGTAACACAACCAGTGGCCTTTATTCAACTAAATTGTTTTATTTGTTCACTTCAGTGCACAAGGATGAATATAATTGAATTTGCCCTTCATTAAAAGTAAATCTCAAACTAAAACTGGCTGGGTTCAAAGGGGCAAAAAGTCATACAGCCCTGTTATTTTATCCTGCACTGCCCCAAACTCGATTGTTAATGACCCAGGCATTTAACATTTGGTTCAAGGGTTTGTTTGTATTCAACAGTGTAAGGAACCGTACACATCATTTCATTCTGCTTCAGTACAGCAAGAAATCATGTTTCCTTGATGGACACTATCAAGAGAAAGTTTGAAACAAAGGCTGTTTTTACATTAGAGTTTGTTGAAAGCCCACTGCATCTCATGCAGATGTTTATAGGTCCTTTTTGCATTTGTACAACACACCAAGGGATGTGACAAAGCATTAGTATTTGACGACCTATTAAATTATATTATACCTATTATAAAATCTATTACCTATTAATGCCACTAGAAAAAAAGTTAAGGGATGCCAAAGCTATTCCAGTCCCATTCCCGGACCATGAGTCTATCACCCAGTCTATCTAGTATTTTTTTAAACATTCTACTCCAAACCACTAATGTCAGTGTCAGGAGCCAATCTCTTCATTAACATTCAGGGGATCAACAAAGTCATTTAGACTAAGCCTAAAATAGATTCATGTTGATCCATCCAGTTGAGTTGTTGAGATGTTTATGTCTGGAAAAGTGGTGGGTGGACCAACAATCCATTTCACACTCCAATGGTTTAGTTCTGCATAATATGAAGTTAGAGGACCTACCAGTGAAACATAAAAAATAGACAGAACTGATGAGGAAATATATTTTTTAATGTTCAATTAGTTCTTGAATTTCTGGGGTCATTCTCTTTTGTGATTTAGTTGTTTTACACTTTTCCCCTCACTGATGAAATGTTAAAGTAATCTGTTTTACCAGCTGTACTGTAGGTGGTGTTTTTAAAGATCTTTTAAAATGAATCAACATACCTGGGACCAAAAGCAGGCAAAGAGAGGATGTAGTGGAACCCAGATAAAGACGATTTGGTTGTTTTCACGCCGAACTTTGCCAAGCATCTGCAACAAGATTGTGATATTCTACCAGGGAATCCTAGAGAGGATCTTTGGATACAAATTTACAGCATGGTTTGGCAACCTAACCGTGCAGATGAAAAGCAGGCTTGCCAGCATGCACAAAACAGCTACAAAGGCCATAGGGAAGAAAGAAAATGAGCCCCTGCAGAGTCTGTATGAACCATGCAACAAAATCATTGCAGATGCTCAACACCTCCTCTTTACTGAATGCAAACTTTGGTCATCAGGCAGAGGACTCAATGCCGAAGTGCAAACCAAACCACTTGAAGCAATAGTTTGCATCACCTCCATCAGGCTGTCCAACTCTAATGCTTATTCATTGTTTTATTTTATTTTTCTCCCATTTCAATTCATTCTGTTTCTTTTTTTGAGCTGCCATTTTGTCCATGTCAAATATATGGTCTTTTTTTTTTTTTTTAAAGGATGCTTTCAAAAGCAGCTGTCTAGCATTGTTTCAAATGTGTCTCAATATTTGCACTGTGCTCAATGCACAATCACAAATTTCTTCTTGGGTACAGTTAAGTTTGCTGTACTTTTACTTCTCATTCACAAATGTGAAAAGAGGTGACAGAGATGGAGGTGTTTACACTAAAATTTGTCATCTTTATCATGGATGTGCCTTGGTAAACAGACCACCAATGGACTTTGGTTAAGAGGACATGGGCAAAAAAAAAAACAAAAAAAACCCCAAAAAACAAAAAAAATGAATAAAGTTAAACAAGTTAAGTAAGTTGAGTAAATGAATTTCTTAAAAAAGCAAGGTAGGAAAAAAGTAAGAAGGACTTAGGTAAATAGTAGTAAGCACTGGCTTTTATTCTCTCTAGTGATATTTTCATCATACAGTTGAAAGCATAGCAAGTAAGTACTCTCTTCAAATTGTTAAACTAGTCTTTAATGGTCACTAATCTTCATAGACTTTCATCCTCTGGACCCACAGAACACATTATTCTCGTTACTAGTCACTGGCAGTTTTATATCAACCTGACATTAACCTTTAAATTAATTGGATAAATTTGGCTCATCGGTCGCATTTACTTGCAAGTGCTTTAATAGCATGTTAGAGCATGTTAGCTAATTGATATTGCATACCATACCAGGCAAACATTAAACGCCTCACTCAAAGGTTGAACACCGATACCGGACACTCTTATCTGTCTCAGGTTTCGAGCTATCACCTTCCACATACTGATGGACGGGAAGTTGGCCCCACCAAAGTGGTTCATTGAACAGTTAATGGCTATAGACAGCAGCTAGGCTACAAATGTAAATGTAAATTGAAGAACTAGTCCCGTGTGTCTCTATGTCACTATATACTGGCTGAATACTGTGTTTCACCTGAGCAGTTTAATGTGTTCAGAGGTTTGTACAGTTATTTTACAGTAGTCTGACGTCAACAGAAAATGACATCTGAGAGAAACAGTGGCTTATTTCATGTAAGGGCTCTGAGCTGTGCACATTTTACCTAGAGGGCTGCATATTTATTACTTGTCTGACTGTCTTCAGATGCTTGCAGAGATTTAATCAAATGATTCTTTTAATCAGCGTGCCTCAGAATCAGGAGCAACTGTAATTTGAAAAATTGAGTACTTTTGTATTTTTTGCCAGCTCTAAAATGGAAAACTGAAATAAATAAGTACTATTAAATGGTTTTAGAGTTATCTTAAGGCAGAGGACTTTATCTTTTTTTTTTATCTGCTTTAACACTCAGCATTTCTATTCAGGTTTTTACAACAAAGAAGAACATCGACAACAGAACATTTAAGAGCACAACCTTGCAGGTACTTCAGTCATCACAACATGTTTTTATCAATACCCTAAAAATTCACTAAGACTCTCTTCATTTTTTAAAAAATTTATATTTATTTATTTATTGTTTGTGCTTATTTTTGTTGTCTGGAACATTTGTAGAGTTCACTCCTCTTTATCTGACTAATCCATGACAATGTACTATAAAAAGAGCCAGGAATCCAAAGAAATGTTAACATACCCCTCTCTGAAAAGTAATAGAGGAATCTTGTTCTTCAATACGACAAATCAGCAGTGGTAACCATGGTGATCTTAGAATTAGTTTTTTGTGTTGAAAATCTACTAGTTTGCTCTGTTGAAAAGACATAACTATTTCCATTTCTTCCTCTTTGTGGTCTGTGTTTACACGGTTTTTAAATTTCTTTGTATTCCTATGTTCTGCTATTCTGAGCCAAACTGCATTGCCTTGAGATGGTGTGCATGATAGAGATCACATAGTAGCGTGACAGATACTCAGAGATGGCATAAACAGAGAAAAATAAACAAAGTATAAATTAGGTTATTTTTAACAAGTTGTTTTAAGGTGATAACTTCCAATCCGAAAAAGTGTTAAGGGATAAATCTCAAGAAGTTATTAGAACCTATATTAAAAGTACATTAAAACAACATCCAGATACACAGCCACTACTTATTTCAATATCAGAATAATACTATCGCTGATTTAACCCCAGTTCTGAAGTTGCATTTATCAATATGTTTTATAATATCAGCTATATAGGACCTTGTGATATCCCTCAGCTCGTTGTTTTGGTTTCATGATCCATAACTTTAATGTTTTGGTTCTCATTAATCTTGTTGTTTTTTAGAGAAAAAATCTGATTAATCTATTCCTCCCTACCTGCCTACCATTTTCATTTTTAAATATTTCAAAACATCTTTTTTAAGTCTACATTTCGTACGACAGAAGTAGCAATTACACATTACTGGCATAACGTACCTAATGTTTTGTCATTTTTAGTAAGCTGCAGCAGTCAGCAGGAGGAATTTGCATCTGAAAGCCCATAAAAATGATCTTTATTGTACTGTGAAAAGGACTACTGTCTTGGTACTGTGAAACTGTACTCAGAAACATAACAACCAAGCACAGGTGAGGTAAAAGGCAGTACTGAAAAAAATCACACACTTCAGCAACTCAACTTTACATCCAACAAGACTACATGTTAACACATAGCAACCACAGGTCCCTGGTTACGGCTCCAGGAAGCTTCAGCTCTCACTTAAGAGAGGGGCCAGCACCGTCGAAGCCTGACGAACACACTGATTACTTATCTGTCTGACCACTGAAGTTACAAACTGAGTCGACCAGAGTTTATCAAAGGAGATGCGGATAAGCTACTGCTCTCCCTTGTGACGATTGGAAATCAATGAACCATCATGTACACTAATGTGTCTGAATACTTACCTCAACATGAGGACTGCAGTTTACATCCTGAAAACATCATGCTGTGGCATTAAGTTGAACACAGAACTTCAACCTGCACAACACTCAGATTGGTTTTTGAAATACTGCGTTTTTAAATTCTTTGCTATTGTGTGCTCGGTCTTTCATACTCAGACATTCAACAACAAAGAAAAGACTTGCCCACCCATAAGGTTTATTGGTTAACAGGAGTTGTAGAGCACTTGTTTATACAATGACAAAAAAAGTAAAAGGTTAAAGAAAAATGTCTTAGTCTGACAGTTTTTTTTTATGTCTCTAAATATCTTTAAATGTTTTTTAGTGTCTTCTAACACAGTGGTTCCTGTAGGGACTTGAAGGGTGGGGACTCCCACAAGGGGAACAAAACACAATTTTGAGGATACGTGAGATGATTTAAAGGTTTGAAAAACTAAAAAAAAAGGAAAAAAACAATTCTTCTTTATAAAATGACTTGAATTGTTACCATTGTTTCTTTGTACTGTTCAAATAAAACAATGTCCCAGTGCTACCTCTACTCCTTTGTTTTTCAGTTTGTGGTTCAGTTCATTTTTTTCTTTTTTCCCAGTTTTTGGATTATGTTTTGCTTCCTTGTTTTTTGTGATTTGTATCAGCTTTAACGTATTAAAGCTTGCTTTTTGTTTTGTTTGACTGTGTTTTTGTTTTGCCTTTGGGTCCGTTTTTGTTAACTTTGACAGAAATAAGGAGGAATAAATCACTCTATGGTTTAACTGGTCACAGCTGATGGATACATTTTAGAGAGTACAAAAATTCCTCATTTGAAAGGGTTCAGAAAACAAAAAATGTTGGGAACTACTGATCCAACCCCTTAAAATAATTTCCTATGACATAAACACAATGAAAGAGAAATTTTAAAGTCCGTAATCATCAAAACAAACAAAAACACTGAATATTTGGTTTGAATCACAGCAAGTTTTCTGTACGGTCATGATAAATATGACTTTCTCAGCAGCCAAAACTTTGCTTTTTACTGTCCAGTCACTTATATTATTGCATTTATTTTTTATTTTTTATTTTTTTCTTTAAGTGATCATTTTTGGGATACATTTACTCTGTAGCTTATACTAGATGGCTAGGTAATAGCACAAGCTGTGCTGTTGTTTTCACTGTAATAATCAATCTGTCAAGAACTTTGGTTTCTTCTTCCACTAAAGTGGATTTAATGTTAGTCCTATGAACAGTCTTTACGAGAAGACAGCAAGAGGAGTTCAAAGATGCAGCAACATGCTTTCATCCAAATTTCAATCACAAGAAACACAACAATATATTCTTGCCTTATAGTCTTTTCTATATGAAACGTGACTATGTTTATGATTCATCAGCCTCAGTAGATCCCAAACATGCAGTACAGCACGGGCTGAGTCTGAGGAATGGTGCATCCTCGGGAGTTAACATCCCTCCATCTCTCCCACTCACTCGTTCCCACACCTATCCACTTTTTTTTTCTCTTCAATGGAATGGGCTTCTGACACACATATATCTCCCTACACACACATTCTCTCATGCACACATGGGTATTCCCCTGACCCCTCACTCCCCCTTATCTCAGTACCTCTGTGTCTCTTTAATAGTGAGAAGGGAGGTTTCTAGCCAGCGGGAAGACTGAATAACACTGTGCATGAATTACAGTGTGTGCTCGCTTCTGCAAAGGGGCAGAAAGGGAGAGAGGGTGAAATTCTCAATGGCTTGGAATGAAAGAAAGAAAGAAGTGTACTGGGTTTTACTCTCACTGGAAATATATCAACTCATACTAAAGGATTCTTTCAAGCCTCTAACAAAAAAGATTTCAAGTCCAAAAACAAGTAAATTTACTTGTAAGACCTATTTATGATTAAGATTTTGTTTTCATTGATTTTTTCTTTGAATTCATATGTTTATGTAACTCTCACTGAGCGGGCCTTACACAGTACAGCAATGAAGTTACTTTTCCCAGTAGCAATAGTAAGGGATCATTGTTTAAAATTCAGTGATTTCCTTTCAGTTCTTAATTCCAGGAATAGCCTATAATTTTGACAAGTAGGGTCAGCATGTTCACTGTTTAAACAGGATTAATATAGTGGGTTAGTCTGTGTTATGCCCTTGAAAACCTACTGGACAGAGTAGTACATGACCTGCTGGTACAGAAACTAGAAGTGGCAGCTAGCATGTAGCATAGGGGGCAGTTTGTATGTGTTTTTAGCTTTTTCTAACATTAACCACAGCAAGACATTTTAAAAAGTTCCTTGTTTGTTTGTTTGTCTGTTTGTTTTGGTGCTCTTACATTTCCAGAAAGAGAATAGGACTCTGGATAAGATGTGTGCAATCACTACAGCTACACTAAACTGGGTGAATCGGTTTGTTTGAAGGCACTTTTGATTAAACTGACATTAGAATTTTCAGTATAGAAAACTATTTAACTAAACACTTTTTTATTAAATAATTAGTAAATTAATTTAATTGAGATATGTCAATATTTACTTTTTAAGTGGCTTACCAAATTAAGGGAGACCTGAGGAGATTGTGATCGACTGCATTGCCTGGTAAGAGGCAGCACACAGGATTTTTTTTAAGCTATTCTTGTGACGTGGCCTCTCAGTTGGTCAACTATTTGGTTCCAGAAACAAACAAAGAAAATACAAATAAATTTTAAAAAATGTGAATACCAGAAAACACATTTGTTTATTCTTATCTGATGTCTCTACACCTTTTTTGGTTGTGATCGTTTAAGTCTTCGTCTCTCAGTATTTGTCCTTGTGCTGTCACTTCTTTGATGAAAAAGTAAACCTACGCCTGGATGTCTCTTTAGGTCTATGGCATGTGCTATTGAGGCTCCATCCTGTCACTCGAGCAGATCTCAGTGTATCCAATAAACTGTTTCCTCTTCTTTCAGCGTCCACAAATCCGTTTGCAGTGACAGCTCAACAATGGAAGACGCTGGACAGCTCTGTCTGCAGCCATTACCCAAGTGCACAGGTACTTCTAAATTTTTAATGAAACTTGTCTTCCCCTCTCCCACCCTGTCTCTTTCTGTCATAGCAATAACAATAATTGATTTCTGCTTTAGGACTATTATCGGCTTTTTTTTTCCCTTTTATTACGAGTTCACATATTTCAATTAACTTCTAAGAACGATTTTTACCTTGCAGAAAACTACAATAGCCCCTAATATGCTCTGTGTGTGTATGTGTGCGTGGGTGTGTGTGTGTGTGTTTGGAAGCAGGAGAAAAAGAGAGGAAATGGGAGATGACATTAATCGGGTTAATTGGACAATTACCCAGTATGGATACTGCAGGGGAATCCAGTAGTGCAGTAGCTTTTTTTTGGTGAGAAGTGTTGTAAACACAGCTTTATCTCTTGTTTACTCCAGTTTTGTAAATGTGGGTAAACAAAAAAATAGGATGCTATATTATAAACTATATTATAAATACAGTTGTACATCTCAGCGTCTCTCATAACAAACAGTAATCTGTCTTCCTTCATTATTCCAGTGTTGAGCCTTGCACGATGTGAAGAACAAAGTCAGTGTAACACACTGTAAAAAGCAATAAGTAATGGTCAAACTTAATGGGCATTATAGTCCTGGAGCCAAAATTGAGGGCAAAAATCCAGAATGTTGACTCAGGTGTCGTGTTTTTTTCACTACCCATTAGGCCTAGTTGTCAATAAATGCCTTTGGTTTGATCTGAGAATGGACGCTGATTCTATTTATCTTTGTTGGAAAAAATCCTGATGTTAGTGAATGGTTTTGTCTTGTTTTGTTTTGTTTGTTTGTTTGTTTGTTTTGCATGCTCTCACAAATTAAAAGCATGTTTCCATAGTGTCATTAAATTAGCTTTGAACCCCAATTTTTTAGGTTATGCTGGCTTACGTTTTGATGAGTTGGCACCCTGTAAAACCCGACCTAACAATTACCTCCTTGTCCACACAACTACAAGTCTATAAACAGCACTGAAATATTACTGCAAAAAAAAGCCCCAATGTGATTTGGCATTCTGAATCCAACTAAACAAATTAGCACCTCTTCAGGAGGTGTTCATATTTGGTAAGTTACAACATTTTGTAATAATTTCTATTCCATTTGCTGTCTTACTGGCATAACCTGTCTTGCATGCTGATATCGCATTGTGAGCCCTATTTCCAAACACAGTCAGCACTCTTTCAAGTTTGTATTTCTATGAATGCCAACTAAACTAATTGCATTAAAAAGGTAAAGTTTACTAATAAAAACCCATAATTGAGTATTAATGATTTGGGCCTGTACAAATTGTGCTATTATCTCCCAGTGCAGCCCATAAAATATAAATCTGTCAAGACGCTTTGTTTCTTATAAGCACAAGTGCCGTTCCACCTACTAGAGCTGATTTTATAATGGTTATTATGACAGTTGGAGTGGGGAGACGGGAAAATGAGAGGAGAGAAAGTTGCAAATCTTCATCCAAACTCTAATCACAAAAGGAGCCTTTGGAGCAGCATGTGGGTATTAGCAGATTGAGCAACAAAAATTCCTAATGAAAACCCAGTTGTGACTGCCCATAAGTGATAGCTCTTTGCATTAAAGAGGATAAACACTGTGAAGATATCTCAGACACACGCCTGGCATCCCTCTCTGAAGTGAAGACAGAGCTGAGCAGAACTGATGCCACTTAATTTCCTCACATAACTATGCTTGACAAATGACAGCTGTCAGATCATAACAGTGGCATTTTCTGATACTTTTGAATGAGTTAATGTCAGTAAAGTGTATTTCCATCCACACATTTTATGAATCAAAGGATGACAGTTTTGAGTAGAAAAGCCAATTAGCTCATTTAGATTGAAAAAAAACTTTAATACTCATCTGAAGTTGAATGGTAACAAATATATGCAATAATGGTGATTATAAACACATTTTTTGATTACATTGTTTTATTTTATTTTGCAGTTGAAGTTTTCCTGTAAGTTTTCTGTCTGCTGCAACCTTTCCAATTATTCCACAACCACCGACTCTCCAATGTAAGACAGAGCCAAATTAATCAGTTTGACCCATATGACAGAAGTGCACCATGTTGGCATTTTATTCTTCGTGTGCGGCTGTCTGGAAAAAACAAACACATCATTATCATAATGATTTGTTACCAGCCAACACCTGCCCCTCGATTTCAGCAGGTTTCAAAACATTTAAGACTTTCAAACAGCCCTTTTCTTATCCAACTTGTTATTTTTTTGGTTTTTGGTTGTGTTTTTTTTTCCATTTTGTTTTTCTATGCAACCTGTGTTTTATATAAATATACAGTCAATATACATTTATAAATATATGTTCTGAAGTCAGAAATCAGGTGTGTGACAAAGGGAATGTTTTAGAGTCTACAATCAGACCATTGAAACGCTCTGCCATTGGTTTTCAAAGGGGCTTATCATAAAGAGAGTAAACAATTGGGTGTTTGTGCAAAGGCGGTCGGACTCGGCTGCACATTGATTTTGCACAGAATGTCATCTCCCACCATTAGCCTCATTATCTGTTGTGTTTTGCTACAGTAATTCAAGCAAATAAACTCATATTTGCACCCTTGACACTAAGATGGAGAGGAGATGATACACAGTCAGAAGCATGAATACAAACAGTTTCTATACACTGAATAACAGCTGTAAATAGGTAATCTTAAAGATTGATGATGGCTCTAATAAAAGATAAATTAAAAATATTTAGAAAAAAAATGTACATACAAAAATACTTACATACATATATACAGTATCCACTTTCAGCAGTTAGACTGGTAACATATTTGCAATTACACATATACACTCTGCACAGACCAACACTCACCCTTGGGGCGGGCCACCCTAACAAGACTAACAGTGATGCAAGACACCTAACAACAAAGGATCCACATATACACACATGCACACACACACACAAACTCTTCATCTCTGCATGTGTTATGAACCTGTCACTGCATGAGTGGATGGATCAGGTCCCTCATGGGCTCAAAACATGGGGCTCAACCCCTTCTAAAGCATCAACACTTCAATCACAGCCTTATTAGTGTGTGTGTCTGTGTGTCTGTGTGTATGCGTGTATACCTGTGTGTTTGTATGCAAGCGTGGAAAGGGAGGTCTTTCATGATAACTGAACATGTGACTACGTGGGAGTGTATTTTGTGTGTATGTGTGCGCGCGCGTGTGTGTGTGTTGAGGGGGGGCCTTGAAGCAAATGTGTGTGTAATGAGGTGGAACTAAGTGTCTTTCAAGATACTTCCTGCAGTGTGAACTCTCATACATCTTGTTAACAGACAAAGCTTTGAAGACTAGTCTTTTTAATTTAGTCCTGATCAGAGGTATGCATGCATGTAGACACACATCTAAATCAGCATGCAGGCACATACCCTATATAAAGCAGGATCAAAACAAGTAAGCAAGCAGGTGAAGAAGATTTGACATTTATTCTTTTATCAGACAGAGATTTAGGCTGTGCTTTAGAGAGAGAGTGGTAAACAGAATTACCTAAGGAAAGGAAAGTAAAGTTAGGCCACCAGAGAAGGAGCAAATCTAATGTAAATCTAAAAAGAGACACATTAAGATATCAACCAGCAACAGCACATTTTACAAAACTATTGCAGTGTAGGAATTAAAATCAATGCTGGAACACTCGTCTCTTAACCCATTAAAAAAATGCATCAACTAGTCAAAGTAGTCAAGAGGCAAGAAATGAGCATCGAAATCTATGGAAGCGTACAGGGGACATGTGAAAATGTAAAGTTTAAAATGATTCGGACTTGCGTTTGTCTATTGTCCACCTCAGAGCGATTAATCATTTTGAAAATACAACATCTTATTCCGTTATCATTTTCAAGTTGTTATACAATGGCATTTGAATTTTTACATTGTCTGAAAAAAGAGCATGAGGGAATGTAAATGTACATGCAACACGTTGGACAGCCCTGTTTTGCTTTTTCATTTGAATATTGTCCACTGCAGAGCAGGTTAACTCTTTGAAAATTAAATTTCAAACAGCTTTTTCATATTCATATTAATAATGTTTGAGGTCAACCATACAAATATGTTAAATTTATAATGCAACTTGAATTATTTCCTTTTTCATTTTCGTTTTGACCAAAATTACATGTTTAGGTTTAACATTATTATGCTATTATGGATTTGCATTTTTTTAAACTGCAGTTTTCATTTTGATAAAGTCCCCTGCACGCTTCCATAAAAATCACTGTCTTTGATATGTAAACAAAAAACCTGACATAATGAGGACTTTCTGAGACAAATTTTGATATGTTAACAGCAGAAAGTGAAAAAAAATGCTGGAAGTGTTAGTGTGCAGCACGTTCAGATGCTTCATCTACTTTATCAAAATTATACTCAAAGTGTCAAGATATTCTGAACCAGCCCACTAACCAGAGGAAGAACATCCATATTTTGCACCTTAGGAATATATTCAGTGCCAAAGTTCAATGCCACTGCAGGAGGTAATGAGTGCCCTTTATGTCCCAAGGTGATAAGTAAGGTCTTGATGTTGGTATGGTGCACAGCTGTGTAACACATCTGGCTTTCATAAAGCAGACCAAAGTGTGACCCTGTCCTAGACCTGCAACATTGCAGATATGCTGCATTAATGTCAAATGTGATGGACTGCAGAGATGGAAAAGACATGTCATTTTGACTGGACAACTTAAGACGGACAACACCCACACAGGTAATTTCACGTATTTGAGCTGATTAGATCACTGAAAGGCATCATGGGTGCATATTAAATATTCCATTGACATCTTTCTGACTCTCCTGTCAACTTCTTTACAGCTGTCAGGATGGGGAATAATATAGCTTTATTTTTAGTAGTATATGGAGACCAGAGACCTCACACAGTTCCCGCCAGAGCTCCTCCCATCCTTTCTATGAACACACAAGGGGAGAATCTGACATTCAAACAAGGGGACAGCTCCTATAAAAATGCAGTGTATTCTTTTTTTGATACTTTAAGATGGGTTTATTTTTGAAAACAGAATTGATTTCAAAGCTGGTCTATTAAAGTATAATACATGTCTAAGCTGTCCAGTTAAAAAACAATGCATTTCTAAGTGATGTGTTGACAGCTTTTTTGTTCAAGTAATCCATCATTTTTTGTGTTAAAAAATGCTAAAATGACTCTGGTCAAAGGACTGGTGCAGGCATGATGTCATAATGCTTTTGAGAATGTGTGTGTGTATGTGTGTACATGCGTGTGTGTGTGTGTGTGTGTGTGTGTGTGTGTGTGTGTGTGTGTGTGTGTGTGTGTGTGTGTGTGTGTGTGT
>JAQMCX010000058.1:3209891-3226513 GCA_029814765.1 Acanthurus leucopareius | reverse complement strand
GTGAACACATTCTCTCTCACGTCTCTCCTCAGAGCTCAGCTTCCTCACAATCAGTAACCATGGAAACCAGTTTCCTCCATGTTGTAGGCATTCTCACACACACACACAAACACACACACACACACACACACACACACACACACCCCCACAAACAAACACTCACACATACACACACACACATCTGTGTCTGTGGCCAGATGAAATGCAGTTTCACCATTCACTTTCTTTATTACTTCACCCAATGAAGATGCAAAAATGCACTGAAGATTTAACTAAACTCACTTTATTTGTACTCCTCAATTAAAGGGTTTAGATGATGCTGTTATCTTCCTAATCTGTGATTATTGTCCTTTCAAACCTACATGGAATAATGATGCTGTATAACAAGATGTCGGTAATAAATATTGAATTTATATCAGACCTTTCATTCAACAACCCACTTGATTTAGCATTTATAAACACTATATAACTATTCATAATTATTGTTAGCAGCTATTAAGAGTTTACTGTGTGGAATTTTTCAGTGTACAGAAAATTTTTGTTCTTTGTAGAATCATCATGTATTCACATTTCAAGTATTAGTTGCAGTAGTTTAGAATAACACTAATAAATTCATTATATTACAGAGGAAAATGAACTTTTTTCATTGTTTTTAACTTTTGCTAACAAAACAAAACAAAGAAAATAAATCTATAAAAAACACAAAACAAGTTGGAAATAGGTAGTAAATATTATTCTGCCATGATTTCCCTCAAAGCTTTTGCAATTCGTTTCACTTCACATCCTGAAAATGCAGACATTATTGCATCATCACAAAGAAGCTAGACAGATAACTGACAGATACATTTCTTGATGTGTAAACTCATTTTCTGGTTCAGGTGCAATGAAAAAGAATGACTTGTCTCGCTCAACAAGTCAAATATGTCTCCGAGGGCCAGTAATTTCTTTAGCAGCAACTTAGTTTTCACCTCAAGCAAGCACTAGAACTTTTCTTGCAGCACTGAGGAAACTTTATGGAGATGTGATACATGATCATTTGCATAAAAAAAGATTGTGTGAAAGTCTGGTTATTGTCACAGCCCCTGGTAGTATTGAGTTTATATAGTTTTAAGGAAGAAAAGAAGTTGTAAAGTAATTTTAATGTTCAGGTGTATGATTCAAAGGGAGACAGGTTGCAAAGTAGGATGAAATTAATAAAAAGCAGAGAACAGGACAGCTCCTGATATGAGTCTAAATGAGTTCTACAAAGGGGAGTTGAAGTAATCATTACTGAAGCATGCATGTATTTTCCAAATCTGCCATTTCATGACTCTTTGACTGTGCACCAGAAATATTTTTATTTTCCAGCTTTTTTCCTACCTTCTGTACCTTGCCCAGTTCAATTATTTTATGATTGTCCTCAAAAACTAATTTAGTTCAAATAGTATTTAACAAAGAAATGACAAAAACTGAGGACAGAAAGAGGATGACAAGCTGTCAGGACACCGCAGGACACAAATCGAACATAGAACATCAAAAAGGGCTGCAAATATGGAGGGGGGGAAAAGAACAGTAGAGAGGTGGTCAATAAGTGGAGTTATAAAAGCAATAGAGAATGTTAAGAAAATGACAGATGATGAGAAGAAACTAAGCAGAGAATCAGATATATGAGGAAAACTAATTCCTGAGCAGGGATGGAAATGAAGAAAATGAAAATTGGCCGGAAAGAAGAAAACTTTGAAAAGGAGGGCAAAGAAAAAGAGAGAACACTTTAAAAGGTGAAGACTGTGGCCTTGACTAATCGTCCATATGGCTCGGTGGCAGCTGAACCGCAGGAGGCCACTCGGTTTGTGTATGCGCGCGTACGTGCGTGTGTGTGTGTGTGTGAGGGCAAGAGATGAATATGCATTGTTTTCTGTCAAACGTCAGGCTGCCAGCAGGTTGCCAGCTTGGCCCATTATAGCCAGGGTAGACAGCTAACATGGTTCATGCACAGTTACACACCCATACTCACAAAGGCAGATGTAAAAAGCCACACACACACACACACAAACAAGAGCAAAACATGGGCGTATGCTTACACATAAATGCATGAACACTTGAACAGGCACGTAGCAATGCAATGTGCACAAAGCAATGTCACTCTAACATACAGTAACCCTAATGGCCAGAAAAGAGTTTGTTTCCATAGCTCCCACACATCTCAGGCTTTTGGCTTCTTCTGTTTTTCAGTCAAACACCTTCCTCTCAGATGAAATTGGCTGCATGGGTCACTTCATCATTCAGATGAATGATTTGTCCCAAACCACCAAGGATCCACAACCACCCAGGACTCTCAGTACATTCAGACCGTTTCGATCACACAAAGTATGAACAGTGCCCACCGTCAGCCTACAGAAAGCAAATGTGACATTTGGATGGTGTGAACTGCCTTTATTTATAATGTTTATTTTTAGATAGTTCTGTGTGTTTTGTTGTTTTCCATGCTGTTCTTCTTGTTAATTGTGTTGGTCTGACAAAAGTTTGTTTACAAAGGAATAAATTGTTAATTTATAGCTTAAATTTCCTCCAATTTACTAGTTATCATGGAAGTGCTGTGGCTCAGTCCAACATCATCATTGCATTTTTGTGCCGCTGACCCTTTAGGAATACAATAATAGAATAGTATTATATTTTAGCAAGTAGCTCTTTAACTTGGCACGTAAGTATGTTTTGTGAGTAAATTCTAATATTGTAATTGTAGTTATAGTAACTATTTAGTAATTATAGTAGTAAACTACAGTGGAATACAAGGGTCTTAGGGTGTGTTCATAAAAACACGAAGTGTGAATAAGTAAAAGCATAGTATAATAAGTAGTGGATGCAGCCACCATGACATTGGTGGATGACCATTTTAAAGCACTGTGTTTGTAATTATGGAGTCACCATCTTTTTTATTGAAGATAAAAATATATTTGTTAGAGACGTTGCAGCTGGTGAAGATAGGTGTGGCTAGCAATGATTGCATGATGCCTGGCTGACGGAAGCTGATGTCACTCATAGTAACCAAGCCTTTAAGGTGCATAACTTAAAGCCTTTATATAATTGAAAAAGTGAGTTTCATAGAGTATTACCCTCTCAAACATTATGTGAAAATTGAGCTATAGAAGGCAAAAAAAACATTTTATGTACCAGGGTGTAAAAATGTTTATTAGGAATGTTAATAAGGGATTCTATGGTGATTGGCTTGCATACGGAACCATGCTCAAGTGGCTATTTGAGCAATTGCAGTTCTTGGCATTTCTGCGCTGGGTTCATTTTTCAGCCTTTGAGGTTGCCATCTGGTAAATAATCACTCAGTGTGCCAAAGCACATTCTGGCACGTATGGGACCTTTTTGTAAATTCGTAGCTTTGTTGGAATAAATGGGTTATTCAGAGAACCAAAACTCCCAGATCTCAGTCAAATCTGAAAACTCTTTTTTCTTTTGACTTTATGAGTGTCGGTTCATAGGTTTACTTGTTGTATTGTACAAAATGATGGAATCTTATATTACTTTCAGTAATTTGTGTAACCAATAAAGGAAACATATTACACTAAGGATTTCAGATTTCAAGGAGTGACTGCTTTGAGGCAAGTTCTTGCATCCAAAGAAAATCTGTTTTGGAAGTGAGTACCCAATTCTCGTTGAAAGTCTAGAAATTGATCAAACCCTCACTGATTAATGAAATCCTAACCATATATTTCAATCTGACTATGAGCTTTTGGAATGTCCGTGCAGACGCATAGCTCAGGGAAAGACATCAGTGAAAATAAACAGAGAGATCTGTGTTCCTCTCTTGTGTGTAGCACCCGCCATGATCCTGACAGGAAACACAGAAACCCAGCGGATTATGATGGAAATGAGTGACAGGAATGTTCTTGGTGAAGACAGAAGACTGAAAGGGAAACGTGTGCCATTTCCTCTAGCAGTATTGCATCCCCCTCGCCCCCTCTCCTTGGCTCCCAACGAATAAAAGATTAGAATGTACTATTTGACCAGAATGAAAAGATAGTGTGACAATTACTGTTTAGCCCAGAGGAGAACATATATTCTCCAGGCATGAATATGCATTTATCTCTTAGCTGTTTGTTTTGAGGCAGGTTCGTGTGAAGTCTCTTATCATTGCATCTCTGGTTATGTCTATCAACAAGAAAAGTGTTCAGTGCTGTTCTTTGCTCTTCTTTTCACGAGGAAATTTTGTCCAGTTCTGATAAAACTGCTTCCATTGCAGCATCCACACTTTTGCCATTGTTTACAAGCTTGCAGACGCTTCTTGCTTTCGTCAAAACTAAATCACGCCTGTAGCTACCGCTCCTTTCTTTGCAATGGGCATCATATTCTGACCAGAAACACACAAATCCGGCTGGAGCTTTTCAGGATGGATCTGCAAGATTTCAGTCTTAAGATCCCAGCAGCTCATCTGCCTTGCAAGCGTACTTCTCCTCTGAATAATTGTAGTATGGAGGTAAACATGCTTACATTAACTGTAAGTACTTACTAGCATCAGAGTTCTATTTGGTACGATTTTTTCCTCTTAAAGTGGTTACTATTGCATTTATCCCATCTTTTTTTTGTGCAGTCAGGAAGTCTTTTTTATTTTTTATTTTTTTTTGCATTCCCTGCAACTGTCCACTGTAGTTGCAACCCTCGGGTTCTCATGTACAGTATGTAATACACCAAGCAACCGAGCTATGATCCCAAATTTACCTGAGTGTCAAGCAGTCGACAAGTGAAGAACAGAATTGCAGATGTAGAAGTTCAGCTTGTAAAGCCTGCCAGCAGATCCTGTCTCAGCCTGGAGAGCGGTGCAGGCGTCCTTCCATTCCCTCCCTGATTACAATAACTTGTAATGTGAATTGTGGGCCATCTCGTATATGAAATTAGACTTTGTATAAGGAGGTGGCCTTCTTCACTTCTTAACCCATATTTGAACCCTCATCTCCAACATGGGTGACTGCACAACTTCTCCCATAGTAGCAGAGATATTTTTGCTGATAAATGGTGCAAACAGCATTGGGTTTTTCATGGTTATATTTGAGAAAAAGGGATGAATGGTTTGAGATTGGATTTAAATTCATTCATTCATAGTACTTTTGGGCTTTAAAGCAACTTCTGCTGCTAGAGGGGAAGGAACGGCTCATGGGGAAAGTGTCACAGAACTGCAAGAGCACAGTACACAATCTTGCCTAGTGAGCCACCAGGGTGTCTCTACATAATACAATTTGACTGCAGAAATCCATATGAAGGGAAGGAATATAAAGAGGGTGAATGGGGGATTGTGGCAGGCAGTTTTTGTGCAAGGAGAATGGATAATCTATAGGCATGGATTTACATTCATCTCCTCTTCTGTGGAGCTGACTTGGCACAGACAACACAAGACTTATGAAGACATCAGCTACGCAGCTTTCAGTCAAATTGTATGGAGATGAATCTCATTTTGTTTATATGCGCGTGTGTGTGTGTGTGTGTGTGTGTGTGATTGAAAAAAGAAAACATTTAACGATGAAGACATCAATCATGATTTGGTTAGTTAATGTCTACGGAGATTAAGTAGGAGCAAAAGATTATACTGTATGTGTATGGGGTTTACTCTGCTTGCATGGTCTATCGTACATTAAAGAAAAGCACTTAATTTTAAAGTTTATGACACATATTGTAGCATTCAAATACATTACACATGAATGTCATTATGTGTTTGGAAATTAGTTGGGCTGAGCTTTGCATACTGATGACAGTGCTGGTGCTTCACCAGAACACAGTATATGCTTACTTAGCTCCACACCAAGAGAGCTTATTTTACTCTAAAGATTAAGGCAACAATTTGCATCTTAATCCTCCGTAACATGTAGTGGAAAGCAGAGAAGCACTGGAACAGCGAGTGGTCAGGGGTCTTCAAATGCAACAAAAGTGCTTACATGGCTTCTGTGAATATTAATTGCTCTTTGACAGAGTCCTGAAAGTGAGATAAAAGGACTTAGTAAGTTGAAAAATTCTGGTTTTCCAGCTTAAGCAGGATACTGTCATTACTGTCCATGCAACACCAGATAAAAAAAAAAAATGAAAAGATCAAAAGCATCATAAGAAAGCTTAAGCTCACTTGCTGTGAAGTCACGAGAAATATGAGTTCTGTGCTGACAACACCAATCTGCAAAAAAATGCATCCCAGGAATGCTTCTGTTGTTATATTTGAATGATTGTAGAACTAGATAAACAGTAGTTTTTGACAGTACAGGTTCTGTGTAAGAAAAGAAAGCAGCATGCTTAAAGATTCAGCAAGGACAATAAAACACCCTACGAATATACCAAGGAGCATCAGTTGACATAAATCACTGAGATGTGAAAAACACAGAACCACATTTCAGGGGACAGGAAACTTAAACATATAGGACTGCACCATCCATGGGTATGCATGGACTGAAAAAAAGCAAGGAAAGAGACAAAAGAAAGAAAAAACAATCTTATCTTATCTGCGCGTTAGAACAGAGATTACATCTTAAATGACCCATTCTTGATAAGGGACTTTGGATAGTTTTGTTTCATTTGACATACAATACACATGCCTCAGCTACGGCGACAGTACAGTGTCCAGGTAGAGAGGATGGTCATTTTAGTATTATCCTTTACCTTTATGTCATCCTGAATACCATCTAATGCATGACATCCACATCCCAACCTACCCAGTAGTTGTATTCTATACCATAAAATGTTGCAGTATTTGTGGGTAAGGCTGGTGTTGTATATTTTTGTAATTATGAATCAAACTAACACTATATTTGTCTCCAACTCTATTTGTTCCTTGTAAAATTAAAGATTTTAAAAAAACAGTGGCCCCATTTTTTTTTCCCTTTTGGATTTTTTATTTTTTAGCTGAAGGCTCAGCAATATCCTAAGACAGCAGTCAGTGTAACACAACTGTAGTTGTAAAGTAGTTTTAAACCACAGCGTATGTGTTCATGAAGGAACATGTCACCCAGGGCAGCACTGTCGCTCCTTCACTATATTTTGCATTACCAAACTTTCTGGTTTATGCTCTTATTCCAAAACTGACAGTATATATACTAAAGCTGTCAATATGGCTACAGAAAATGAGAATTCCACCTTTACCTGTATGTGCAACTGTCTTTACACCAATTACGAAACACACCATCTTTTCTTTACTTTAGCAGGTGAGGTTGGGACTCTTTGTGCTGCTCAATGGCAGTCGGTGTGCCTTTTAGACTGACACTTACACAATCACAGCAGAGAGCCACAGAGGACAGGATAAAGTTCTGAATTCACACAAAATCCCCCTCCCACAGGATTGTGCAGAGGTGAGATAGTATCGATTGTGCTTTAGAATGCAACCAGAAAAAAATAAAAAATAAAAACAGACTATGACATTTTATTTATCTGAATCATAGCTTTGTTCTCAGTAGTGCTGCTTCCTCTTTTCATTCATTCCTAAGCTGTCTTGACCAGAGTTTCCTCCTGCTTGTTGAGCTGGGAAGCTTTGAAAGTTGAGTGTTTATAAGCATCGCCTGACAGTTCCTGCAGAGGAATTTATGCACAAGCATATAGCTTGTGTTTTGTATTGTTTTCTTTCGATATATACATTTTTTATGTATTGTTACATTTTAACATTTTCTTTTTTTATTGTATCCACATCATGCAATGAAAGGGGCTGGTATAGTGTCAGTCAGCTACCTTTATGTATAGAAATGCATGATACATCAATTTGTAATGCTGCAGTTTCCAGTCTGAGATTTAATTGCAGAATTATTTTTTTTAATTGCTTTTTTATTTAATACAAAATCATATAGTACAGGATTGCTCCAAATCTGTTCTTTTTGTGTATTTTGTTTGGGTTTTATTTTGGTGTGTTGTTGTTTTTTATCCTACATAAATAAGGATGTAAAATGTGTTGTAGAATTTTAGAAATCATGAAACTCCCTTTGGTACATAGTGAAACAATGAAATGCTGTGTTGAATATTTGGTGTAGAGTCCAGTGGCTGTAGTAAAAATGAGTGATAGCTTTAATGTTCTCTCTCTAAAAAAGTACATTACTGAATCCATGAACGTGATTTGATTACTTAGTATTACATGCTATAAACACATTCCTGTAAGTCAGATTTTTTTGTTGTTTTGTTTGACTTTGTTTTGTTTTTGTTTTTGTTTTTTTGTTTGTTTGGTTTCTTGTTTGTTTTGGTGATCTTACCTAACCATCCTAAATAACCAAAACTTGCTTGCCACTAACCCTATAACACTATACATATTTTTAATGTTAGACAAATTTAAACTGCATATCTGATTTATCATATCACTGAAATCCAGTCAGTAGTAGAAAACCCTGATCCACAATTGCTGCCCACAAACTTACATAAATTAATAATATAATAATCATGGCACACCAATCAGTGGCTCATTCTAAGAGCCTGTATTCAAACCACCTGTGATTATACCACATTCATTTAGTTTTACGTTCAAAATGTCTGTCATAGTAAACATATGCCTTCTCAGGCTGTCACAGTGATTTGGTAGAAGAATTATTTGGGCAGTGTGAGAGTTTATCTTCTAAAAATCGCAAATATAGTTTTGTGTGAGTATGTGTATGTGTGTGTGTGTTGTATTCATCATGAAAGAGAAAAACTGTAAGCTATGCATCCACTGTTTGCTGGTCTTTGACATTTTGCCAATTCATCCTTCATCATTTAATTCCTTTGTGCTGTTCTTCTATTCCTGTCCATGCTTTCCAGCTGTCAGTCTGCACAAATGATTAATAAATGTTAACTGACCCTCACCTCATCCCTCTGTTCTGTCTAACCACTCAATTTGAAGTATATCCACCCTTGGACCTTAGTCTTAAGCAGTGCATGTGTGTGTGTGTATGTGTCCACTTCTGCATGATTGGAATACTGCTTTAAGAGGAGATTGAGTGCATTCATTTGTCAAACAATGAATAATGATGCCTGTCTAGAGTAGCTCATTTGTCATGCATGCTTTTAAATATATATATGTGTATATGTATGTATGTGTTAACTGTTTTTAATGTATGGATTATTCACTCCTCATTTTAAGTGAGAGCTAGGACACTTGTGTGTGTTTGCATGTGTGTGAGAGAGAAAGACTGAGGGTGTCTACACAGGTAAATTATATATGTCTAAGTTATATAAGTGTGAGGGGTCTTCATGTATTATATATTGCCATTAGACTACTGTATACACTGGCAAGGAGTAAAACATTCATCGGCCCTCATTATGTTACAGATCGTGTTGGTGTTCCAGACTAACATTGACCAATGCACTGCTCTTACTCGTGACAAGAATCAGTTCACAGAGTGTGTGTGACTGGAAAAGTCATTTAGTTATAGTTTGCAGTACAGAAACTCATACATAAGCCTATTAACCTGTTCACATCTACTGGATTGCTGCTGATCCACCAAAGTTATTAACTAAGCACAGCTTTTTAAATTTTTAGTGTTTAAATTTTTAATGTTTTTGGACATGCTTGATATTTTTTGATTTGGTAGATGTTAAGGTGTTAACAAATGAGTTTAGGGTAGCCTCTTTTGTATATAGGTATTCATGATCAATCTCAGAAAACTCTTGAGAGGTTTTTATGTAATGTGCGTGTGTATGTGAACAATGACTGGAAGAGCCAACATCTAAGGATCAAAGTAACGATGATCTTTGAACACTTGGCTGCAACAAGTCAGTTTTCTCTGTGATAACTTCCCTGACCTCTCTAAAAAAATCAGGATTATATATAATAGTACACAGTCCAACTGTGTTCCCAGCGAGGCTTCTCACAGAAATATAAATGCTTACTAACTGCAGCTACTAACCACAGCTAAAAAAAATAGAGCATAATGAGCAGCAGGTGGGTATAGCGATATTAGATTACATTACATTACCAGATCAGAATTTTACAAATTTACATGGTCTCAGAATTTGCTGTCACAGCGGTGGAGACAGAAAACATAGAAATGTTAATCGAGTCAAAAGTTCATCAGTTAGCAAATTGAAGACTATTGGTTCAGACTTTCTATAAAGCTGATTAAAAAACCTTTTACCTGTACACATTCATAAAGTGCTAAAATTGCTTAAATACATAATATATAAAAAAATAATGCTAAAAATTATAGCAGAAATGGTAGAAAAGAAGATGGCATAAAAAGGATAGCATTATGCCTGTATAACCTGGCATTCAAAGAAAAAATGTGTAAAAAAGTTGTATCTTCATCAGTGCAGGAATTGTCCTGGTGGTCCTGGCAACAGTCATGGCTGTTGCTGCCCTTCTGTTTGGCCTTGATGCCCATCTGAAAATCACATGCCCACTGGCCACTGTGGCCTTGGTGGCCAACTTTCTGCTTTCTTTTCTTTCTTTCCTACCCTGCCTCCTTTCTTCTTCTGTCAAGTCAGCCCTGATGACGAAAAGTTGATGCACTGACTACTTGACCACTGACCTACTCTGTCAGTTTAAAATTAAAAAAAAGTCAGAGAATTTAGTTTACTGACTCTTTACTATTGAGAAATAACTATAGAAATACTATTTTATAATAGGAATATGTATTTATGTTTAATTTTTTTTAAATTGTTAAGACCATATTAGTGCAGTCTCGAGGAATGAGACTTTTATTATTGTAATCTGTAAAGTCTCAGCTTTTATATGGAGTGTTGTTTGTGTTGTTAGCATGGAATGTTTTTGTTGTTTGCTAAATGGTTATTTGGTTGCTTACTCTTGTAACTGTGTGTTTTTCAGGTGAAGGTTAAGATATGCTTTTAGCTAGGTTTCTTCCATTCAAGTAGATGTGTTGCATTACAGTGTAATTATATGATTACTGTGCCCTTTTATCGTGTGTTATGTACCATGTGACCCCACCCCGGCTACTGGGAGAGCTCGGGCTCTAAAGGTTAAACCTTCCAGCAGAACCTGGCACAGAGATGGTTGGCTGTCTGATGCCCTTGGTCAAGTTGAGAGAGAGAGAGAGAACAAGAAGCAAAGAGAAAGGGTGTGTGTGGAAGAGAGAGAGGATAGGAAAGGGTCAGTAAGGAGTAAGAAAAAACAGGAAAGAGAGAGTAATTTCAGTTTTGTCTGACTCAAGAAGTGGTATATTGTAGATTTCCCAAGTCTTTTGCCCTTCAGACAAATTTTGATTTTAGCTAACTGTTTAACTGTGACCTTACTAAAAATATAAAAGGGTATATCTGCATGACTAAAAACTTCGAGTGTTTTCTAATAATATTGCATTAGCGAGTACATAAAGATTGAACAGGCAATAATTCAATAACAGTTCAATTAAATTAATTATGATTAAGTGTGGTGGCTGTGTTGCTGGAGCTAGGTAAGTGCTGAAGGCAGACAAAGAGAAGCACAGGTGAGCAACACATAGAAAATTACAAGAGCGTACTTGTAATCAAGTACAGGAAAACTGTCGCTGAAAGAAGGAGCGAACATGTAGAGCTGAAAAAATTTGGTGATAAGTGAGGACCAGGGCTTGAATACAAAGCTTGATGATGATGATGCCACACCCAGCCTCTGCCAGGGACCCGGAGGAAACCCCGCACACTCTGCAGCTCCAAAACATCCAAAATCCCTATGAACAATAAAAATTCCTGTCAAACTTCTCAAAGTATTCCTTTTTTCTGCTATGTTCCTTGCATACAGTGATTTAAATTACAATATTTTATGTAGTGTTTTAAAAACTCTTTAATGATGTGTCAGAGGCCTTAATTCACATTATCAACTACTCAAAACTTTCTGGCTCTTGAACCACTTGTTTCAATGTTGTTCTATTATCTGATCATGTTATTACTCAAAAGAGATTAATTTACCAATACCAAGGTGACTTTTGTGTCCCAAACAGGACATAGTCTGTAAAATTTTATGGCTGTCAAAATCCCTCTACAAGTGACCCTTATTTTGTCTACATAAGGTTCATTTAAGGTACCACCAGAAAGTTGTCAAGTGCAGGGACATTAAGCAGAGAGGACGATAGGAACTGCTAAAATCTCTGCGTCCAGGATATAGACAGGGGTAAGCAAAGTGACTGTTCCGAGTGCAGAGAGGAGGGGAATACTGATTAGTTTGTGTGTGTGTGTGTCTGAGTGTGTGTGTGTGTATAACAAAGAGAGAGAGAGAGGAAGGATGTGTGTTGGTGTGTATGGGCATCTACTTATCTGCTACTTAGACTTGATATAAATGCAGTTATTCACAATATGTGAATCATACAACAGCTCATATGGTTGTTGCAGCCATTTCTAATTGTTTTTAATAGAGGTGACACATTATGACTAAAAGGATAACTCCACTGTGTCATTCTGTTAATGATAAATTGGCAGCATGACATCATTAAACCTGTCTTTGTCTAAGCATACATCTACAGTATAAAGAAATACAACGATGGAGGGGGGTAATCAATTGAAATAATTTGCATGTTAAAGACAACAAAAACAGAGGCAAGTTAAAAAAAAAAAAGTCTTGATGACTATTTATGTGTCTAAGTCATTGGAAGGGTCACAGTAAACAGGAGTGTTTAAAGCCATGACTTCATGAAGCTGACAGCTGTGGCAGACCTCAGGTAGTCCTGAGCTCATTCCACAGGTGGGGAGCATAGAAACTAAAAGCTGCTTCACCTTGCTTTGTTTCCTGGGAACACGGACTAACCCTGTCCCAGATGACCTGAGGGCTCTGCTTCGTGAGCTACAACTTAATGCATTTAGACCATTTAGTGTTTATCGACAAGTGAAAAGATTATAAAATCCATCCTTTTGGCTCACAGGAAAACTGCTGTAATTTCAGCACAAATTTAATTTGCTTCATTTTATCAGTGTTAGTGTGGACTCTCTAGTTCTCTCTGGACAATGTATTATATAGATGTTTTTACACACATGAATTTAATGTCAAAACATAATTAATTTGCAGTTCAAATCCATAATTTTACATATAATCAAAAAATGTCAGAATAAACTTTTCAGGTTAGAACTTCACTATACATTCCAATAAATTAGGGTAGAAGGACTGTCATAATAATCTTTTCTCATACTATTTCTAGTGTTATAGAATGTTTTCAATTGTTACAAATTGGGTTTAAAGAATATTATGTTTTAGTTCTGAATATTCTCTGAACAGAGTAAGTTAAATCAATGTCCTGTGAGACCAAAATGAGGGACAAAGGAAATCTATTTCAATGGTATTAATATTTCAATAATCTCAACTGAAACAGTTTGATGACATTTTGTGAGTCATTGAATTCCACTTTTGAGTCTGTAGACTAAGTAGATTATTATTACACTTTCTTATTAGCTGTGCCCTTGTGTTACTTTATGCAAGGACACTCATCGTCTCGGATTATTAGTGTGTTACATTTTTAATTCTTATGCATTGTTAAACAGCCACGCCCGCATGCAAATTGGCTTCATTTGATGGTTTTCACTGCAAAATGCAATGTCAGTTTGGTAGATGACTTGTCTGCATGTCTTATTAATTAGAGAGCTGACCTCTGGCGTTTGAAATGATGTCAAACATGTGCATGCTGCATGCAAACGAACAATAAAACTAAAGTGTGTCCACAGGCAGAAACAGGTGAGGTCATCAATTATGAAAGATGGGAGAAAGTAAAACTGTTTCTCTGAGACACTTCTGAGAAAAATATATGGTTGTTTTTTTGAGTTCAGAGAACGGTCATTGGTTTAAATTCTCTCTTTCATCATTAACCCCAAATACTGGAAAGAAGAGACACTGCACCATATCTTGCAGTACAGGCTGTTTTACGTTTGCATTTTGGACTTTACCAGGTTTTAGCTGGTCTAAGCCCAAAGTGCAGCTTACTTCATTGGACCAGGTACAAGATAGCAAGTGCGTCATGCCACGCCTTCATTCTGACTTCACTTTCACACCTCCCGCTCCTTAGCACACACACCTCCCTCCCCTTAGCACACAGACTCGGTGGATTTGCTATCTTTCAGAGGTGGCCAAAACGACATCTGCACTGGGTGTAAGATAGCAATGCCACCTGGGTCACAGATGCACCGGCTCTTATGCAAGATAGGGCCCCTAGAGGTTTTGCATAACTTAGAACAGTCCTGCTTGTCAATGGTTAAACATATAACTATGTTATATGCTTGCAAACTAAAATAAATGACTGGCAGCTATGTATGTCCTGCCATTGCTGTAGTGTGTTGTAACATATCATTCAACAGAAGCATTTTTTTTTATATTATATGCCAATTTGATGCAGTCATGGTGGTCTAAAAGCTGTTTTAGTTGCTTTTGTAGTAGCTCAAACTACTGGCATCTTCAACAAAATTAAATCACCTTGGTACCTTCCTGTTTAAAACACCCATCAGTCAAACATTTCATGTGATGTGAGTGCAGTGCAGGTTATAATAAATTTAATAAGGTTTGTGCCACAACATTCAAAATAGGATCCCAAGCTCATTTCCCAAACTGTCATTGTGCTCACTGAAGTGTGACAACAGTATAATTTTACACTGCACAATGGCTTTGCAGAATTCCTCCTCTGAAGCAAAGGTGACTGAGCTCTGGTTACAACACCACTGTGAATGGAGGAGAGTGTGTGGGAGTGTGTTTACTGTATGTGTCACATGTGCTATGTGATCTCTACTTGCCAAGCTGGGGTCAGTGGCATCAATAAACATGCCACAAAGATCTTTGTGCAAGAAAGTGACACAAGCACACACACACACACACACACACACACACACAAAAGGGATCGATGTGCAAGTGACTCACATAAACACACACACACACACACACACACAAACTGAGGGAGGATGGTTGAGGGAATATGAGAGAGACCATGTGAGAAGTATCAGTTTGCTGTGCACTTGAGCCTCTGTAAGTAAGAGTGTATGTATATGTGGCCTCCAGTAATGTGTCACAATGTCAATAGGGCAAAGACCCACCGTAACATTACACGTTAACCACGTGTGGAGTCTTTTCTCCGTTTACAGTGGCTGTTTATGAGCTACTTAATTAGACATTACATATTAAATTGGCTGCTCATGTGTTTTAGTTGCATGGATTCATTCATATAACAACTTTATGCTTGTGAATGCTTGTGTGTGATCGATACTGTGTGTGTGTGTGTGTGTGTGTGTGTGTGTGTGTGTGTGTGTTTGAGCACATTAGCTCAGAGTGGCTGGCAGGAATGAGCATGGATTAACTGCTCAGTCACCTGTGGATATATGCTGGTGTCTCTTACATCAGACAGATGATGCCTTCGTTAAAGTCTCATATTTTGATCATCTGCTGCACTGCTGCTGCACTCTAGAAAGATATCACTGTGTTTGCAACTGAAAAAAAGGGGATTATGCATCATAAGTGATCAAGGTCATTTAAAATATGAAATCAGTGGCAAAACCAAATATTCTTTCATACGTTGTGGAACATGTCAGATGAAACTTACTGTGAGTAAAGTAGTAACCAGTCAGACCGCTCAGCACCTCTTGTCTTCATTGTACAGATGGATACACATCTTCATCTTCGACACAGATTTTAGAGTAGGTAAACATTTCGACTTCTGTGTGTCCTTGATGCATCAAACCACTAATTAGCAAAAACAAAACAATTTCACCCGCAATGTCATGCATTTTCAAATGCTAAATCATTTTGAATTGAACACAGTTCGACACAAATTTCATTAATATTTCATTCATTATTTTGAAAGGTTAGTCAATAACTTTTGGATCTGTGAAAGTGGTGTTCAGCAATGCTGGAGTTCAAGTTTGCAGTGTTGTATGCACTCCAATCCCAGATGCTTTCCTGTCCTCTTTTCAAATGATATGTGGTTTGTCTATTTTAAGTATTAACAAGTGAAAAACCCAAGGTAGTGCACTTCTTCTACATACTGATAGTGTGTGTTGATTTTTGTTGGGTAAATGTATTTCTCTCTTTCTTTATTATTTTTTAAATTTTATTTTATTAACAAGTCTTTTTCTTTTTATTCCTAACTCTTGCAACTCCTCTACCTCTCCTATTGAATTTGGTAACATATTTAAGATATTAGCATCATGTTACGTGCTGATTTGTGTCTTAGCAGTGAGCCTACCTGTTGGCGTGTTGATAATTTATAATAGACTATTTGATCTGAACTTTTCTATCTGGATACAGATACAGAGACAGTTAACTTTATGGGTTAAACAATAACAGATTTTGGTCTCTTTAGGTTACAGGGTTAAATGAAGTGAACAAATTGCACAAAACTGTGCAAGATTGTATCACACTTAATTTAACTGGATTTTAGCGGAGTCTTAAATGAATCACTACCAAATGTCAAATGTGGTTTAATAACCTTTCTTGCAGGTCAATTTTTTTTAGGCTATCTGCCAAACTTTGCGGTAAATCTTTCCACCAAACTTGTCATAGTCATTATAGTTTTTCTTGTAGTTGTGCTGCTTTGGTCCTCAACTGTCCATCTGTGTTGGAATTTCACTCACACAGCCACATACATACACACTAATTCAGATAAAGGTCCTGAAGAAGTTCTAGAATGAAGATAAATCAAAGGCATGGAAGGCTCACAAGAGTTACAGTAGATCTGTATACAAGAACACACGCACACACACACACACACACACACACACACACACACACACACACACACACACACACACACACACAC
>JAQMCX010000058.1:3184109-3201789 GCA_029814765.1 Acanthurus leucopareius | reverse complement strand
TTTTTTTTCATTATAATTTATATTTTTATTTGTTTTTCTCTTCAATAGAGAGTCTCACACACACTCTCAAAATAACACACACACACACACACACACACACACACACACACACACACACACACACACACACACACACACACACACAATGTTCCCTGTAAATGCAGACATCTATAGGATTCATCCTGTTGAAGTGATAAATGTTAATCTATCCAACAGTTTTTAAGATACCAGGTTACAACATCTTAAATTGATACAAGGGTGACACTTAGTTATGACCCTGAAAACAAACGTGAAAACCTGGAAACAGAACATTAGGGAATTAGATCTCAAAAACTCTAAATACATGTCAAAGTGATGGAATGTTCTCCAGCTGGACAGGAATAACTTATTTAATCTTAATAGGTTGTAATTACAACTGTTAAACTGTCATATATTGTAAGTCTTTTTAAGAAAAGCCGTGTCAATCAGTTTGACACACAGCTGAAATTTAAAAGTCTTTAGTCAAAAGAAGTGACAATCAATCAAAATATAAATCAAGAGTGGGCAATGCACCCAAAAAGTGCTATTTATATATAGTGAAGGCAACTGAAAACCTCCACAAGCTGACAGACTCTTACTTTTTATTCACGCTGCCTCAACTTACTGTCATATATACCACGATTTGACAATACTCTTCCAGTATTTTGACTCTTTAGTTATGGGACTTTTAACATTATATTACAGTTTTAAGTAATTATAAATACAGCTGTGCATTTTCTATCCATGTTGATTCTGTCCATTATGACAGTTTATCTAATGAATGTTAATCTCAACAGCATGTGACCTCTTGACATTACACCTTGGTTTTGTTGCAGTGATAATACGATACGAAGCCCTTGCAACCTTTGAGGAATGCATATGCACATTTATAACACCTAATGCAATCATTGCATAGGAAACATTTGCTGTGCATGGTGAAACATTATTATCCCTATCATGAAAAAGATATTGGCACTGCATAACAGGGAGTGTTGCATATGGTTTCAGGGCCATTTAAAGCAAAATGCAACCTATTTTATCTGAGTCGGGTCACAAATAGGAGGCAAATCATGACTGAAAACCATAAATGTATCACGTTTAATCAGTTTAATTTAACGGGAAATAAAATGAGCATGCATATCATCTACAAAGTACTTTATGTGTTATCTTCATACACAAAAAAGGGCATGGGTCACTTCATCCCAGTTTTTATCTACAATGAGTCAGAGGTAATTTTGTAAAATGGATTCTCACTTTCCTTTAAAATGGTTCATTCCTCTGTAGCCAAACAACACATTTACTGTATTAGGTTCCCTTATTATATCCGCACAGTTGATGGGGTATGTTATGAGGTTTGGATAATGAAGTCTGGAATGCACTGAGAAATTGCTATGTTTATTTAAAACACAAGCTCTCTCATGCCATTACAAAGCAACTCAGAAACTGTGTTTTTCTCAAAAATACAAACAGAGCAGGGTGAGAAAATGATCAGAATCAGCTCAAAACTGATAAATTAATAGATTTTTTATTGGATTCTAAGCATGTTTCAATTCTATTTAAGGTTAAAAATGCTTTAGGGCCTTTATTACAGTTTAGAGTAAAAAAAATTAGTTTTCAAGGTTATTTTAATTTTAAGGGGTGGTTTTCATAGTCAATTAATATGTTTTGGTCCATTAATTATTCATGGGAAGCCCCTTGATGTCATTATTAGTAATGAGTAAATAACTTCAATTTCAAAGGTAAAAAATAAAGGCATTCTGTTTTGTCATATTAAGTAGCATTTTTCTTGTATGTTTCAACTCTTGCATGACCTTTCCTTGCATTGCAGCATTTCTTTCAGTAAGTTTTGTTTAATCTTGTAACCAGTTCAGATGACACAGTTCTCTGTGGATGGAGGGGATGTGAACTCACCACCAGATACATTAAATTCCCCTGAGGATTAGGAACCAATATACCACCATCATATCCAATATCCTGCCTGGATGCTCACACCTAACAGACATGTCAGGTCAGACACACACACACACACACACACACACACACATTCGTTCTTTTCCACATAGACACTTTCACCACCATAGGTGCTTTTGGCCTGAAGCATTTCAGAATGTTTCAGTGAGTTTGACTGTAAATGATCCTGTTCAATAAACAGAGTCAATTTTTAAGGATAGCCTCAAACAAATATGGACACTGCAGCATGTTGCACAATTTATTAGGCATAGCCTAGAGACACATTTGTTAAATGAAATTGTATGAGTGAGAGTGCTTAAAAACAGTGTCTGCATTGTACATTAATAACCTCCGTTGTATACCTAACCAAAAGTTAGAATGTGTAACGTTCTTCGATTTTCTGGGACCACATGGCTCATGTTAGCTGGAAATGACATGCCCAGGAGCAATGAATCTTTAACAAGCACTCACACCTAAATAAACATACCTTCACCCTGGAGCCTCACAGAATTCATTTCATGTTTCCTCATCTGTGCACTATGTAAAAACATGAATCTATACATCAAGACAGTCAAGCATTTTTAATATATATTCACCAACAGTGATGTAAATTTTGCAGCTGCTGAAAAACTCACTAAATTAACACCAGAACATGCACAACAGCAGGAAGGCTAAGGGCTATCGCAAGAAAACTGAAACTGATTAGAATATCATATGTTGTCTCATTAAAAAACACGGTGGATGAAGTCACCAAGGAACAGAGAGAAATCAGTAATGAACGGAAAAAAAACATTCATCATACAAGTGGGCCAGCCCTCTGTCAAAATATGTACTGCATTTCGAAGATTTTGACAACATTTAAACTGTTAAGTGTGCATGCTGATTTGATCAAAAGAAAATAAGATGATAGAAATGTAAAGTTTGATGTACGCCCTATAACAGGAAATTAATATACTGTATTTTCAGCTGAGAGAGCAAAATTAGACAGCGAGTACTTCTTAGTGTAACAAAAAGATGAATCAGTTTCTTATGAGAAATATGCAAAAACTGATGAACTTAAAAAAGAAAATACAATAAAAAAGAAATCACCCAACAAATTACGTTATTGGTTTAAAGGTCCAGTGAAGAGTTATAGGGCTTTTGTAGAATTTTCTGGTGTTTAGCACTGATGTTATGGCTCACATCCAACTGAATATCCATCTACTAACTCTTGGATTAACACACTGCAACATGACTGACTCAATGGATAGGACCTGCTTTCTCTGTAGATATGAAGGGCTCATTTAAAGGTATTTAAAATATTTCTTATTTTGAGGATAGTACACTGATGAAACATATTTTGTTTCCATTTATGCAGTATTCTGTCAACAAATCCCCCTAAATGTTGGACCCTTTTTAAACAAGCACTGAGAAGATGCAAATAGAAGCAATAATTCCATCCTTTGTGGTGACTGTTTTTATCTTTCTCTTTTTCAGGCTGTGGCTTCTACTGACATTATAGTAGGGGACATTGTTGTGACGTGACTCTAACTTATTTTAACAAGTAATTTTCACGCAGAGAGGAAGGAAGAACTTTAGCTGATCTGAGCTAAAAAAGGACTTCTAAACATGCACACACATATGCACATACACATAAACATATACCTCTATAAGGAGAAAAATGATACATAACATAAAACATAGCAGATGTTTACATATTCAGATTGACAGCCAACAATCATTTGACCCACACACATTGACTCCTGCTTTCTCAGTTATTATTATTTGATTAATTTATTATGCTTTCCCTTTGTCTCAACATAAAATGGCCCTGAGTTAAAAGTTGTAGCATCTCATACTCTGAGACAGGATTTCATAACTGAGGTATCCTTTATCCTTTATCCTATATGCTGGGTAGATAAGAAATCTGACTTTAGATAATTCCACAAGTAACACTGTGGCAGATATTGATCTGTTGTTCATCTGTTGAACTGTGCTGTTGCAAGAAAGGCAGCTTTTTCTTTTTCTTTACTTTTTTTTTTTGCAGAGGTTTATTGTGGCAAAGTTATTACTATAATTTTGAGGACATGTGTTATACAGTCGTACAAATATTGTGAGAGACAATGCGTTAGGGTTGAATGGGGACAAAGACTGATATCAGTGATGAAAAGAGAGGTGAAAATGTGAAAGTACCGACAGAATGCATATGGAGATAAGGAGAGAGAGGGATGGACAGAGGCGAGATTATATTTCGAAGGGGCTGCAGGAGTGCAGGCGATAACGAAATGGATGGACAGGTTAAATGAGTAATGGTAGTGAGGTAAAAAGGTAGGGAGTGAGAGATGGGTTAAAGGTAGCAGAGAGGAATAAGATGACTTGCTCTGCATGTAAATGAGTCAAGTATCATATATAATATAATATTGTGAGGATATGAGTAGGTACCAGTGTAGCAGAGGGCATATGGAGATGTGTTGAGCACTCGCCAGTTTCTCTGGAGCGTAATATAGCAGTGATGTTTGAATCTCTGACAGAGCTCTGCTCTGGGTTTGGAGTTATCATTCTGTTGAAGCTACTGATTTTATTTGAAATAACCAGATGCTAGCTGGTAACCATTGCCTTAACACTTTTGCGGAGATCTCTGGATAGAGGCTGTACAGCTTGGTTCGACCAAATGGAGTTTTGGTTTGGGCTTGTCAGCCAGCCTGCCTGCCAGCCTGCCAATATACAGCATCATTAACAACACAAATGTAGCAAAAGAGAAATTTGTCACGTATTGAATGATTAAAAATCACTAGCCAGCTGGCCAATTGGCTAACCCTAACTCTAAGCATACAAATTTAGATTTAACTTTTAAAACGGTCAGTTGTGTCTTGGTTAAGTCTGGTTTTATATCCTGGGTTTGTTTAAAATTACTTGTACTGCCTAAGTGGTTCCAAGAAGACCCAACCATTATTAGACAGTGGTGATCATCATGAAAATCATGTGTATGAATGTGGTCAAAGATAAACTACAGAGCTGCAAACAACAATATAACACAAAGTGGTATCAAAAGATCAGCAGGTATGGGTGCTTGGGTGCTCCTGGTCAGGAGGTGACAAGTCGGGGGGGGGTATGCTTTTTTAACTCTTAGGCCCTTTTATATGGAACCTAAATTATTTCAAATAACTCTTTTGGCTGACCTCATTTATGGACTTTATGATGCTGCATGTTAAACAGCTGTTGTTTGCACTAGTTTGCATTTCAACTGAATCTTTTAATGACTGTCTCATAGGGGCTAAAGAGAAGAACAGAACTGTCAATTCCACTTGGACGTATCAGCATTTGAAAAAAAACAAAAAAACAAAAAAAAGCTATCTTAGTACAAAGCTGTTAAAGCTTTTTAAACAAGCCACTGAACAATATCAATGTAAAATGAGATGGACAGGAAATAAATTGTAACAGGTCAAGAATTTTAGGAAAAACAATACAGAGTTTATAATGTGCTTGTTTTTCTGTGGTTGGCAGCTGGGATTTAAGATGCTTAATGAGAAGCAACCAATGATTCATTTGTCCCAAACCCCCTCAGATCTGTATTGTCTGTGCTTCATAACCCTAAATAAAACAGCATGTGGCCTTGTCACTGTGTTGAACTGTTTTCATTCAAGTTCTAAACACGTTGCTTATTGACGCCATCACCAGACAAAAGAGTTAAGCTTCCCTGAAAAGAATAAACAACTTTTTTTTTTCCTATTGTCCTTAAAAGACTGTGTCTTTTCTTACTTTCTCTACCCGTTTGACAGTCTGAACATGAATTTGTGAAGTCACTCAAAGAAATGCAAGGCTCACTTGTGAGAGAAGCACAAAAGCTCTCCTCAGTCCTTCCAGGTTGTCTTATTCAGAAGTTAGAAACAGACTCTAGCTTGACCTTTTTATTCAGCTTCATTCGCGTCTTCCTTTTACAGCCAGCAATGTCAAAATGAAACTAGAATATACAGTTTTTGTTCCAGATATAAAGAAAGAAATCATACTTGCATTTTAAAAAAAAAATACTCATAACATTCTGTGATTACACTAGCTGCTATCCACTCCATACTGTTGGGGAGAAAGCAGTGTTGTATTAACTAATTACAAAGATGATATCAAACAACTTGCTCTCATCTCAATGCTGCCACTTTTGTCAATGTACCAGTTAAGCATCTGTTCCAAAGTTCTAAACACATGGTTAACATTGTAAAACAGCAGCAGTTTGGTAAGAGTTTAGGAAACAAAAGTAAGCAAAAGTAAGCAAGGCTTAGGAAAAAATAAGAATGAGGCTTTGTGGAAGATTGACACATGCTGGGTTGGTTCAGGAAATGATTATTGGTTTGACACTTTAAGTTTCAGTTTCAGCTCATTTATACAAATGTCTCAGACTCCAGTTTCCAGACAGTCATGTGTGTAACTCTACATACACCTGCATATCTATTAGGACTCTGCCACTCTTTCTGCTAGGATTATGCAGTTGCTATGAACACCAAATATTGATGCAAACCCATTTACTTTGGAGTCTGATGTGCTAAAGAGTACATCGTGCAAGTGTATGTGATGTCAAAGGGTGTGACAAAGTGTCTGTATTTGATGCTACAAATGAGACCAGGCTGTCCCAAAACATATCCTCTATGTGTGGTTTTTGTGGTGAATGAAGCAACAGTGAAAATAAACAATTCTGAGAGCACACTCAAGGACCCTGAAAGGTCCCAGACCATCGCTTCAAAAGCCATGGCTTATTTTGGAAGTTTTATCTCTCTGTCTCTCCCCAGGGATGAAGCCTGCAATGACATCAGTTAAACCATCAAAGAGACACTTTCCACAGACAGACGCTAGATTTTACTGCGTTACAGCTGTATCAGAGCTGTAAATCAGCCTCACTGAAGCTGAGAGATACAGGCTACAACTTTCTCCCCTCCTTCGTTAGACAGAGTGTAATATTTATTTTATTGCAGGTTTGTACTGGAGTTATAAATCCAGCCCAGTGAAGCAAGATGAAATACAAGGCATTGCAAAGAGGAGGAAATTGCCCTCTTATAAATCCTCATTTTAATGAACATGGGCATGTAAAAATGCCACACCACCTGTGTATGTGTGGGCAAGGGTGTGTGTGCTTCAGGTTCACCCTCAGTCTCTGTTTCATTTCCTCCCTATTTGTTGATTTTTGGTTTTCCTTTTGCTTGAAGTCGGTTTCCATTCAAGTCACAGGTAAATAAGTGATAATACTATTATAAAGTCACAAAATTAACTCCAAACTAGGTGCATTTCCATTGTTAGGTTTAGTGAAATGCTAAATAAACAACTTGTTAATTTGCTTTGACCCTAAGTATAAAAGACTGCTCCTTTTTGTAGGAAATGTTTATGCTGTGCGGGTTGTTACCAACATTTATCGGCAGCTACATTTGCCTAAACTAAAAGATTGCAAATATGAGCCTTCTAAGAGACCGTGTTTGACAGACCTTCACAAACACTCAGGGCCTGTACTTATCAAGTGTCTCAGAGGAGGAAATGAGTCCTAAGTGGCCAACATTTTGTGGAGGGAAGAATTTTTTTTTGCCCTACTTTCAGGGCGAGCATTTTAACATCTCTCTTAAGAAAAAGACTTGCATCTCAATCAGTGTTTAGAAGGGTTTCAGAGTTGTCCTTGGCTGGTAAGAGTTCTCAGGAGATAGTGTTAAGGCAGAGAAAAGGAATAATCAAATGAAAGCTCGACAGGATACAGTTTTGCCAAAAATGTAAAAACATTAAACTTACACATGCAGAGATGAAAAGCTGCCTCTCTTTCTGCAAAAGAGGCGGCGGAGCTTTGTAACAGTGATGCTTTAAGTCTGTCACAACCAACAGTTTCAATATTGAGAAAATACTGAAGCATTAATTCATCTTTGATAGCTCTTTCGGTGCACAGATTAACAGTTTTATAGAGGAGGCAACCGAAACAAAGAGCCCCTTCACTAATGCTAGGAGAGATTGTTGCCAATTTATTATTTATATTGCGTTTGCTGAGCCTCAGAGCGGAGTCATTCAGCTCAGCAAGTGATTGATGAGTGTTCATATTGAACATTACATTTTCTTGTGATGACAGGACAAAATCTCTGCTGTGAAAATGGTCCATTGCACCATAAAAATGACAGTGGCACCACGAACCTCACTTCTCAAAAGAAGGCGACATAAGTGCTAACAGTAAAGTTAATGTTAAATGAGGTTAGCAGCTAACACAAGCCGAGGGCAAAGAACTCTGCTGTGTTACAGTGAAGTACACCCGCTCTCCTGGTTACTTTCAGCATCATTGTTAGCTGAAACGCACAGCATAAGAGGCAGAGAGATTGTAAGGCAACACAGTCTGATTTGGATGAGGCTATGCAGGATTGTCACAATTAAAATAAATTACTATTTTAATTACAATACACATTTTTTTTTTTTATTCAGGCAATGGAATATGTTCAGCTACGGTTCTTAACAGCCTAATACAAAAGTCTTATTGTTAAATGCATTATAAGATATGAGCTTGTTATATGTTGTATTCTACATACATAATAAATAATTTGAGTCTTATTAAGTCAGAGTTTTTAGTCCTAGTTTGGATCCTTGGAGGGATTCTGACATGCTTGATGAATATGGGCCCTTCACTGCTCTGTACTGACTTTGAAGCATGTATCAGGCTTTCATTTGCCTTCCCTCATTCTCTCCTTTCCCTCGCCTGCTTTTCCCTTCATCTCTTTTTGTTCCTCCTTCCCTAAAGCTCAGAGGTGCACTTTGGAAAACAAATATCTCAGCAGCCTGGAACTCTCAAGCAGCACTTAGTTCAGCTCTGTGATGATATCTGGCTTTTTCCTTTGCTTCCTTTCTTTATTTCTTTCTCATCTGTTCGGATCTATATCATTTCTCACATTATCTCACTCTCTACATGCAAACCCTCTTTTTTTTTCTTTTTTCCTCCCCCAGGTGTGGAAATGATGCCTTTGAAAAACAAATATCCCAGAGCTTCACTCACTTCTCCTCTGTTTAAAGGCAAAAAAAAAATCCTTCAATAACGATGTTAGATCATCTGTTGTTTGGGGAATGGAGGGAACTGAAGGTGTACAAAAGAGAGAGTGATGAAAAGATAAAAAGATGGAATTGATTGAGTAAGAGAGAGAGAGAGAGGCCAGAAGACAGATATGTAGAATAAGAGAAAAAGAAAAACCCTCTCAGGATTCTGAACCATCTGTTTTATGAAGCAAATTTACTTACATATCTTTCCCTGGAGGACTAGTGTGCCGGTGTGTACGAGTGTATGCAAACCAAGAGCCACCAGTTTTGTGTGGGTGTGAGCATGTGTATGTGTGTGTTTGTTGCTCAGCCCTCCATCCCTGTTTCCAGCTGACTTCCAACATCATCTTTCTTTAGGGACTAATGCAATATAACACAGCAATAATCCTTAATGTGAAGTTCAAAGCCTTACCAGGAATGACTTCATGCAAAACAAACCTCCTCCTTAACCAGATCACAAGCTGAAGCTGCAACAGAGAGTAAGATCACAGCTGACCACTTTGAAAAACAGCAACTGGCATTTAAAATTTAATATACAAATTGTTTACCAGACAGAGGAAAGCAAATGTTTGAACAAAACAAAGCTTGATTCAACAGTTTTTTTGAACTGTAGAGATGTCATGGGAAATATTACTAATTCATGCTCATGTATTAAAAATGTATGCCCATGAAAAACACATTTCACTTTGTGCTGATACAGTAACTTTAATCATTATTATAAAAGCAAAATGTATGAAATTGTTTAGCCAGAAATTGTTTTTCCTCATGACACTTCCTCCCTGAGCTACACTGAAGTACAAGCACATGAGAAGCAAAGGCATGACATGTTTTCATATTTACACCCAGC
This sequence comes from Acanthurus leucopareius, assembly GCA_029814765.1. Classification (NCBI taxonomy): domain Eukaryota; kingdom Metazoa; phylum Chordata; class Actinopteri; order Acanthuriformes; family Acanthuridae; genus Acanthurus; species Acanthurus leucopareius. The sequence continues at coordinate 3,191,960 of JAQMCX010000058.1, read as the reverse complement.
ATACAACATCTGGAAGAACTGGGCTTTAAATACACAGGGACTGATAAGCACTTAACACAGGTGAGTGAAACAAGGCACAGGTGAAGCACAGGGAATCAACAGAGGAGACATACACAGGAAGTAACTCAAACCACCAGGAGCAGACCTGTCAGATTGTTTAAAAAAAGGAAACAGACATAAAGCACATGAATAAACACAGACTTTACAAAATATCACAACCTTCCACTGTTTTTAACATCTAGATGCCCTTGGGTCCCAACATAGTATGTTTGTTTTCAATTGCTACTTTTCTTAGCATGATTAAGAAATTGCTGGGATCCTGTTGTAGGTGCAAAGAGATCGCTGCTGGTGTACTTACTGGAAAGGGTCACGCTAATACATGAGTCTGCTGAGGCAGTTAAAAAAAACAAAATCAAGTAGATAGGTTGTGGACAGCTGAAAAGAGGGGTGCTCTTCCACAAGGAAAATGATGCAGCCCACATGGCTACAACGGCAGTTGCTGCCTCTGAGGAATGTGGATTTGACTTGTTTCACCCAATTTGGCACCTTCATACTACTACCTCTTTTGAGGTGAGGAGGGAGCTCAGTGATCGCCATTTTAACAGTTATCATGTCGTAACTGCTGTGGAGGGCCTCTTTAAAGAGGGGATCTGTGTGCTCCATGACAGGTGGACTAAGTGTGTCAAACAGGGAAGGAAAATGTGGCTCATTTTCTAAAATGGACTAAAATCCTACCTAAAGTTGCATACCTCAGGCTATGAAAGCTCAGGCCTTGAAATCTGCTGTACTCATACATTAAATAATTTAAAAAGGTGATCATGGAGTTGTGAGTTTTCATGTTGCTCAGTAATTTGTCTGACAGTAGTTAAAGAGTCTCATGCAATTTTTAATGTATGCTTCAATGAGAGATTTTAAGTGGTTTTCATGGTAACCAGAAACACCCTATGTTTTATTGTTTTTGTTTTGTGTTTTTTTCTAAACTCCAAGTTTACCACATTGCTACAGTGAATTGGGAAATAAAAGAATGACGAAATCCAAACACTGTTGATTTCTTCCTGTGGAGCTGACAAGGAAACTTCTCTGGTACAGAAAATGTCTGTTGTCAGTCAGCCTGATGAAGGAAGGTTTTGGGCAGCCGCTGTCCTCTCAGTTCCCCAGGAGCTGCAGCTGACAGACGGCTGCTTTTGTAGACAGAGAGACTCGATGCAGGTTGGAATCAGTGTGGATTGAACAGTACAATCTCCACTAAGACCTCTATAATACCACTCAATCATATCGTAAATTAATATGACAAACCTTCACATTTGATCTTGCAAATACAAATCACCTCTAGCCATCATGCTCAACTGTAACATGTAACCACAAAGAGGTGATTAAAAGCAGGAGAAGAGAACTCAAAGTGCCAATAGTCGATGTCCAATTTAATAAACAAGCTACGCTATGTCCTGTTACAAAATTCTCATACAACTCTGTCAAAACAATAAACCTGCTGATCTGGTTGAAGATAAACTGCACATTGGAAGCAGTTCATAGACTCTCATAGACTCTTTTACATGTCTCCAGAACAGCTCTCATGCCCCCACTCTCATAACAGACTCCATTCCACAAAGACTCACACAACCAGCCATTGCAAGGAATCAGTCAAGTTTTATATATATATATATATATTAAATATTTGTTGTTGTTGCCATTGTTGTTATTAACCCCTGACCTTTTTTTCAATGCATGGTTGGAGCACATAAACACATAAACACACAAACAAACAAACAAACATATTTACTTAACATGCAGTACTCCAATATAGCTTACCATGGTACTGCCGGAGAACGCAAGAGGCATCTGACGGATATTTGGAGACTGATTAATACCAGTAATAATAAGTGCATTATTACTTATTACTTTATTATTCATTATCATGAATTATCTCTGATCAACAAAGGATTATTTTTTCAGCAGAACCCCTGAATTTCATTAATTTCAAACAAGAATGTCCATATTTGTTCTCTTTTTGAAATCAATAACACTCCTGGAGAATCAGTGAGCACACTATGGGAAACAGCAAAAATAGTAATGAGAGGTAAAATATATATATAATTCTTATAAAAATGAAGAAGAAAATGGAAAGAGCACATTTACAAACACAAGTTAAGAAATTGGACCTTCTGGCCTTTCATGCCCCAACTCCTAAAACCAAACATGAACAAAAGTCCTCAATAATAAATCACTCTCAAAGATCCTTTTACTTAGGTATCTAATCTCTTGAATAGAACTAAAACTACTCAATGCTGAGTGTCTTTCTATTCAAACTAACACAAAAGCAATCAGAAAACCAAGATCTTCCTCTGTCCCTGGAAGAAATCGCTAAAGCAAACAGGGACGGGCACCTTTGATTGTATTCTGCATCTCACTGTTATCTGTTCTCTTACTTTATTATTATTATTTTTTTCCCCATTGAAGTTACTCATCAAATAGTTTTTGTTGCTTTTTTGTGTGAAGTTTACATCTGATTTTAAAAGACAGAGGGAGAGAAGTAGACAGAGTGTGAAAAAAAGAAAGACATCAGGTGACACCTTAAGTGTGTTTTTTGCAGGTGTGAGCTTATTTAGCAGCTGCGATTTTGAATTAGAATATGTTACTGACTATGCCTAACAAATTCAAAATTGGAAAAATGTCTGTTATAGTTATTGTAAATCCCACTGCTAAGCCAGTACTGGGAAATGAGTATGGATCGACCAGTAGGCACATGTGTGGGGGTCCATAGTACTAACACAGGACAAATGAGATTAATAAACACAGACAGGTACACAGAACATGCCACTTAGCTTTTTAGCATGCTTGCTTAATGTGGTTGTAAACTGAAGTTTCAATTTTCTCTCTGTTGCAGCAATGGAGACATATGGGAAATGATAGAAAAAATAAAGGGATGGTAAGAGAGATGAAGAAAGTGCTGCCTGCAAATGGTAAACTGCTCTTTGCACAGCTCCCTCTGCAGATTTAAGTTTATATTCTGAATGCTTTGATTAACCTTTATCAATAGGGCTTCGTTTTTGATCACATTTTTGTGCGGTTTTGTTTGGTTTTAACAGTAAGCACAAAGGCTTTGTCCCTGCATTGTGGATTGTTGATGTGTTCCGTGACTTTTCTCCCCCTTTTATTCTCTGGAACAGCCCCCTCTGTGTGCTACAGGACCCCGCGATTTACAAATTAAACTCTGAACTTATCCTTGAACCAAACAAAGAATCCCACCAAGTGCTCCATTTATCGGCCCATTTCACTAATTAATGCAGCCAAAAAAAATTTGAAGGAAAGCTTTATCAATTTAACTGGAATCTGCAATTTCATTATCAATACACACAGATCAAACTGGCTTTGTGTAGAAAAGACACTCCACTGAAAACATTGGACAGATTATTTCACTTGATTAACTTCTACAACAGCACCCCTCCAAAATAATCCATCATTTATCACAGCACCTCTTGATGCCAGAAAAGGCGTTTGACAAGGTAGACTGGTCCTTTCTCTTCACCTCTCTAAATCACTCTGCAGTTCAGCCATATGTCACCAACTGAATTAAAACATTTCAACATTCACCCACGGCTTCTGTTATAACCACTGGAGTCATATCAAAGCCATTTTCAACACAAAGGGGCACTTGACACGGGTGCCCATTATCCCCACTACTGTTTGCAATTTTCATTGAACTTCTGGCAGCTTCCATTAAACAGTACGATCACATCACAGGCATCTAATCAAAGTCAGACCACCGTAAAATAAGTTTTAATGCCAATGACATTTTGCTATGACATTACCAACCCCTCACCCTCATTTCCATCAGTACATAGTCTCATTAGCAATTATGATAGAGCGTCTGGCTACTCTATGACCTGAACATTATCATTGATTCTGCCTACAAGCAAGTGGGATGCCAAAATCAGGGACCCTTTTTTCAAATGGGCAGATAACTCTATTAAATACCACTGAACTGACATTTTTCCCCAAATCTAAACTAATTGTTCAAATTTGACTACAAAATCAAACAACTACTATCTTAAAAAGGACAAATCTCAACACTTTAAATAAATATTCTTTCAAAAATGTTAACCCTGGCATTGATTCTAAAGCTGCTTGTTGCTCCTCTATGCTATATTACTCACTTTGTCTGCTGCTTGGTGTTAAGCAGGTAGTTTACAGTGGGTTTTTTTTTTTTAGAGCTGTCTGCCCAAAACAGCTGCCAGCTGTGACTGAATGAGCTAAAAAGATGCTAAAAGGTACCTCCTTAGTATTATGCCAGTGGGTACTGCAGAGTTGAGCAGCCTAATAATTCTCTGCTGAGTGGTCCTTAAAATTGGGCTCCAGGCCGAGGTCCAAGCACCGTGTGAAATTCTCTCCATCTCACAGCTGTAAGTTTAATCTGTACAGAAACTAAAATGTAAAAATGGCAATAAATCCTTTTAAAGTGAGTTCTGGGCAGGACTGTTTTTTAGGAAAATGGGAAACTGTGGAAATATGCCCCCCCCCCTTTTTTTTCTGATCAACTGTTTACTCCCTACACTCTATGACAACACTAAGTTGTATGACTAAGTCTACCCCCCGCCCCCCAAAAAAACTACCTTTAGGCACAAAACTTTACAGTTTTCAAAACGTTCAGAATTATCAAAGTAATATTTACTGAGCCTGTAAACAGCAAACCACCATATGTGCATCTAATATTGTCAGAATAATATCCAATTTCTGTTGGCTGTATCACTGTAAATTATTACTAACCATAGACACAGCAGAGACTTCAGAGGTATTGCAGGGATAGTTTTCAGAGTTTCTGTAGCTTTCCTCTGTTTAATATCTCCGGGTGATGAGATTGTTTCTATTAGCACTGTCAAAGCATGATGCATCACCAATCAGCAGGCTGCTGTCTGAGGTGCAAAGAGGCCTCAACTGGAATTGTTTCAACTCAGGATGAAGTTAATTTCCCCTTAAAATAGCTTCAGAGCTAAGTAAACAACCTAATTTGCGGCACTGTCATGCTCATATTTTTGGATCTGTGAATTCCAATGCTTCATTTGAGTCTTGGCATGTCTATACTGAGAGAAATATACAAACCTGAGGCACCGTTTTGCCATGGCAGAGCCTGACTGAGATGCCTTCAGTCCTATTTTATCTACATATTGCTCTTAGCTGCTGTGACAAGTTTGATACCATTGAAAACTGCCAGATTCCTTTCAGACAGTGCGTAGAAGAAAACAAATGGCAGTGTGCACTCTCAAAGTTATAGTATAATTGTTAGCTTTGTACATATAAATAATGTATATATAACGGTGGTGAAAACATGCAGTGTGATTTTAAATGATACATTTCCTTGGACTCTGGAGGAACATGTAATTAGCAACATGTGTGACAATCGTAACTCCCATTAAGGCTAGAATTGATGTTCTCTAAACACACAGTATAGGCACTGTGTATAAATGTGCTGATTTTGTAAAGTAATACAAATAACAATACACATTAACATTATCTGCTCTAATTCTGCCACACAGCTATTACTTAGTAGCAAATTTCAGGTCTCAGTTATCAAAAAATAAATGAATAAATAAAAATATAAACAAATAAACATTTTTTTTGTTTTTAAACTAGGATTTATGTGCTAGTGTTATTCTAAAAAAAATCTTGTTTAAAACACAGTTACTCATTATGTGGCAATCACATTTTCGTTGTATGTGATCACAAAATCACATTCTATAGGAAAATCCACCAGGTGTCTTTAATCCTCTACCCCAGCTGTAAAAACCAGGTGTCTTATTTACATGATATGAAATTGTTTTAATGGATAAGGCCAAATTCAACATAATTACTTATGACATTTTTTTCCTATATTTTTTTGTAGCACTTCTTGGCAAAACCCCCACTTTTCCAGCACTTCATTACATGACACAGTATCTCTATCCAGAGATTTTTTTTCCCTCAGCCTCAGCTGCGCCACTAGAGCATCAGAACACACACTAATAATCTGCGAGATGACTAAACCTCGATGTCAATGCTAAATGTATGACAAGGTCTTTATAGCCTGTTTACAGTTTACATAAATTAGGGCTATCATGCTTTTTTTGCAGAGACAGCCATGACCTCATATTAGTCATAAAACAGCACATCTCTCAGGGGTTCCGGATAAAACCCTGTATTTCAGGCTTTTAGCTGCCCACCAGTTTTACCAACGTCTCATCAAAAACACTCGCTTGCATTCTGAAAAATCCTAATTAGTGTCCTTTGAACCAATATCCTGATTCTCTCTCAACAATGGCCAACCCAGTCAATTTCTCATGTCCTTTCTTTCAGATGTAATTTTCTTTTGACCTGGAAATGAATCACCTTGCCTTGCTTCTGTTATTTTCCTTGACTTCCTTCAGACAGCGGTCGAAATTCTTAATTCTTCTACAGTGAATTTTCAGGTTTAACTTTTGGTATAATTGGACTCCATACTTGCTGCCTGTTGGGCTGTCAAACCATTAAAAAATCCAACTGCAATTAATCACAAAACCATCCAAAGTTAAAAAAAAAATGTTCAATTTATTTGTGAGTTATTGCAAGTTATCGGTTTTGATTGTACTCTAAAGTGATATTTTTAAAGTTTTTAATGCTCTTATTACTAACATTTAAGTGGACACATACCCTTGCTTTGGGCAGATGTATGTGTACCCATTACTTCAACAATCCAAAACAACCACAAGTACTCTCCAAAATATTCTCCAGAATAACCTGATGCTGCATGCTCAAAAAATATACTAAAAACAAAAAAAATGGCAAACTCAAACCCAACAAGCAACAACAAATGGGCATACTGACCTAAATGTAACATTGCTAAGTAAAACTACTACATTATTACCATTGTTATTACCTTTATTATTATTGGAAGTAGCGGTAGTAATACTCTGGTGGTAACTCAATTCACATTGACAGTAAATGTAAATAACTTCAATCTTGTCAAGAGAGGGTTAGGAACAATCTTGCAGGGCTTTAAAGCTGAACTTGACTTTCTCCATTTCTGCTCAAGAAGGTTTGTTTCTGCTTGCCATTCATTTTTTTGTGTTTGTGTATGTGTGCGCGTGCACGTGTGTGGGTGCATGTGTTTGTGTTTGTGTAATTGTCTGTGTGTGCATGTGTGTTCTGATATGCTGAACTTCTTCAACTCTTTGGAACCTTTCGGTCCTTTGATCCATCATCATTCTAGAACTTTTTTAGGACCCTTTTACATTCTTACTCTACACTGTGTGTGTGTGTGTGTGTGTGTGTGTGTGTGTGTGTGTGTGTATCTCTGTGTATGTGTATATACACACACACACACACATACACACAGAGAGAGGAATATTTACATAGTTTTTTATATAATATACCTCTGACAAAAATATTACACATTTTATTAGTGTATTGTTGAAAACTATGAAAAGCAATCAAAATGATATTACCATGCATTTGCCTTGATAAAATCTGTAGAAGACCTTTAATGAAAAATATGGTCATTTTAGAAAGTTCATTAGCAAAGTTCATTTCCACTGATCACAGAACTCAAGGAGGCTTTGGCATAACACAACCATTAATGCTGATACCAATTCTGCCAGACTAATTGGGGAATTCACTTTAGTCTGTCTGGCATCCAAATGGCAGATGGATTCTGTTAGCAGAGACTCAGGTCATGATGTGCAATCCAGGAAAGGGATGTGTATCAATGAACCCATGTCTTGCACAAAAAGTAAAAAAAATAAAAACAGAACCTTTTTGGCTTAACACATAGGGCTCTAATTTCGTGGCGCAGCGCAGGTGGCGCAGGGTGGCGGACCCCGCGCAGTGGTAATTTCGTCCAGC
>JAQMCX010000058.1:3138238-3184009 GCA_029814765.1 Acanthurus leucopareius | reverse complement strand
GGTGGAAGGGACGGAGGCGTGGGTGCGCCGGACTGCGCCGTGCACGAAAATTGCAAAATGCGCTGGCCACACCCCGTAGGCGCGGCGCAGGGCAGGTGCGCCTCGCCTGCGCCTGGTCTACGAAATTAGAGCCCATAAAGATATGAGTGCACAGGTATATTGTGAAATCTTTAATCTCCTTTAAAAGAACAATTTGTTTTACACATTTTTGAATTTTGAATTTTATTGAAGAGGCAAGCCAGTATTATTTTAGCTATTTTCAAAATGGAGTAAAATCAGCGGCGTAAGAATTTATTTTGGAATTCTATTGACATTTTACTGTGTAACCTGTTCACCGTTCTGAAGCTATTGACTAGACACAACTTATTAAGATCCAAGTGTTTAAATTTTTGCCTTTTCTTGGACATGCTTGACTTTTTGCAATTTGTTTGATTATCCACTAATGCATATATGTGTTGTTGACTAAAGAATTACATGTTAAAAGCTCTTCCATTTAGCTATTTTAAACAGGCCCATTACTGGTTGTTAATGGTTTAAAGCAATATATCATGACCAGCACACATAAACTGCTATCACTAGCAGGACTAGCTCATAGTAAGCCATTTATACACATTTTGTTTACACTGTTTATGGTTGTTTTGCAGGAATTTATTGAAAAAAATAAATCATATACTGGTCTGTTATATTATAAGCTAAGATAATTTGCTTTGTATAGTGTGAGTATTATTCTCTGAAGGGCCACAAAACACTGGAACACGGCCTGTAGCTGTGAAAGTCTGGCATGTCCATGTGTGTGTGTTTATCCCTTAAAGCTTCACCAGTATCTATGATGGACAATACAACACAACAGGCCCACAAACATTAAAACAGAGGCGGATGAAGCCCTCTCTCAATAAGCCCATTTCTGACTGTGTCTCATGTGTTTGTTGCCTACAGCAAGTTATTTTTTTTTATTTTTTTTTATTCTCTGTGTTACATACATAAATATTTATATATTTTTCTGAGGCAATTTTTTTATGTGTATGGTATCACAAGATGTCCAGAACTACAGGTTTAGGTGAAAGGGTAGTTTTATTATATGTTTCATACTGGCAGTGTTGGCAGATATACCTTTTTTTGTAAATTTAAAATCAAATCTATTGAAAATATATTAATTTTTTTTCAAAATTGTTGGAAGGAGGCCGATTAGCCCCAGTTTTTCACTTCAATTAATATAACTGAAGTCACAAACAATTCAATTCTTCTGAATCAATCAATCAATAAATAAATAAATAAATAACTGCTAACTGCAAATTGCAAATACATGATAGGCTGGGGCTACAGTGCCAATGTGTTTTTAATGACACACTGAAGATGCAGGTCTGCACTTCATGTTTGCAAATGTTTTCCCGAGTTTATTTCATTTAATGTAAGGATTTGTTACATGATTTATTTCAGTCTTTTACTGTTTTATTATGATATCATTAGTGGCACATGTCGCCTTTTTCTTTCAGTTAGCAAATGGGGGCTTTAGAACTTAAGTTATGCTCTTTTAGCAAGCATGATTCATAAAGACATAGTCTGTGTTGCAAAAACAAAACATGTAAATTTAACTGAATAAACAAACCATATTTTCACTGCCATGTGCACAAAAAAAGATGAAGATCCGAGAGTCTTCAGTAATCAGAACAAATTACACTGAGAATCAACACTGTTGTTGTTATTGTCTTCCAGAACAAACTGGCTTTCATCTGTTTGTGTTTGGACGGTATTGTCTGACCACTGTTTTACAGAAAGCTGAGCTCAGATCAGCCGTAAATTATCCAGTCACATCTCGACTGAGATCTTACCGCTCAAAACCTATATATCTTTCAGACCATATATTATAGTGTAATGGTCAGGTCTAAAGTGCTGAGTCTTGAAGATTTTTTTTGCTTAAGTCACAATCTCCTGATAGTTGAGATAACACAATGGTTATTCAGCACATAGCAATCTGACGTATTGAAAGTCCTCGCATTTACAGTTTTTCATACTGATCGACTGTGGCAACTTTCCTAGGGGAAAAAAAGGGCAGCATTAAGTTACTGCAACTGCAAAACTGGACAAACAGAAGTCAACTTTTATTATGAAGTAATAACAGGAAATACAATGTGTTGAACTGATAGCTATTGGAAATTAAAAAGGTCCAAAATGGAGGGAAAAAAAGGCAATGGTCACATTTTTGTGCCAGCAGAACAGTATGAAATATTGCGGGGACTAATGGAACAGGAAGAAGCAGCCACAGTGAGCTGTTAAAGTAAGAGCTGCAAACAACAGGCTGCACACCTCCAACATCTCTCACTGCTGTGCTGTTCGTGGACTCACACCATGTGTAGCTTAAAACAGATCACACATGCTCACAAACAAAAGCAAAAAATATCAATTATATCCTGACATCGTTATTAATAATAAAATAATGTATGTGGCTGCACACTTAACCAATAAACCACTTTTTTTTTTTTTTTTTTTTTTTTACCATTGAACACAGGTGTCACCAAAATCAACAAGGACTGTCCTTATGAGTATCGATCTGTTTCATTTGGTATGGTATGTAGAGTGCTCTTGCTCTGTGGTATTAGCTTACATGCACAGAAAAATGAAAATTGCACGCCAATGTCACTGTCAACACTTAGACACATTTGTAAATGCTGCAGACTCATGTCTGTGGTGTTCTGCAGTTTGGATTTGAATGTGATAGTAAAACTATTTACATGATGTGATGTTTTTTGCACCTGCCGATGCTGATTGACTGACAAGAATGCTCCAACTTGTGAACAAATGGTACAGAATCAATATCTTAACCATTTTCTTTGCAAAATGCTATAACAGAGGCCCTTTTGCTATCATGAACTTTAATGCAGCTTAGAGAAAACTCAGAAAAATCTAACTAAAGAAAGTCTGATCAAATTAAAACCCTGTACGCCTGTTGCCGGGAGCAGAACTATGGACCACATCCATGAACAGCGTCCAACCCGTCAGCTCAGCTGAGGCTACTGAGCCTCAACACAACTGTGCAGACATTGATTTGGCTGGAGGACATAAATATATTCACTTGATAGATTCTCCTGCTGTCTAGTTTCCCTGTTTCTCTTTGTGTTGTCTTCCATTTTCTGATTTACTCTTCTTTTTTTTCCGTGTCTCCATGTCCTAAAGCTGTAGTTAACTGTTGATTTTAACTGTAAGAACACACTCATGAACAAGATAAGCAGAGAAGAGTATACAACTTATTTACATTGTATATAGTCTAATTCTTTCAATGTATGCTTATAAAGAATAAGGACTCAACCACTCACAAAGCATTAAGTGCTTAAGTGTAAGCACAACAGAATTTCAGATATGCACACATCTTTTACAGCTAAACCTATATACACACAAGAAAGCAAACACACATACATTGTTCCACTCAGCCAGTTATTCTGACACATTTAATGGTATGCAATTATTAGTTATGGACATTGGAAGAAGCAGTAAATAGTCTGAAATTGTGTGCAAATAGATGTGAGATTAGTGTGTACATGATGTCAAGCTTAAGGTTTTCAGAAACAGACTGGGGACAAGGCCAGACCTGGTCTGTTAGTCAGCAAATGAAAATGTCCTTCAGTACCCTGGCAGTATATAATATATAGGTCCAACAATAAGTTGATGTGAGTGTCCAGTCGTAATGTGTATGTGTGGTTGCCGTGCAAATGATCGTTTAGAGAGAGAGTGGTAAAGATGGGGAACATGAGAGCAAACACCAGCACTAAAGGTGTCATTTAAAATCAGAAAATATGCAAATGAATTAAACGAACTTGAATCTGAAAACTTTTTCACACTACCCACACAGTGTAAACATTGGCCTGTACTGTGCTGTAAAATTTTAGAGCTTAATTTTTACTAATTTGATCAACCATACAGATCACCATGGTGAGAGCGGCAAATGCCTTCACAAGCTGCAAGTCAGTCTTTCCAAAAATGCTATACTAATTTGTTTTAATTTTTTTAAATTGCTATTTTTTTCAATTTTGTCTGAACTATAAGTTGCTCATGACAGAAACTCGTAAACAGTGAGGAAGAAAGAGCAGTGATAGCATTAAAGGTACACTGTCAAAATTTTTTATTGATTAATTTTTTATTGACCTCGATGCAGGTAAAAAGTTGGGTGAAGTTTCTTACTACTCAAAATATTTCTGAACCTACAAAAAAGAACACTGTTGCAGTGTTTTCCTTAGCAACTGAATTTAAGAAAAGGGTTAGCAACTGTGTTTACATTATTGATGTAAGTGCTTAAACTTAGAGTGAAAAGAGAATTTTTAGCAAATATCAAGTTTTTAAAAACGACATCCATATTATTTGCCCATAGAATTCACCAGTGAGTATGTCGTGGCTATGCATATTCTTCCAAATGCAAATAAAAAAAACTGCACTGCTGCAATTGTATGAGGTTATAAGCATTGATAAGATAAAAAAAAAGGATTGGGATTTTATTGCAGCTGGGGATTTGAACAGACCTTCCCTAATTACAGTTTTCATCTATGAAATCAAACTCTTACTCTTACGTGACAAAAGAGTCAAATGAGCAACCGGAGTCTTAATGATGTAAAAAAGACAATAAAATTATTCACAAACCCGAAAGCCTTGATGAATAGTGATTGAAGGGATCTGTCCAGAGCAAAAGTAGCTGCCTTTTGATCAGCTGACTATGAAAAATTTAACACTACCAGGTGAAAGTTGGCAACAAAGAGGAAGAGTAGACATCTGCACGGACTGGAGAAGGAACTCAACACCAGTAACATCAGCGAAACATGAAAAAAAATTCAGAACATTACTGATTGCACGAGCAAGATCACCTCCATCATGTGTGAGGCCAAACTGATGGATGTTTAATTCATTTCATGTTTGCTTTGATCACCTCAACAAAGAGACAGCTGGAAAGTCAACTGTGTCTCCACAGGACTGGCCACTGTAAGTAAGTCCACAGCTGATGCAATAGAATCCTCAAGAGTGATGTCCTAAGATATGTCCTTAAAACACATCAATCATTAGTGGATGTCATTACTGACTCTTTTAGCATATCGTTGTATCATTGAAGACAAACCAACTATTGTACACCTGTAGAATACTAACTATACTACAGGTCATCCTGCACTGATGGGGGATGGTCTCCAAGCATCGCTTCTCTGGTTTGATACCCAAGCTCAAACTGGCAGCCATGTTTTCAGGCATTGCATGTGCTACAGCTGTAGTGGGACCCCTAGATAGGTTGTTGACATCAACACTAGCAACATCAACACTTGTTTCACATCATGGGGTGCAGATGTTGGAGAACACCCCTCACAATAGTTCACTTTTCACAAACAAAAAGCCAACTCTAATGGAGGTCTGCCAGAGATTTGTCTTGCCCCACTGCAAATACTCCTCTCCCCTATCCACAGCAGTGTCGCATCAGGTCTCCTCTGTGGTTTGGATAAGGGGGCGAACAGCAAATGTTAGATAAGCTGTGTTTTCAGGTGCCATATGGTGGCTGCCCACTGCTCCTTAGGGATGGGATGAAAACAAAAAGCCATAATATTGAACAGAAAATCTTATGAGGAATTCTATTTTGTATCCTCCAGTTATTAAAAGTGCTGTTGAGTGAAGGGCAAAATGAATCCAAAACTTCCCTCAGAAGGGTCATGGGTTCCCAGACCATCTTGGTCTTTTTATTTGGAGACCCGTACTCTTGGCTATCGCAAGGTCCAAAAGACCGGTGTGGGGAGTGTATTTGTTTGTCTGTACAAACAACAACAAAATGTAATACATGCTTAGGTTGTGACCACCAGCTCTGCACCATGTCAAAACTTTTTTTTTTTTTTTTATATAATCTGGCATGTCCTTATCCTTCCTGCCTCCCGATTAGTCAGCTGAGTAAAGAGGTAGGCTCTATGTGACTTTGCACCCAGAAAGTCCACCAAGTCATAAAGCACAGAAGATGGTAGTGGATTCCTAAAGATTCCATATGCCCGGAGAATTCGAACATGCTTACCAACACTGAAGTGTGAAGTGTAAGTGTGAGAATTTTCATGATTCTAAATGTCTGTTGTCCAAGCTTGGGAAGAGCAAAGCAGTCTGCATAGGGTGGTGTCTGCTGAATACCAATCTTTGTGTGTTTGTGTGTTTCCAACCAAAAATGACAGAACAAGAAATGTGGGTGGTTGATAAGGTGAACAGATGAGCAGCCTGAAGTGGGAAAGTGACTCCATTCATAGAGAAGGTAAGGTAGATCAGTGCGAAAACTTTGCCTTTGCTGAAGGAGAAAGGATGGAAGATAGCAGTTTATCTGCCTTATTGACTGTGCAGCAATGGTGGCTGGTCAATAGAAGGTGCTAGGGGCCTGCCCCACCACTCTATCCTTGGAGTAGAATCACAAAGGCCTTAAAAAAATCAGTGTAAATCGACACAAAGCAACTAAAATCCACAAAGTAATTTAGTTTTCCTTGTTCTGGACAAAATGAGCCAAATTACAGGAGTTTAAGCCCTCCTAGATGAAAGGAAAAGAAGAGCAGCAATCAAAGTCTGATGGAAACCAGAAACAACATGAAAACATCAGAAAAAGAAGCAGCAAGCAGCAGACGTGTATATAAAAGACACACAGACTGCACAGTGAAGCAGCTCATTGCTTTTCTTTGTATTCTGACCTTGAAGGATGTGTTTGTGTGTACGCCTTTGTGTGTGCATGTGTGTGTGTGGGAGAGAGAGTGTTTGTTTGTTCAAGGTGGATTGAATTGTAATGCTTCATCTCACTCTCCGTTGCCTTATTAGGTGAAATTGGTTTGCATTGAAAAAAATGAAGTTTTTTTTTTTTTTTTTTTATTGACAGTGCTTACTTGTACACTCACATAGATATGCACAAACTGAACACGCAATCACACAATCATAAATGTTTAACACGGTCAAATTAAAATGTAAAAATGTAAAAATAGGAACAGATGTAAAATTGTTCTTTTTAAGGCCAAAATGACTATATCATCAGCATACATTACTATATCACATATTATATTTTTAATTGCAACTGATTAATTAGTGGATGAAAACGTACATTATTTTGCTTCTTTTTTTTGAACATTCTGTTCATGCATCTAGATGGGAACTTGACTTGTGTTTGATCGTAACAGTAACTTGTGTGGGTGTTCAGAAAAATTAGCTGAACAGTTAATTATTTGGTCATATTTGGTGACAATAATTTACATTTGCAGAAAGTAGAAATTTAGAAAATACATAAAAGCTGCGGTATGTTAGCACTCAGAGCTTGATGTTGTTTTTATGAGACTTCCAGGTCAGATCATAAAACACGACATGTTTACATTGCAGTGGGGATTTTGAGGGAGGAAGGTACAATTTCAATATGGTACTCGTTGTTTGACTGAGGAGCAAGAACAAGACCATACATTAAAAATGCAATGCTTTCTGCAGACTGCTGGGTTCCTTTCCTCTTTTAATGCATTCATACATTAAAACTGTAACAGAGGGGAATCTAACGTAGCTGCCATTTATTTTTTTATAACACTGAGAAATTTTTGCATAATAGTTTTCCATATTTATAAAGCTGCTGTTTAATTCTAAAGCTGCAAACCAAAGCAGGCAGTTCTGTTCTTCAATAGATTTTTTTCCATTTTTAAACTTGTCTTGAAGACTTTTGTGACATTTCTACAAACAGAAGAGCCTTTTTAGATGTGTGCTTTGACAGAGTATAAAGGCTTCTGGCATAGCAACAAGACTGTTTTAAGCAATCCTTCCTTCCATTCAGATTGTTAATTACACCTCTTTTCAGACGGATAAGTGTATAAAACTGCATGCTTAGATCACTGGGATTTTTATTCATTTACCATTAGTTCAAGTACAAATTTAATTTGTTGAAGCATGCAGAATTCAGTCTACTTGTGCTTTCAGCTGTCACTTCAAATCCTGTGATGTATCTTAAAATAACCAAACATTCTTCACCATGACATCAAGTGGAAGTTTATTTCAAATTACATCTCCACTGATGAACTTTTTTTAAACATAAGCCTACATTTTCCTTATTGGATATTTTTCCATAAGTTAAGTATATCATAAATCATACAGACCTCAGCATTTTTTGAAATGACCAATTTTTCCAGTCACCTTAAAAATTGAATGATTTTTTTCAATTGTTCTGAATAAAAAACTAAACAAACTTGCTACAAACAATGTTCACTGAGAAATGAGAAATTATTTGTCCTCTAATCTGGCTGCTACTGGTTCTAATGCAGATTTCTAATAAAATTTCTTATGCATGACTGCATATAAAGTCCTAAAGCACTATTAACTAACTAACAGAACCAAAAAAGGATAAAAGATGACTATGATAATCTCAGCAGAAGCCTAGAATGTGCACAACCGATGTGCTCTCATGCACTTTTTCCCTTTCATTTTCATTCACGGTGATCCATTTAATAAATCTGATCCAAATTGCTTTCTTTCCTGTATTCATGACTTGAGAACAGGTGAAAAAAAAAAATCTAGGAAAATCTCTCCAAGTGCCTTATTTTCCTCGTCACATCTGTGAACACAAGAAAAAAAAGGGTTTTACCAGCCCTCTGTTTTTCTAACAGAAGACACATAAACACTATCCTACTCTGCCAATGGCCAATGATGAATGAATTAAATGAATAAATATTGTAAATTAATTAGAATTAACTTTTTATGAGAACAAATCACATTAGTATACATATCTGTAAATGTGCAAGTGTTAACTAGCTGAATAATTTTTAAACTGCAGTCCTTTGGCTGGATGCTCTGGAAATGGGTAAAGATGTATCAGTAAAAACACAGCTTTGGGTGTTTAGTCAGCTTCGGGTCTCAAACATAACAGTATCAGTGAGGTTTAGGTTTTGTGATTCAGAAAAACACAAACTCTTCTGCATTTGTAGTGATTCCCCATGCTGAATCTGTGGCAGAGCCTGTAGGAGAGCAACATCACTGACTGGCTGTTTATGGTTGGCCTCTGGATGACTGGATGCTGACTTGAAGTTCTTTCAACATGTGAAGCTAAACAGAAAAGACCTGAGCAACGACCTGAGGTTTATTTGACCCCACCTCTTCTCACATTAAAGAAAGCCCCTCTGGTTTTTTCGGTGGTATCCATGGTCTTCTTCCAAAACCAAAAGGCCAAGGACCAGGATCATTTACAACAATTTATCAGACATATTTTCAATCACAAGCAGCTATCATTATTTTATGTGACTGTTTACTTAGTTGGTGAGAGTGATGTGAAGGCTGGCATAACAATCATTTGTATATCTGCTTTCCCAGTTCTTGATTTTACGGTTATCAGACAGACTACGCCAACTTTTGTTCTCGAGAGTTGTCACCCATGCAGGCAGATTGTGTGAACTAGTTAACTGCTGTACCGTTGTGGTGGGTTCAAGCACAGCTTTTTGGTGAGAACACAAGCTCTTGTGATGTGACACAAGAGTCAGCTTTCACTGCTGATATTTCCTTTTGACGTCAGTTTGGCGTGTTTAAAAAGGACAATCACGAACCACAGTGTCCCTGATCTGTGTGCAGATGGAGTGGTTGTTGAATGTTTGCTATCCATCGTTCTCTTTTTCTCCCCTGACATTTCTTAAATCCCTATCTAATAATGATATATAAAATGTGTGTGAGTGTGTATGTATATGTATGGGACACAAACAGGTTTAGGCTTTGCTTCAGGGTCTGTGCTGAATTTTAATTTGTTATCCCTCAATGCCATATTTCATTTGTTGGAGATTAGATAACATCTTGCATTTGGTAAGTGCACTTTGATAATGATCAATGCATGGAGGGAATACTGCTCTTCACCTAATGTTTATACTTTTGATGGTGACATTTTACAAATAAAGACAATAAAACAAGAGCGGAAGATAGAATATTGCTGTTATCATGTTTATAAGACTTTCAGTGAAAAGTCTCTTTTTCACTGAGAGCCATGCATGTCATGCAGAAAAGAAGGTGAGACCCTGAATCTCTAGATGACGCTCTGCTGCAGCTGACCGAGTCACACTGCTCAGGAGGGCTGTGTGACTCATCTGATCTGATCTGATAACATGGGCGCTGAAATTAAAGGCATAAGATTCTGTGAGGGACACGCATTGCTCATGAAGGCAGTGTGTCCCCAGTGTGGATGTTACTGAGAAGTGTGTTTACTGCTGGGACACTTAGTGGAGCATCTGTTTGCCTAGTTTCGACATGGTAAACAAGAGGGACTGCACAGCTGGTATGGAGGGTTGGTGGCTGACTCTTAATTTAACTTGAGAAGGTGCTGTGATGTTGTAATGAGCATAAGACTTTTAATACAGAGTTTTGTTTTTTTTTTATTTGTAGAAAATTCAGATTTAGTGAGTGGGTGTATTGTTGTGCAAATGTTGACAGTTAAAAGAAAAAGAAAGTCTCCCAAAGGCTTATACACAGACACACACAAATACACACATATTGTTCCTCAGACCTAGATAGGTAGCCAAGCACTCAGAAAACAAGAATATGGTTGGTTGTGGCGTGTATTAAGAAACAATAAAGTGGAAGAAAAATTCAGGAAAGTAAGAAAGTAAGAAAATACAGATAAAAACATTGAGAGACAGTGAGGCAGACACAACTAAAAAGTGACAAAGAAGCATAAAGAAACAAAGGAGCAGAGAAGTTGAAAGAGAAGGAGGATGGAAGTACAGTGTGTGTGGGCATGAGGGAGTTATTTCTGGATCTATGTACAACTTAAAAATGAGATTTTATTCAGGTCCAGTAGATAAAGTAAGTGAGACAGAGTGAGAAGAGGAAGAGTATTTTAATGTTCCTATTTCACCTGTTGTCCTTTGACTTGATGTATGAGACAGTTTTCATCAAAGAAACATCAATACTCAAAGAAACTGGCAGATGTTCCCTGTCAAAGCCTGAAAAATGTTTCGAAAGCAGTACTTGTGGATTGGAAGGCATTTCTGAACATATTACTGCTTATTATGGTGGTAAAAATGTGCTCTGTTTTGGTTATACAGTTGCAAGTGGAAAAATTATGAGCCCTAGGCTAAGTTTTTAGACTAAAACAGCATTTTTTACACCAGTGCCCACAGTGGGCGGAGTCTCTGGTCTGGGCCCAGGCTAGTGACTCTCCAGGCAAAAGTTTTTATCAGGTTGCTAATATAGCAGTTTTTACGAAAGCATTTCTACAGCACATTGTGTAACATGTTCTGTTTTTTTAATTAAATTTGCACAAAACATTTTTTAAGAAAATGACAATAGGCCATTTTTGAAATCTTTATATCTGTGTTATTAGGGTGATTAGTCTGCTTGTAGGCTAATAAACAGACTAATAAATAACAGAGCCAGGCTGGCTGTCCCTCTCTGTTTCTTGTCTAGATGCTATGCTAGGCTAACTGACTAACCCAAGTACATATGAATATATGTGGTCAGACATAAGAGTGGTATAATTTTATTTAAATTAAGATGTGTTAAAAAACATGCAAACAACTTCATGATTGCATATTTTGCAGATTTATGTGGAATCACTGCCACTAAACTAACTCCTCAATCATACTTTGTTTTTTTGCACCTGCTGTACTTAGAGCCTGAGGGGATTTTGGGGTCCACTTTTCACAAACAAACAAAAAAAAACATGACTTTCACTTGAGGCAAACTTTAAACCCTGGCCATGAACTTTTTATGTACTTGTTCTCCACATCAGCCTTTTAGTTTAAAGATCGAAATACTTGTACTTCCCTACATCTTATGTACTCTGTGAAAAGTGAAGCATTAAATCCCTCTAGGCAGCAACAAGAGGGATAGTACCGGCATAGCTCTCTAAAAAAAAGGCCCTGCGAAACTACCACCCCCCTTCTATTTATGTTTTATTTCAATTTTCCCCTTAATGTTGTGAGTAGGAGTAATTTCCATGTCGGTTCCAAATCCACCCATGGTTCAGTCACAGTTTTGCAGTTGTTGTGATGTTTTCAGTATTGCTAATTTATGATTACAGCCTTGAGTGTGAATACTTGCCTTGTTAACCTATGTTTTTTTGAGTAGAATCACAAATTTACATTTATTTTAATTATAATTCAATCAGGTTGGCTTTGGTGAGGATGTCTTCAGCTTCAACAGCTGACTGTATTTTCACTTTAACCTGCCTTTTGTGGTTTGGTTAATGTGTCTTGCTAAAGGGCAACTTGATTGTAGTTGTTCAGTTGTTAAGAAGTAAGGAGAATAACACATTTTTCTCAGCTTCCAGTTCCAGCTGTTCCGAGCATTTAAACCGATGATGCTCAAGTCTCAAGTCTTCCCCTCTAACCCTCAGGCTACCGTGCCCCCATTTCAGTCCTTGTGAAAATTTTCCTCGCAGTGCTGCTTCTTCACACAATACTTTCCATGACTGTGTTTACACAGTCTTTACTGACAGAGATGGATCCAAATTTAACTAATTAGAGGATGCCAACTGTTACTGCAAAATGGCCCCAGGAGGCTTCCAATTTATCAGAAACCTGTTACGAGACACTCCTTCCAAAGCTGAGACACTATTCCCAAAGCTTATATGAAATCCTGTAATGTGCTCAAGAAATACATCCCAGCAGTTCATTTGAGGGGATATGCAGGATTAGCTTTCATCTAATATATTAGGGTCAACATCTGCAGCATCTTCACTGTAGTCAAACATGTTTGAGTGAGCTTTATTTTCTCACAATTTTACTGGTTGTGTTTTCTTTGATTCCTTCAGAAACCCTCTCTGGTTTTTTTCTTCTCTTTCCTTTTCTTTTTTTCTTTTTTAGAAAAATTCACTGTCCAGACAAATCATGGCTGAAAACAAATACCACATAACCACACACACACACCTGGCAAGTATGTGCAAGTATGAAAAGAAAACAGAAGGTTGATTACTTGGTTTAAAAAAAAAGACTATGGAGGAAGACCAGCAAAATGCATGACCAGAGGTTTTTTTTGCCCAGTGAGGAAGTGGATGTCTGCATCTGTGTCATCGTTTTAAAAGGCTGCCTCTTTGTTTCTGCCTGTACAAGATCAGTTTTAAGGGGTTCTGATCAGCCGAATAGATGCCAGATGTAAAAACAACAAAAAAGTTACAATTTTCTTTTAAACAAAAATGTAGGAGAGGGCATGTCTTATCACAAACAGTGTGGGCACATCTCAGCCCAAACAGTACAAACAGCACAAACTCTACATAATTTGAGCATTAACCCCAACCTCAAAGTTCAGTCCAGCTTTTTTAATAGAAAATAATCAATTTTTAATTCAACTCTGAGATTTACCACCAGTTCAACTACAGGGCAGAAAAATCAAGAAATAATTTAGAAGGTCATTCAGTTCATATGCAACTAGAAAAATACCACATCTGCCTGTCTGCCAATGAAAGAATCAAAATTTTCCTGTGAAGAGTTTTTTTTATTAAGAAGTGGTCTCTGTTAACAAGTCTCTATATCTCACCCCAATGCAACTTGTCAGTGATTGTGTCGCATCAAGTGTAATAAAATAGTTTGACCGGAAAAGATTTTGAGTTTTAATCTTGAGTGTAAAATACTAGATATATGCAGTGCCAAAAACTGGACAACTCAACCACAATTTAATTAGGCAGGTCATGTTAGTAGTGGCTATCACCCCAAGTTGCTAATCTCCAGTTGATGATGAGCAGCCTATAGAGGTCTGCTATCAGCCCACATCTTTCTAACTCCACACCAGACTAGTAGTTTTCAGCCCTGACCAACCCAACAGACTTCACTTAATACACCACACTGACAACACAGACAATATCAGACAGATCACTCACACAATCTTGAGCTGCAAAGAGTAAAAAAATCTAAACATTTCACCCTTATGTGTTTGGGTGTTTGGAAGCCCTAAGGCAACCCCATGATAAAGCATGGGACCTCTGCAGTGCCTATGTCCATATCAGTCTGCATCTCTGCCCTTCCCCTCTCTGCCTGATATTCTATTTATTTCCCATTCCCCCTCTCGTTCTGCCTCATTCTGTCTGCAATTCTCTTACCTCTCTCTCTTTCTTTCCATTTAAATCAAGAGGGCCAGAGAGGGTTAGTTGAATACCACTTTAATCTCTCTCTTTCTCTTTCGAGCCAGTCTTATGCTATAAGCCTCTATTGGTAGGCAGCCAGTGACTGCTGAGTCTTGTTAGCTGTATCCCCTCTTGAGACTGTTTAATGTGTTGCATTGCTATTCAGTAGCTAGGGAGAAAGAGGGAGCGAGGGCAATAATAG
The DNA here is from genome assembly GCA_029814765.1 of Acanthurus leucopareius. Classification (NCBI taxonomy): domain Eukaryota; kingdom Metazoa; phylum Chordata; class Actinopteri; order Acanthuriformes; family Acanthuridae; genus Acanthurus; species Acanthurus leucopareius. The sequence goes on along the minus strand of JAQMCX010000058.1, from coordinate 3,169,769 downwards.
AGGGAAGTGTGGCGAAGGAGAAATACAGAGTGTATAGGACAATGTGCCCCCTGAAGCCTTTTGCAGCAGTGAGGAATAGTGATGGTCATTTTTCCTTGTTTGTCCTCTCTCATCCTATTTTGCCTCTTCTTCATTTCACTCTTTTGTTCTGTCTGGCCTTTATTCTTCAAATGTCACCAGTCAAAACGTCCAGCAACTAAGTCACCTAATTGTGCTGGATAGCTTTACAAGTAAATTGCTTGATTTTTACTTTAAACAAGTTATTTTTGCTGCATTTACATCTATCATCAACCTTAATTTGGAGTTTTAAAACCCCTTAAACAAGACATTTAGAAATGATGCTGACCTGTCAGTCAGACAGTAGACTATGTATTGCTTTTTGTCACAATAGATGACTGTTATATATGTTCCAAACTACTGACATTTGTAACCTTGTTCATGCTAAGCAAACAGTAGGGCTTTTTACCCTCGCTGTTCTTTTGCTGTTGTCTAAAACCAAGCAGCTCAAACATTTAACCCATTAGCTACCATTAGACAAAAGCTAACATTAGCATTCATTTAAATGCTAATGTTACTCATTAGTTAGCATTCATTATACTGCTAATTTTAAAATGTGCACTGACATTTAGATTTAATTAACATCTTTCATATTATTACGTGATCATTAACTAGCAAATTATCTAGGAATTGGTTTAATGCTAACATTAGCTGTTGAGAATGCTGATTTCCAGCTAACTGGTTATCAAATACATTGCTTAACCAAGTACCTGCTAGATCCTCACTTTTTCAGATGCCGATCAATAATGAAAAAAAAAAAGAAAATATTTGTCAGGGTCCTTATGTTTATGGATCTTGTATTCAGTAACAAAGAGTATAATCTTAACAATATCATCCAACTCTGAGCAAGTACTGTTTCCCTCCGAAAGTAATTAATGCAAGATTGTTTTGAGATTTCCTACTTCACAGAAGGGACAGCATTTTTCTGAACTGTTGTCAAATGGGCAGCTGCAAAGTGTCCTGCCTTGAGAGGCATCATGTTTTGACTCCTTTTCCCCAAAATGCCCCTGAATACTAAATACTGACTATGATTTTATGATCTACAACATTAATATGCAAGCAGCTAACAGGCTAACTTCAGCTTGCTGGACAACCATTCATTTCCTCTGTCAGCTCTTGTGGAACTTTTCAAAGTTATACAGTGAAATGTCAGCACGACTGCAGACAGCATCCATGGCTCCCATGCAGGCATCTAAAAAAAATGTAATCAATATTAATATCTTGAACATCCCAAGTCACACTGATCTTTGTCTTCGTTTCTCTCTCTCTAAGTGCTGAACAGCCCACGGTAACATTTTTAAGCATCACTGACAAAACAGTGCAGTACTGAGGAGACTTTTGTGAACTCTAGACATGAGAGCCAGCAGTAGGAATGAGCAGTCTTATGCTGACAAGCTCTCTTTGACTTCTGCGTTTGCTCCAGGGTTAAAGAGCTGACAAGTGGGGCTACATTCAGTCTCAGCGATGACACACATACACAGTCACACATTTACACACACACACACACACACACACACACACACACCCACACACACATACACACACTGAAGGAGGCAGAAATAAGAATTGTACGCATAAGTATGGGCACACACAGACACACATGCATGCACAGACATACATGCAAACACAGACAAACACACACACACACACTTCTGAGGGAACGAAAGGAAACTGGAGGGGACTGACATGATTGAATATAGAGTGCTCTTATGTCACATGTTTGAGGCGTGACAGTGTCAGTGTGAAGTACCTCAATTAAATGTCAAAGTGAACTTGAGGCATTTGTCATCCATCACTTAGCTGTAGTAAATCAAGCTTCTCAGCCATGTTTCAGCTAGAGACTCTGCTGAGAACCAGACTTTACATGATGAATTTCTTTAGAAAAAAAAGGTTTATTAACTATTAATAAAAATTAACAATAAAACATTAATTTAAAGCAGGTATGAAATGTGTTTATTTTGCTTCATCAAAACATCATTTGCAATTTCAGAAACAATACAATTAATGTAATCATGATTATGATACAATTTCTACACAAACCAATTTAACCTGAGTTACGTTTTTGCTGTCAAAACGCATTGACTTGCTTCGATACTGAAAAGGATTTTTCATTCTTTGAAGGTGTTTGTCTGGTTTGCTTATTTTTAAACTCTCAATGCTCAGCACCTCCACATAAAACACATTTAAGCATCTCACCTGCATTAAGACTGACTTAAGGAAAGCCAATGTTTATAAAGTCCTCTTTGTATTCTTGTTCCTACATCATGCAAGTGATCGACTGTGAGGAAACCACTGAGGTAACACTGAACATTACTTCAGCCAGCAAGCACTCAAATATTTGTTTCCTTTATTTTTACTTGGGAAAATGAATTCATAAATCATAGTGCTGTGATGCATTTTTGGCAGGGAAATAAATTTGGTTTACACTTTGAATACAGCTAGATGGGAACAAATTTTAAGGCAGTTGAGTTCATCAAATCTCTCACAATCAGATACTTGTGAAAGTAAAAATAAATAAATATATAAATAAATACAAATCATCATACACTGAGTTACATCTCTATTGAAGATGACAGCGGACAAACAGGTAAAGTTGGAACTGATTAGTTTACAACACTCAAATGAAACAGCGGGGAACAGCACCTGATGTCAGCTGACAGCTAGAACATTCGCATTCCCACAGCAGCAGCTCACTTTGAAACAAAACCGTCTGTCCTCTCTTTGCTTCAAAATGATATTTCCCTGTTGAAAACATAAATAATTCTTACAGTTTATGAAAGACAAGCCTTTGTTTTATCATCTGAAAAAAAGAACAAAAAAAAAATCAATATATTGACATAAATAGGGCATATTTATGTAAATTAGCCATGCATCTTCCGACTCATTTTGTGAGAGTGCATCACCCATAGGTTCTCCTTCATGCTTGGTGAGACAAGGGATATTTAGATGTTTGCCATATGCAGCTTCACTTGAAGATGTCATTAAAACAAACATGGGACCAATAATGCATTTTCCAGTTATTGTTTTAATCCTTTTCAGTAAACAAATATCAGATTGTGCCTTATTGAGGACTGTGATTGTCTGTGTTGGTCCTTATTGAAGCTGAGGACTTAAAAAATGATTTGGAAAGTTTGAATAGCTCCATTCAACTCCAACAGCGACAGACAGATTTCAGTTGAGAAGGAGGATTATTTAATGAGCCAGTATATACAACTGTGTTCAGTACAGGCCTGACTGCAATTTTATTTAAAGAGAATATTTGCTGCTGATCACATTTTTAGAGCAATCATTTTATTTTAGGGGAGGCTGCTGAGATTTGTCCAAATGATGGATTCCACATCTGAGAACACATGAGGAAGAATCTGTGGTTGGTGGCAAACAACCGATATACGGGGATGATCGCTTTGAGGAGAGAGATAGAGAGGGTGGTGTGATCAGGGAGGCAGCAAGAGATAAGGGAGGGGGTGAAAGACAGAAAGAAAGAAAGGGGGACACACAAGAGAGAGGAGAATACACCATGAGAGAAAACTGAAGGAAGATGTGTGAGGAGGTAGAAAGGGCATATTTGAAACCAAGGGAATAATAGATGAGTCCTGTAGGGTCAGAATGTAAGGAAATAATGAGGGAAATTCTACCAGGAGAGTGTAAACCAGAAGACACTATAGACACACAAACAGAGAGACAATATGGCCAAGGAATAAATATGAAATCTTAAATAACTTCTTAGAGAAAAAAATACTTAATAGAATTGAAGAGAAAAATGTTGCTAATAATCATTTTTTAAAAATTCAGAACTCTCTATAATGCACATTTTTACAGCAGTAATTTCATTTGTAAAACAGAGTCATGTTATACTAACCATCGTCAATATCTCTCATGTTTTATTCACATGTTATTTTTGACACCTCATTCTCAGGGTTTTTGTATTTGATTCAAGACTCAATAGTTTCTTGGGATACAAATTTGATGTGGTGTACATAAGTAATGCTAGTCAATAAAAAAAGGTTTTACTCAGGTTCTGCTGTTGATCAAGCAGTGGAATTTGTCAGTAAGATGAAAGATATCTGGGTGAGTATTCCAAAGTCCAGGACGTGTTGAGTTTCAGTCAGTTCAACAGATATCTTAAATATTTCAGTAGTTAAATAAATGCTCTGGCCGTGCTGGCACCATTGATATGAATCCCTTTTGTGTTTCTGGTCTGATGCTGTTCATGGTTTGGTCTGGAGTCCTCAGTTCAACCCTCAGCTGTCAAACAATGTTTCACAATGTTTAAAAAGAAAGAAAGAAAGGAAGAAAGAAAGAAGCTGCTAATTGCTTTTCTTATTATACCATAAGCAACAATGATGTGGTAAAGTGCACTGCAGATATGTTTTTCTGATGAGTTGCAGTGTGGAGCCCGTCTCTAACTGCTCTTTACTCAACAGCTCACAGTTGATGCTTCTTCCTCTTTTTACATGGCTTTGTTTTCTGCATTGTTTGCTGGTGGATCATTTTGAATCATTATAGTGTGATCATGTCTTGTTCTGTAAACTGAAATGCTTTTAATAATAAGTCATGGTCAGGGAAGTTGGATTATATTGAGAGATAATTCTGAATGTAAATGACTGTTGCCATCATCATTAATAAAGACGTGGTTTTAGTTTCCTGCAAATCTAAAATATAATAACTATCATTTATGCATAACCAAACAGATGCTTCCGTTTCGTGTCAACAGTTTGGTAAAGGTCCTTTTCTCTCTGAGCTGTAAAATGCCTTTGTGCTTAAAGATCAATAATCAATGAAGAGTTTTATTGCTCAACAATCTTTAAAAGGCTCTTGTGGCTGGTAAAGGGGAATTCCAACAAGAGCCGACATCAGAAGTGTTGAGGCTATTTTTGCAGCATAATAACGCATCTAGTTTTATGAAAGATTTTAAAATCACATAAGTGTAAAGTGTTTGATTGTCCACATACTCTTTACCATACAGACAGATCTACATTTTCTCTACAAGCTATAATTTACTTCCCTTGTTTTTCCTTTCTTTCCTCCACTCTTCTCTTTTCTCTCTTTTTCTCTCTGTACTGTCTCTTCCTTGGGGAGTAACAGAGGTTTTGAATAAAGATGTGAAGATTTCTCAGATGCTCTGCTGTACACTGCAGGAGCTTACCCCCCCCCACCCCCCCACCCCCACCCATGCCACCTCCACCAAGCCAATTACTTTGACAGTAAACTGCAAAGAAACACACACATGCATGCCAACTTAAAGCTGCTTGCCTTATGAACACACACACAAATACAATTTACCCAGAACCCGCATGCTCGACTGTTTGTGTTTGTGTGTGTGTGTGCATGAGTGTGTGTGCTTTTTTTTTCTCCCTCAGATGATGATGTGTGTGCCACAGAAGGCATGAGCAGCACCTTGTCTGTGATGAGATAAGAGCGAGAGGAGGCGGCAGATAGAAGCGAAGAAGAGTCTGTGTTCAAAGGAGGCAGACCTCGTCAAGTCAACTTAACATAACATGCGAATAACAGTTGAGAGATGCCAACATAAAGAAGAGTTCAGAAGTTCCTGAAGGAGCTGAGAGAACAGGTGTAGGCCTTGAAGGAAGAGAGAGACCCTGAAGACAGCGTTGGAAACTGTGGGAGAGAAGATCCTTCCATCAGGAGCTGGAGGGCCGACACACAGCTACTGCATCATCTGAGGAGTGTTTGAATGTTTTCAGCTGTCTGTCTCTCAGAAAAGACAGTGTATGATTCCTTTCCAACATGAGTCTTCTTGTTTTAAGACAGAAATGTATCAATACTTTGTTTTTTCCTTCAGTGACTGCTTAGGAGGGTCTTGCTTTCACCGTATGAAGCTTTGGACAATCCTTTTTTTAAAATGTGTTTTCTTTGGCTTGCATTTCTCTCAATATGACTGTAATTTATGCATCGGAATTATTACAAAAAGGACAATTTTCAATAATAAGATGATTTTCACACAAGGCTTACCTTATGTGGGAAGCATAATGTGTAAGACTCCAACTTAGAATGTAGATTCATTTAGGCAAGAATTCTTATTGAACATATAAAATTTGGGAAATAATAGACAGTCTACATTTAAATATTATCCAACAAGCTTTTGTTTCATTTGGAATAATGTCTTATTATGCTAATGACAACCTATAAAACACTCAAGCCTCATAAGTTACCATCATTAGGGACTTAAGAATATGCTACTGCTACTCTACTAGAGGCTACATTCAGGTACAAAACGTGTAGTTTTCCTAAAAGTGGTCGGTTTTCAGCTGACAGTTATCAGTTAAATCTGCTTCCCTCCTCGTTATGGAGTGACTGCCAGCTATGTGCTCAGCTGTCAGGACACTATCAGGACATTATGTCAGAACACAAACACAAAGATTTACCTTACTTATCTGTAAATTGCACTATTCTGTTGACTAGAGCAACAGGTTCACTGTTGATTTTGCTGTGCACACAAGAAAAAACTATTTCTCCTTTGGCCAAGAACTGTCATGTGACTCAGTTATGCCACTTTGACTCACTCATCTACGTTCTGGATGTCATGTGTACATGGATAATTTTAATATGAGGCCAAAGCTCTGTGGGTATTTATATACACAAAACTTTACATATTCAGACAGCAGGAAGGACTGTCTATGCAATGCATTGCATGAATAACTGTTCAGGTCGAAGCTCATTCAGGTGGATTTGAAGTGATCCTCTGGTTTTGTGAAGCATTTCAACATCTGCATCATCTCCTACGGCTCCACCATCAATGCCACATTCTCTCATGAGTTCAGTTGATGGTGAGGCCAAGAAATGGTGCCTCGATGATCAAAATCTTTCTCTTGTAACAGAATACAGTTAGCACATGGGGGTGTAGTTGTGTGATCAACAGATTCAGTTGCATATAGAATAGCACAAATCAATGAAATGGTACAAGAAACTGTTCCTGCAAACTTTTGACACACTTTTGTTCCAGACTGGGACTACCTCTTTTGGTCGGACCAAGGTTCTGCTGTTTGGTGCGGACCATGGACTGAGGGCGGTTTCACACATACTAGTTTGGTTGGGATCAAGCTGAAAAGTCTGAACGTCTAGACCAAATGAGGCAGGTGTGAAAGCGCCCTTGAATGAAGTCATACAATGTACAGCTCATGGTTATTATTGTTTCTAAATTTGTGCAGAGTACAAAATTAGTTAAGTAAGTGACTTTACCACTTACAACAAAACACGTAACAGTTGAAACAACTAAAATAAATGTTCCTGGCATGACATGAGGAACTTCAGGTAATGATTTTGTGAAATCAAAGTTAATATTTAAACAACACAGGTTTTAAAATAGAGAACTCACATCCATTTAGAAGAAACACAAAGACAGATCTGTCCCTTGAAAGATTCTTAATGCTTTACATTGATTACACTGTTGAGCTTATAGAGTTCTTCAGAAAGACTTTTTTTCACATGCAATATTCAGAAGAGAAACCAGAAAATCTTCTAACTCTTAATAGTGTTCCATATGAAGTGTATTTCATCATTCTGTATATTCCTGTTGCGATAAATAAACTCAAATAACTGTCAAATTAAAAAGTTCCTGTACGATAAGGAATAAGAAACTCCAGATGAATCGCAAAGGAAAAAGAGCAGCATGATAATTTTGAACTCTCATTCTTAGCCACAGGCGTTTACCTGTTTTTTTTTTTCGCATATCAAAAAGATCTGACATATCAGAGAACTTCTGCTGTCAAACATGCTTTTGTGCCGTAGTATTAAATAAAAGTCTTACAGCAATGCTTGCAAACAATTGCTTTAATGTTGATCTGCTGCATGTAGGACATTTTAAAGATCATCTGAATAGCTCTGATATCTTGGTGTGATTCCTCCTGATACACAAACCATTCAATATGTATATGACAAAATAATCTAAGTAATTTAAGGCTGACCAACAACAATTCTACAATAACAGTTAATAACACTTTTAACTACTTTAAACACAAAAAGAAATGGAAATATGTTAGATTGTGCTTTTATTAAATCTTATGTTAACCTGATTAGTGTGCCGATGGCTGGCCACAGTGGCCACCTGAAGTCCCGCAAAGAGGGGGTCAAAGGATCAAGGGTCTTTATACTTAATACTATATACTTAATACTAACATTCAAATGTTGCCAGTTCTACTGAAGTCTATGAGGTATACATGAAGCATCACACTGAAACCTCATGTATATACATCTTATGACTTTCAATGAAGAAACACTTATGCAAAATGAAGAGTATACTTCAGGGAATCAGCATGTTATTCCAAGTGAGCATTCATTTATATGCTGTTGCTGTTGCTGTTGGTAGCTAGTATCCAAAGAGTCTTATAATCATACTATATCATGGTGAATCTAATTAAAAAGCTTGCCATGGCAAATTAATTACATATCTATATTTTAAGTTGCAAATCAAGCTTCCCTTGAAAGTATTGATTAGGGAATAAATAAACAAACATTGAGGGTGCTTTATGATGATTGACCAGGCATGAATGAAACATGTACAGACCTTATCTAGTATTCTCTAATGCATTGATAGGCTTAGTCTTACATCAGACTAGCCCCTGGGATATAAAACTGCAAAGCCATACATTTGATGCCCATCAGACACTTAAGTTAGAACTTGGTTATCAGAAAATAATGCTCTTTTATTTAGAACAAAGCAACTTCTACAGTGATAAAGTCTAAATATGGGTTGTAATCTGTTAACGTGGGTATAAATTAGGGTATTATTATTAAAAGCAAAGGGACCACCGTTGGTCTATCGCTACACACAAATTGTACCATGAAAACACATAAAACATATGCTAATAATTCAGCTGCTTCCATCATCCAGGATGGTTACCCGTGAAACAGATTTCAAAAGATGAAGGATCATACATTTACTGTGCCGAGAGCTTTTAAGTCTGGCACACATGTCAGTTTGCATACTACTGAGTCACGTCATCTCCCTTTCTTTTTACAGTTACCTTGAGGTATTGTGATAATCACTATGAAGTTACCAGGCAACCAACAGAGACATAGCAAAGAAGAGCTGAGTGAATGGTTGTTTTTTTCAAGGAAAGGTTATAGTGAGTTTACTCAGAACTCAGAGTCTCTTGGATTTTTCCTACTGGATTGCGTTTGCAGTGGTTTCTAGGCCCAAAGACCATCTTTGTTTTTTGATTGTGACTTTTTAGCCATGCTGCCCGTGTGGTCATAGAGATGGCAATTAGCACATCAGTTGTTCCACCAGTTTGGGTCACACTCAATTATGACAACTACTATTCAATAGATTGGCATATAATGTGTTGCATTGCTTCTTGTTTGATGTAAATACAAGCATAGAGCCTCTAGCATGGCTATAGACTCTAGTTGTTTTTTGTATATGAGACAAAGATGAAATTTTGTTTTCTTTTTTAGAGTTTTGTGTGTGTTTTTTAAGATTACAGTGAAGTGATTCAGAATTTAAAATTTCTACTTTATGACCACATTTCTGTGGCAGTTACAGTAAATTCAGTTAAAAATCAGCTGTGGCGTGTTCTTGCTTGTCTTGTGTTAAAGATACCGGTGACATACTAATCTCTCCGGTAACATACATGATCAAGACCCCATTTCATCATGCATCTTTAAACGTGTGATGTATTTCATCACGCTGCATCCATTATTCCCTGTAAAGCTCACAGGTTGAAGCAGATTTGTTAAAAGTGTTCTATATATACATATATATGACTTGACGGGCCTTGACAGGGAAAGCGCCGCGCTGCGTGTTTAAGCATGGCCTCTTTGCTGGAAGGCTGAGCGTCTTTTTCCATACAGTTAACCAGCCCTACATCATGTGACAGAAATCACACATCAATGAGGGGATGGGAGATGATGAAAGATGATGACAAAGGGTAGAGTCATACATGGGTTGACAGACAGATAAAAAATGAGCAGCGGAAAAACCTTTGCAAAGCATGCAGCAGTAGTAGAAGCAGTCATGGGTTCTATAGCTTACACCTTGAGGGTATTTTGTCCAGTGTGGCAGCAGCACAAAGCTCTTACTAAACCTAGGCATTCATCCCTTAAGGGACCTAAATGTGCTTCCAAAGGAAAGTAAAGTGTTCTTGTTATAGATGGTCAATGTCATGGTGGTCTCTTGTTTTTTGCCTGGTGGGTGAGAGCTACAGTGATGGGGTCAAATAAGATGGGAATAGGCAGTCCAATTCCCCCTCTGAGTGAGTTAGAGAGTGTGACTGTTTGTGGATGTGAAGCTGACTGACCTCTACAGCTCATCAGGTTTTCTATTGGCCATGAGGAGGCTGTTTTCCCTGTTTGTGTGAGTATGTGGCTTGTGTAGAACACTCTCAAAAAGTAGCAAATACAGCCATTAAAACTGTGGTTCAAGGCAAATAGCCTATCAATAGCAACTCACCAGGAAGAGTTAGGAACAAGCAGGGGTCAAGTGAAGGCTTAGACACCAGTAGGATGCTGGGGAATTAAAGCAATAGCAAAGTAACTTATTCTTGAACTACCTGATCTCCCAAAATGCCCCTGTATTTCTACTCAGTTCATTACCTGAGTTTTGCAACCAGTGAAACTTAACCTGATGTGTGGGTGCTAAAAAGTGCATTGACAAGCTTGTCAGAAGTCTACCACAGCTGAATGTTTTAGTCATGCCTGCCCTGAAGGTCCAATCAAATTGCAGTGCTTCTGTGTATCCCCCTGCTGATGGGTCTATGCACTGCTTGACAAGTGCAAAACTGACAATAAGTTGGTTAGTGCTTTTCAAAGCTTCCATCTTCTTTCATCTGAAAGACTGGGGGAATAAACTTTTTAAAAAAGCTTTTTTGAGATATCTTGCTGCAAGAAAGCATTCTTGTCTTGGGATAAATAACAAGGCGGCACTTAAATTGGCTATGCACTGTAAACTTGCTGGTCTTTCACCAATGTTCCCTCTGCATCTTGGATTGGATACACTGGAGTTTTGTGAGAATGCACACTGCAAAAAGTGCAATATTTAAATGATCGTGAATCTAATATAGAATTGTAAAGCTGTGTTAACCATTTGTTGACAGATGCAACAAGCTAACAGAGGAATTTGGGGGATGGTAATCCAGCAGTTTCTACAATGCCAGATGGGGTCTAAGAAGAGCTCAAATTTGGTAGATTAGGTGAAAGTGCTTATGTGGAGGGGCCATAAATGTAGGGGTTTTCCGAATTTCTAATTTGTATTTCTACTGATTATTTTTTTATCCTTTTAGTCTCCTTCAGGGTTAGACATGCAAAAAAAAAAATCAACGTCAAATAACATGATGCACATGACAGTAACATGCAAAACAAGATGTGATGGTGGGAGGTTAGACAAGAGGGGACTTAAAGTTGCACGAACTGGTTATTTTAGCTGCTTGGAAGGAGCAGAAAAAAATGAAAACACAAGTCCAACATTCATTCCTTTATCTCTTTTTTAGTCTCAAGTCTTCTTCATGCATTTGACTTCTCATTCAAAACAAACTCAATTTCAGGACACTGAAATAGGATCTTTAAAAAAAATGAATAAATAAATAAATAATTGAACAACATAAATTAACAAAATAAAAAAGTTCATAATCTCAGTTTGTATAGTGGACAAGGAAAACTAAGTTTGGCCAGAAACAACGGACTGTTTGTTGTATCTCCTATTTTTAGAATTTGAGACAGGGCTATATCTCCTCTGTTTAGATAGTGCCATTACTAATTTTGCAAACTACACTTTTTACACATTTACCCATAAATGTACAGTTACTATTCAATATATTAAGAACCAGAGGCATCAAATGCACTATCGAGGTCATTACATAATTCAACATTGCCGCAAATCTGGCCCTACTACCAGTGTTGAAGCTTTCGGATGAGAATCCCTGAAATCTGCAGATGCAAGCAGCCAACCAGTGGTAGTGTTTTTCAGGCTTCTAATTGGTTAGTAGCCCAAGGCTTTAGAGTTAGTTTTATAACAGCTGACGAAGTTTGTGGCTAGTTGCAAAACACAGTAGAGCATTTATCTGCTAAAGAACCAGGCTCAAGAGTTGGTGGAGATTAAAACTACAGAGTCCCCCTGATGTCAGCTTAGAAAAAAGAAGTGTAAATCCGTACTCCCAGTTTACAAAAGTGTGTGCATGGTTTAACAATATGTGCACATGGATTCACAATCTGTGCCCACGGTTTAGCAATGCATATTGTGAATCTGCTGGCACAGACTGCTAAACTGTGGGAACGGATTGTGAATCTGTGGGCAATGATTGCTAAACTGTTGCCATGTATGGCTAAACTGTGGGCACCAATTTTGTATAAACTCCGGGTACTGAGTTTCACATGGCTCTTCTCTGATACCAGTGGGGGCTTCATATAAAACCAAGATGAAAGTAATGGATACTGGTCTTTTGGCTTTCTTCCTGCTTACCCCAGGAGGTTAAAAGAATCAGTTCATTCAGACCAAAATAGAGCTGCCTGGAAACATGATTTCAAATTTAGCATATGTCACCAACCTTGAAATACACAACATAAACTATGCAAGATGACATTATACTCTAATGACTAAGTGATATATTAAGGCTGATATGTTTTACAAAGGGTCATTTCTTTTACTATCACTGGCACCATGAGAGTTGCTGAAAGCAGACACCAACTGCAGAGGCATGACCCACAGCAAGCACCCCCTCCCAGCAAGGCAGATTGTAACTTCTGTCAAAGCAGCAGTGAAGCTGCAACCCCAGCTGAGAGTGTCAGTGGGCCTTGTCTGAACAGTGCAAGACTGGCAGCTGAAGGTCGACCTAGAAAGACTACACAAAATTCCCAGATAGCATCACTGACCGCCCTTTACTCAGACCTTGTGCTCATGACAAAAAACATTGAGAGAGATGGTCCCGCTGGTGCTAATTCTTCACTAAGACCACTGGGTGCACGAAAGGGAGGAGGGGGGTAAGAATCAACTATAATTGAAGCCCACAGATAAAGAGGATGTAATATTCATCACTTCATTTTATGTTCTTGCAGTGTTGTTTTATGGTGTATCAGAGGTGTGGAGGGCCGACAGTAAGCCCTGATCAACAGGCAGGCCCTGTTTGTTTGCCTTCCATCTAATCTGATTCATCTTCCCATGCGTGCTACTAATCCTTTTATGTGTACTGTTGTGCGACTGAGATGGGGCCATGCGCCTTCATGTGAGCTACTTTGTATCAGTGCATGTGGAGACTGCCTTTTCCCCCTCTTATCTGATAAAAGCAACAGGAGAGTGTTGAAATGCACACTGCAGCCCGGCATTTTATTCATGTCACATGGTTTTATCTCTCATCGCTAACTAATGCAAAAGTCCTGAAATCAGATCTTTAAAAATATTCAATAAGAAAGAACTCAGTCAACTTGAGACCTGACTTGTTATGTCTACAATTCAACGTGAAAGAAAAGCGATATAATCAAATTTATAACACGTGGAAACAAAACACTTTAGTTAAAACACAGTTTAAAGCTATATTTATCAACCATTTTATGTTAACAATGGATATGAGATGTTAAAGAGGCCATTTCTAGTAATATGTCCACAGAGAAAAATCACCCAACCCCGGAGTTCCCTTGAGCTCTATGAAGCTTTTTAGTGATTGTCTTTTGAGAAAAGTGAGACAGACTAAATATTACATTGTGTCTACAGAGGAGGTTCAATGTGAGCAGCATGTTATCAGAGCATCTGTGTCTACACCACATGTGCTCTGGCACAATACTGAGTGCAGGTCACCAATGTTTAAACAGCACCAAGAGACAAACACATTTACTGTAGCTTTGCTCAAAAAGCAAAATAAAATGGACTTAAAGGGTGAAAATGTGCTGCTGTTCACATGTACACAAGTGCAATGTGAGGACAAAGCTTGTAATGACTGTCCCATGCTGTGATTGCATAATTTCTTTTTTTTTTTTTTTTAATTTGGTCATTTCCAGCTCTGAAATTGAAAAGAATTACATGCAGCAATGAACTGCTCCGCTGTTCAGTGATTGGTCGCTTTGTGAAAAATAACGTTCAAAAGTCTGATGGTCTGTGGACTGTAAAAAATGCTTTAATGCAGTCAGAGGTTGGTAAACACACCACAAAATATTGTTTTACCAGATCAAATAAATTTTTGTGGAACACCGAACATCACGCTTATACGATTTCAAGAGAAATTTAAATGTTTCATCATCAACTTTTCTCTGAATGTGATAGACAGCAAGGTGACTCACAGGTTAGCACTGTTGCCTCACATCTTTTAGGTCCTGGAATGTATTCCCAGCAGGGGTGTGGCCTTTGTATGTGGAGTGTGACCAAGGCAATGGTCAAGATCACCTGGCACCATGTGTTGGCTGCCCTGTGCTCCTCAGGGTGTAACATTCTGGATTTTCGTCATGTTGTTTCCTGTTTTATTTTGTAGTGTTAACCTCTTGTGTCATTTCAGTTTCCTGTGTTTTCCCGCCTTCCATCAACCACACCTGCGGCCACTCACTCACCTGCCCTTGATTACCCCATTACCATCCCTGTCTATATATACCCACCAGCTCCTCATGCCTTTTCCAGATTGTCTTTGTTTCCCTGTGACCTGACCTTCTTGGATTTACTGTGTGTCTCTTCATGATTTTTGAACTTTGTCTGTTTCTTTTTGAACTCTGAGACTTTGCCGTTTTCCTGTCTGTTTTTGTTAGCCTTTTGGATACCTTGTTTGCATTTTGTTGAACTTTAGTAAAGACAGTGATTTTTATTTAGAACCTCATTCAGTTTCCTGTGTATTTTCTCTGCACCTGAGTCCAATCCTCACCAGAGTTGTTACACAGGGATGGGTTTCACCTCCATGTACTAAGACTCTATGTGAGAACAAAAAATCAGAATCCAGAATAAGTGACGGCAAAGAGCTAAAAGTGGCCAATTGTTGAAAGGTTAATTTAGGTTCCTACTCATATATATATTTTTTTTTTAATTCAACTTGCAGCATGACTTATTATTACAGCATCAGCCTGCCTTGGAATAGACCATGTTCAGATGCATGGACACTATGAGAGAAAACTGTTGTATTCTATATCTTCCTTAAAGATGGAGTTGATTCATTCCCACGTCTTAAAATATTGATGCTTTGGGTCAGTATATGAACTGAACTATCAACACAGCGTAAGTATTTGATGACCTAAAAAGATGACTATCTTTCTCCATTTCTGTTTGCTGTCTCTGGTTCTCTCTGCTCCAGAAGGTTTTTTTGTACAATGTACATCCATTTTATTCTGAGGTGTCCAGTTCATTTTTGTGAAACCTTAATTGCACAATGAAGAAACCCCCTTTTTTGGTGTCTCACTGCTGGAGATCCTTTATCACAGCTTTTGATATTATTATACTCTGTAAGACATATCTTTAATTATATTCTTGACTTTCCAACAAAGTAGAAGCCACATGGGCACCTCAGTAATGTGAACTGAGCTTTACAGGTTATTCTGCCCTCAACTTTCATCTTCCTCTCTGAATGGAGATTAAGAGAAGAATCCTCCTTAATCACTGCTTGCAACTGGCAGGATCACCATGGGGAGCTTTCAGGAGGGAGGAAGCTGAGGAGGTGCAAACTCATCACTTAGTGTATCCCCAGATTAGAAGCACATTCATAGGCAAATATAGGTTTATCCTCAAACTCCTGGTCTGCAGATAAAATATGGAAACATTTTGTAATTTAAGCCTTCACATCTTGTGAGGCAGGATATGAGAAGACATAGATAGATGTTTCAGAGTTGTCTCTTTGACAAAGGCCCTCAACATGCATTTGTCTTGTAACTGTCAAACGTTGAGATGTAGTGCTGCTCCACAGGGAAATATCCTGTATGTCAATCTCATGTGACCATCAGAAATGAGAAGTTCTCCTGCTCTTCATTAAATGGTTGTAAGGCTGCCTGCATATTATCTGCAGTAGAATCACTTTGTCTTGGTTTTTTATTAAGAATATGAAGATGTCAGGTCAAATTACGCATCTGTCAGTTACCATTCAATGAAAACCGACTGACACAACAGGGGCCCATGACATTACCTGAAACAAACTGTGATGGACAAAAAGACTGAAAATGTTTTATGCACCAAACAATTTTTTTTTTTCTGGTTCAAAACAGATGGACCAACATGCAACTAAGATATTAAGACATGTTAGAGCTATTGTTTTTAGTCCTTTTGGATTTTGTTCTCATTATTTATTGTTCCTTCTCCTTTATCCTCTTGTCTCTTTACAAAAAATATAGATAAAAATAAAAATATAGATTTTCATAAAGTGAAAACACGAGGAGAGTTGCAACCTGTTGCTTAAGTTAAAATATTTCAACACATGCAGTTATTTCTGATCCATGGGCATCTCAGGCATGTTAGAGTTCGATTACAAGATAGAAATTATTAGCAGAGATCAAGACACAACTGCACTCAGGTGATCCCCAAAACCTGAATACCTTGAAGATCATGTAAACAGGTATAGAGACAGGATAGCCAGATTTCACATGTTCCATGTAAACATCCTGTCCTGGATAATATCAAAACTAGCATAAGACTTAAAGTTAGGATTTAAATTTTCATTTAAACAGTCAGTTTATCTGGAGCCAATGTGTCAAAACAACCTGAGGCTGAGAGGCTTTCTATAAAAATGCTTGTTCCCTACAGATGCTGAGTCTCATCCAGAGGCAGGGTTTAACGGAACACCAGAACATTTCCACTTTGTCATCAGGGGATCAACTAGTTCAGATTAGACCTAAACCACAATCCCAGACTGAGGAGGCCATATTGAATTTCTCCATTAAATCTTTTGAGATGTGTTTTTGTAAGTGATCTATCTTTTTTTGTGTAGTTGATGTAGATAGATACTTGATATATAAGCATCACTGACATTGACAGCTCATGTGTGTCAGTGTGTGTTATCCATTTGTAGATTGCTTTTCATGTCAAAGCAAATAAGAGCCTGACTTCAGTCTGTCTCTTCCAAATTAGTTTACTGATACCTCTTCCTTCATGCTTACACGTCAACTATTTATATTCACACACTGTTCCTGTCAGGCAAAATCTGTTCCAGGAATTCAGCTAACTGGTATGCATAATTTAATTCACCAGCATGCAGTCTGCTCCCACGTATTTCTGTTCCCACATATTCAGATGAGCCTATTGTCTACATATATGTATGGTTTATGTTATTTGCTTTGGAAGTGTTGACTTTAATTGGCTGTTAGTTTTACACTTCTGGCCTCTTACTGCTGAATTCTGTGTTTGAAATTACACATGGCCAACAATCTTGTTATTCATGTCAGAATTCTTAGGATTAAGCTCACTGATTACTTAAAACAAATGTTATTTTAGTGAATAGGGGCTGTTAATTGCCTCGAGCAGGTTGATTGTCAGACAGGCCAAAAAAAACCCCAACAAAACAGAAACTGGACGTGTAAACTTTGCATTATCGGTCTCTCCTTTGGGGAGGGGATGCAGAGTAATTAACTGGCTAGCCATCAGCAGATGCAGCCATGGTATATGTCCCACTTTTTGAATGCTCACCAAGAGTCTAATGCTGGTTAATTATGGCTGTGCTGCTACTCCCTCCCAAGAGGAACTATTTGGAAAATCCACATGAAATTGTCTGGTACACAGTAATTAAGGTCAAGGAAGAAACTGAGGGAAGAAGACTAGAGAAGTGAAAGAAAGACAGCAAAGTATAGTGTAGGAGGAAGCTTCCTTTGTGCACAGTTTTCACCCTGAAACTGTAGGAGGGTGTGTGTGAGAGCGTGTGCACATATGTGTATATATTTCACTATGAACCATGCAATTTTAATCTGTCCAATAAAACAGCTCCCAAATGCAGCAGCGGATCGCTTACAAGGTTGTAAAAGTTTGATGCGGCCCCTGTCAGGTTGGATTTAGAGTCCTAAGCTCTGTAAATCGGCCACTATGGCAGACCGTATGGCCGAGTGCAGAGTGCCGGATCTCAGTCCTGATTTATTTATCATTGTCTTATGTCTGCCAGAACAGGCAGTGCAGCATGGCCTATTTCTGTTGCTGCATTATGTGAGAAAGTATCAGCTCCTGTGAGACCTTGGTGATGACTTTACATGCAGGGTATACCATTGTTACAAGCAGATGTTAATTTGTAATAATTAATACACCCAACAAACTGCAGTGGAGCCAGAACTTTGCCATGGTAATGGATGGTAATGCACCTTAATGCTGGTTGCCACCTGCAATAAAACAGCTGTACACTTATGATGTCAGACTCTCTCCTCACCTTTCTCCACTTGTACTTTAAGTAATTAAAGTGATTAAATCTAATGTTGTAAAAGCCCTGATGATTGTACACTAATAACTTAAATGTTGTTGTTAGTATTAGCGAATAAGAAATTTAGAAAATATATATTTCATAAGTAAGAATGTCTCAGCAGTTCATCTATTGTTTTATTTCATCCAGATCTCTTGCAAGGTTAATATCAACTCATCTGGTGTAGAAAACAAAAACAAAAACAAATGCAAACAAACAAACCAAAAAAGCTTTTTAGGGGCATCAAGATGCAGACATATAAGATATAGCAACAGTTTAAAAATGTCAAAAATCAAGTTTCCCAAATGTTAGTTGATAACCTGAACAAAATAGAGCCTCTGCAACAACAGTCACCGACTCAGCGGTCAGTACCCGTCCCTGAACTGTGGTTGTAATGAGTAATGTCAGCAAACCTTTTAGCATTACTGCCCAGATAAATCTCACCACAAGCACCATCAACACAAACACCGCCAGTCAAACTGCACCAAAACACCATCAATGGCCCTGTAAACTTGGCTTTCATCAACATTCCTGTAACAGCAAACATATGTATCACCCCTCCACCCCACCCCACCCCTGTGTCAATCACCACTCCAATGCCCATGAATATTATAATGGGTCACTCAACATTGTAATGTCCATTGAGAGCAAACGTTTCATATCCCAAGTCCTGCCCCTCATTCTACCTTGGCAGAGCTTTTTTGTGCAACTACCATTCTAAGAAAATTTGGGAACTTGCATCAAATCCACACTAGATTAAATAAATAAATAAATAGATAAATAGATAAATAAATAAGTAGATAAATAAATAAATAAACAATCAATCAATCAATTAATCAGAATCCTCAAACACATTGTAGCCAGTTCCCTGGATAAAATGTTGCGGCATCATTAAGCATTGTTTGATGTGTTCTCTCTTCCTGTCTCAATTCCCCTATTTTAACAGCTTTATTTAGTTTTTACTTCCTTCTCTGTTCCCATAGCTGGAAAGGTTTTCAGAAAAACAAACAAACAAACAAACACAGCACTGTACAATACTTAGTGACTAACAGGCGAACAAAGTAAAGCATTAAACAGATTTATTGTACAAGAGTTATGGAGACTTAAAACAAGGTAGAACACTATTAAACATAGAGAATATGCAATCTTAAACCAGAAAACATTACTCATGAAGTGAAAACTGACGCAAACACAAGTAAATATCTCTGCTTCAATTAATAGTAAAATCTTCATTTTATTTAAATAAAAATATTGACTAAGACTGCCAACAACTCTAATAAGTAACTAGGTTTGAGCTCAAAAGCATGACTCAAATAAAAACAGTCAGGTTTAAGTTTAGTTTACTCGGGGATCAAAATCAGGCAGAATGATCAAAGTGGACAATGACAGCCAAAAAATGGTCTTAAGGCAAAACAAAGAGATGTTAAGCTAATGTGAAAGCACAATAGACAAACATGCAGATATGCTTGAAAGCAATTTGCAGAGCCAGTAAGGACAAATTGGAAAAGGTGAGCAGGTGGGCGGGAACGGTTAACTGAGAGGGAAGATAGAAAAGGAGGATACTGCAGAGCAGGCAGGAGTGGCTAGATCTTAGATGACAGGAGGGTTAGTGTGTGGTAAGAAAAACAGCAAGGACAAGAGAATGAATTACTTGGAGTTGGCTGGAATTGTGACAGGGATAATCTTTTTGTACTTTTTTATTGTACATAACCCTTTGCAGTTAATGTGACATCCTAACTTACTTACTTATAAAACCACAACATTGTTTTGTAGCACATAGCTGACAATCAGACATTAAGTTCAGAAATGCATTTTAACCTGTAATTTTATATGACAAAATTAAACAACATTATATATTTGCTTTAGCTAAAAGGGGTTTTGTTGATGTGTTTTCTTTTTGTTTTTCTTTTATTTCTTCTTTTTTTTCTATAAATATTAACAAATGTAAGCAGAAAACCAGGCTCTCTTATCAATAAACAAGACAAAGTCACTGAGCACAGCTGTGGAGGTGGAGCAGGTCGTCCACTAATTACAGGGTTGGTTGTTCGATCCGTTGCTCCGACTGTTCACATCTTGAAGTGTCATTGGACAAGACACTGACCCGAGGTCCTTCCCATGGGCATGCCAACGCATAGCCTGACAGCTAAGAGTGTGAAATGGATGAATGAGAGGCCAGTTGTAAAGCGCTTTGTTTGTTAAGGTAGAAAACCTCTATATGAAAGCCATTTATTCTATATATGCAGTCCAGTGCTCGAGATTTTTTTTTTCAAGTTACACAATCCTCTTATGTAATGTCATCACCCTAAACCTTTTAAAAATGGAAACATTTCCACTTCTTTCTTCTGTAATCACAATCTTCTATCTTCTCTTTCCTTTCTCTCTCTTAAAAACCCCTACTGTCTCTCTCTTCTTTAAACATCTTTGTGACGTTCCTTTGTTAAGTGGCTCCTGACGATTATCACAACTGACAGTAAGTGTTGTATTGCACTCAAGAACAAAAAAACCACATATACACTCAGGGCTGTGTTGATAATCTGTAGGACGAGATACCAAGGTAACCTTTTTTTCGTACATGCATCAATAGATAAAAGAGCATACATTGCAAATGGAGAGGTACTAAATATTGGCATAGTTTTTAGCTTTAAGGGGCAGCCATTGCATTTTATTTTTAGCTGAAGAGTGGCAACTTTTATTTTCTGTTTGTAGTTACTGTATCTTAATACTGCAAATTGCACTTTAAGGCAAAAGGCCAGATCTGTGTGAAACACCTGTTGTTAGTTTAGATACAGATATTTATATGGAATGTGTTTCGTTTCACTTCCAGTGCCAACGGTAAAGTAATTGGTTCAGAGATTCCATCCGGATTTAGAGTAAATTTAGTTGAATTTTCAGAAAACTGGCAAATGAAAATGCTAATTAATGAGATAAACACAAATTGGAGCTTATTCCTGTCAGGAATTATGAAACCATTGAAGGAAAAAAGGGAGCCAACAAGATGGTGTTATTGAATTAAATATTTAATTTATTTGAAAGAGTAAGAAATTCATTACTGAGGTGCCAGTTAAACCTCATGATTACAAAATATACGAACGTCATTCCCAGTGCACTTGGATTTATTTTTATTTATCAAATACATCAACATTTCTACCTTAAAAGAAATTCTAACTTTTATTTCATTATTTTTATTTCAGATAAACAATGAATCTTTACAATTTTGGATGTAGTTAAAAAAAAACCAACAATCCAGTCAGCAGAGAGAGTAATGTAGAACAGGGTGTTTTGGCTGAGTGGTGTGATGCTCTGGATTAAGGCTCCTGTCACGTCGGTGGCTTGACTTTGAATCCCACCTCTGTCATTTCACACCATTATAGTATCACATGGTGCTGTTGCCTAATGATTGGTGTTTGTATGCAACAAAATACATTTTTTTGTATAGCAAACTTGTTTTGAAGGGGAACAGTAAGCACAGAGATACTGTCAAGTCCATTTTAAGGCTTCCTGTGGTGTCCTGACAGCTTCTAGCACTATAGTGGAATGTTTTTACAAGACTGTCCCTATTTAGAATGTATGCAACACACATTCCTTACACTGGTTTCATGCTGTTCCTCTAACAGTCGGTCTCTGGCCTGCTTGCTCTAGAATGTAATGCAGAGTTTTCAAAACAGAGTTAGAGGTTAGATGTCTTTTCCCTTGGTATTGTAAATGCCATAGTAATGTCTCATGCAGATGATGACATTTTTAAGTATAAAACATCATTTAAATCCTCTCAATAAGGCTCTCTTTTTTTCTGATAACAATCTCTCCTTTCTTTGAACAGTTAAGGTAGTGCTGGTTTTGTGCCTGAGTGGTCTAAGGCACTCGAGGAGCAGGTTAAATCCCACTGCTGCCTTTTGGCACAATTAAGGGGATGGGAAGCACATGAGCTTGAAGTGTCAAAAGAGAGTCTTTCATGTCCGAGAGGACAACTAAGATTGTATTCACATGTATACAGATATTACTTTACTATAGGTTTTGGCCTGCTGTCCAGAAATAAAGAGTTTTAGGTTGTGTAATGAAAACCCCTTAGTGTTATGAAACTCCATGTGTGTGGATATGCAATACAGAGAATTTTGAAAACAGTGTAATTAAATCAATTTACAATTGCCAATCATTGCTCTTGGTAATAATGAACTGCCTGAAATAACAATTACAATAGTGGATATGATTTTGTGCTTTGTTTTTTGTGTTTTGCATTTCTACATTTGATAAACACCAATTAACGTTTAGCCATTTTTTAAAGAAGTGACTGAGCTAAGCAACCAAATGAAGCCACTTATTCAGACTATCAATTAAAAATTTTAAAATGGCTCTGACTCAGATTGTCATCTTTTTCTATGTAATGCTGTTTAGAGAGTGCTGCAGTCCAAAGCTCTTCTGCCAAAAGCACCAGAACCCCCCCCCCTCTCCATTTCTCCTGTGCTGTGTGCAGGCAGGATCAGGATGTTCCTCTAGCTAGAAAATTTGTAAATAGTTTGTTTGATCTTCCCCCTGCTTTTGCAGATTTTTCAACTTTTTTGTTTGTTTGTTTGTTTTTGTTGTAGTTGAAACTATATGATATCCCTGCAGAGTGATTGTTAATATTTGGCTATAGATTTTTTACCTACATGATCAGAATTTTCAAGACTGTTTCTGTGGCCCATGAATGAAGCACTGCACAGTAATGTGCATGTAGCACATCCAAGCAATAACTTTCGTGAACGAGGGTTTGAAGTGATATGAATTCATTGTTATCAGCACCTGAGTAACAACATTTGTGTGAGCACTGGAACATGCGCATTTGCAATTGCAGGCGCACAACAAAGGGTATCCCGGTTGTTTTCTTTGACATTTCAGGGCTGTGCCCTCTTATTCTTTCACCAACTTGAGGCTGCTGACACTAAGTACTACTGTAATATTTTAAAGTGTCTGAGGGAGAAAACTCAGTGACATGAACTGTGGTGCGATGGCAGCTGGGTTGTTCAACATCACAATGAGCCCATCCAAAGTGCACTGGAAATATGCAAGTGTCCTGCCCATAACAAACCATTTGTCTCTCCTTCTACCCTACTTGGCAGATTTTTCTCCCTGCAACTTGTGACTTGTACAGAGCCAATTTTCAGTCCACAGAAAAATTGAAACAAACACAGTCAAGTTTCGTTTTGCAGCTGCTCCATGCATTTTACTGTGGAGTAAACCTTTTTACTGTACTGTACTCTCCTTTTATGCACGGCAGGCACTGTCTCAGAGGTTTAAGATTGCACCTTGCATATTTATGACTTAAAGGGATGACTCTTCTCTGCTGCAACTGCCATTTAGTTTAGCAAAGTGTAGCTATGTGTGATGAAATGCAACATGCAAATGAGCTTATGACTCCTGACACAGCATCTGAAGACTTTTAATGTAGCTAGCGAGTAGCTAAATTAAGCTTTGATTGTTAGTCTTTTTTTTTGCCATCATCACCCTGAAAAAAAGTGAATTTTAGCATTGCATTACGAGTTAAACTGTAGGATCATTTGTGCACGAGTTTGTTTTGTTTTTGTTTTGTTTGGTTTGCTTCTTTTTTTTTAGCTTAGCGATCACCAAACTCACATTCTTTGGGCTATTTTTTTTCCTCTGTCTTTTTCCGTTTGTCCTCTCCTTCCTGTAGGTTCATACGGTGTAATACATTTCCTCTCCACTAAGTTAAGCAGTCAACCAAGAGAGACTTATTAGTACAGCTTAGTACAGTTCATTAGTACAGTAATTCTCTTGTGGTGTGCTGCTGCAACAGTTTAAAGTAAAACTAAATCCACTTTTTAATCCCTCAGCTTGGCCCAGTCCATCAGTACTCTGCAAAGTCTTGCGATACACTTTAAAATGTTGATTTAGCCATTAAGTGTCCATGTTAAGAATGGATCTTGAAAGCTCCAAACTCTTTGGTGCAGCCCTGCTAGCTTCTTTCACTGGGAGTTGGCAACACTGTTATGGAGCAGGATGGTGCAGCAGAAGGGCCCATAACTTAGGGTGACTGTTTGAAACTATTCCTCACTTATTTGTAGCTCCTTTCAAACCAATGATGATCTATGCTGCCAACCAGCACAGACTGCCCAGAGTTTTAAAGTTAGACAGCCCCACCCCCCTTCTACTATTGATTCCACAGTTACACCATAAGCAGCTTAATGCAAAGAGACAAAATTCCTTGGAAAAAATCCCTGTACAAAACCATACACTTAGCTTAATAGGATATGCTGCTTTTCTAAAACATGAGGAATAATAATTCCTTAGTGTTTGATGGAGGTCACCACTAATCTCAGTTGTGCTGTCATTTTTTATGCCAATAGCAAGTTTTCACAATCAGTCGCACCCATATTTTATGTAACTACTTAAGATACATAAAATGGTCAATGTGACAAAACAGGCGACAACTTTCAGCATGTTTGTGTGTGTGAGAGAGAGAGGAGGTGACAGACAGAAGGAATGAAGTAGGTATCAATGTGTGAATACATCATATTTGTGCAAGGAGAGAAAGACAAAAACAATGGGCAAAAGTGTGCTTTTGAGTGGGAAAGAGTTATAGGTATTCATATGTTCATGTGTTTCCGAGTCAACATTTTATGTACCTTTAAGCGAGTGTGTGGGTGTTAAGTGTTGTTTATCTCTGATATAACCTCCTGTCTCTCTTGTCTGTTCCAGTTAAAACAGCTGCAGGTAGGATGATACATTATGCTACTGAGATACTAAATTGTTATTTCTCTTCCCCTTTCATGGTAAGCAAATAGAGTGTATTCTCATGGTGGTGTTTTGTCTTAATTTCACTCAGCTACAACATTAGCCACTAATTATTTCCACAATACGTATCAAAATAATAAATGGTGAATAAGGGTTAAAAGAAACAGAACCACTGCAGAATTCTATTAAAGAAAAAGGGTATACCTTCCATGTTTGCATGCCTCCTGTTATCCATAAAAATAAAGATTAATAACACTTCCCCCTTTTTTAAACTGATTGTGTATCACAATGTGCCATAATTTCAGTTTATGAGAGAATCTGAGCATGTAATTTGGAAGTGGCTGTTCTGTCTTCGGTCAAATTTCTAGTAGGATTAAAGTCAGTAGAAAAGCAGATTAAAGCATCATTGTGCAAAAGCTGGTATTCTGTACAATCTGGTATCCTCTCAGTGTTTGTCGATGCAATACCACTGTTATAAATACAAATCTCTGGATTCTTAACAATTTTGTCAAATTTAATGTACATGCTACAAACAAAAAATGGCAACACTTAGAAATATTATGTACTCAAAAGAATATGCTTGTAGCAATCATGCATGCCATTAGTTTTAATGATTATTAATTATTTTTTTCTTCCACAAGCATTTCACACAGTTGAGAACAACAACATACCAAGGTAACATCAGTTGAACAAGAAACACGTAGATATAATATGGTACGAGATAAAACTCCATCCGAATGTGCCGCCACAGGTTATGATCAAAAACAAGCAAGTTGATAACTTCACTAACTCAGTCAAGTGCAACAACACAATACTTACCTTAGCAGGCCAGGAAATATTGCTAACTAGTTAAACAGCAAGAGGTCCATGTTTGCATCTGTCTGTTCTGCAGCAATGATTAAAAGCCAGAATGAGATTTACTCTTGTCCTCCCCTTTTCTCTTCCTGTCTCTTTGTCCCTGTCTGCTGAGGCTGCTGAGCCTGGTTGCCTGACCCCTGTTCAGGTGCCAGATAACTTTTTTCTACTTATTTCCCCTCTGTCTCAGAAAAATAAAAAAAAGAAGAAGAACATGTTCCCTCCGGTGGTCCAAGGCTCCTGTGACAGCAGTGTAACTATCGGCACTCCCTGGTGCTCCAAGCGGCAGCAGTCCCTCATGAGACAGCTAGGAGCATGGCTAGCAGAGCTTCCTAGCAGCTACAGTAGCAGCAGTTACAGGTTTCCTCAGGTAACTCCATAAATCATTGAAAGTTGAGGCAGAGCAGCCAGAGACCATAAGAGGCAAAAAAAAAAAAAAAAAAAACCTCCCTAAAATTTGATCTGGTTTCAACAAATTAATGAGAGTTGGTGACATGTCAGACAGAGCGCTGTAAACTAAGCACTCACTTCTTCCCATTCACTTAATTACATAATGAAGACAACAGCAGTCTGGGGAACAAGCTGACTCACAAAAGAGACAAAGCTCCCCCTATTGCAAGTCAATCTACTAGTAAAATGATTTTAAGCTGTTATTTAAGGTTCAATATAATGCTGGCTTGAGAGAACGGTGAGGTTGTAGCTGAACAAGATAATGCCTTGATGAGTTGATGTTTAGCATGTATCCTTTCACCATTTGCACAACTGTATGCTTAAGCATGGCAGCATTGGCTCACTCAAATGATTGATTGGATAATTTTGAGTATGAATATACACTATGAGGCAGCTTGACACTATGTGACAATTATATGACACTATATGCCATCATAACTATATGCTACTATATAACTGTATGAGACTCAGAAGTACAGCAGGTTGTCTCCTTATCAGAAGGTTGGGGGTTCGATCCCCAGCTTCTTCTGTCTACACATTGAATTGTCTTTGAGGAAGATACTAAACCAAGTCACTCTTAATTTGTGTGTGAGTGTTATTAATATTCCTCCAAATCTTTATGTAAATTTCTGTGTGTGTGTGTGTGTGTGTGTATGTGTGTGGATTGGTGAATGCTAACTTGTATTTGCACTTTGAGTGGTCAATAAAACTATTACAGCACAACATAAATGCTGTTTATTTATGGTATAGTGGACAGTCATTGCATATTTCACCTCTTTTATGTCTTTTCCACTCTAATAAAGCTCTGGATAATTTCTCTCTCTCCGCATAGAGTTTTGGTTGATGTGCTCAGTATTTAACTTGCCAACATAAAGCTGATAGGGTCTGATGTTGAATGAACAGCTTCATTAGAGCCAATGATAAAGGCTTAAGCTGAGGTGTCACAAGTCATCAGTTTCATGTTGCTGCAGATAAACACTGAAAGGGTACATCTTTATGCAATTTTCATCTATTCACTAAATAATTAACACGATGCTGCCTTCATGGAAACCTGGTAGCTCCAATCTAAGAAAAAAATTCAATAAATATTAATGGTTGGGAGAGTCATATAAGCTTTATCATGCAAAACTCAGTTCCATTGACTTTTATTTCACATTTATGTTTAAGATTCTTCTGTAAATTCATATGCCTTTATGGGTTTAATAAATATATATTTGTGAAGTAAATCATAGACCATGGTTTAATTACCATAAACATATGGGACCACACACACTAAAAAATGGATAACCTTTTTCATAAAGCATTTGTGCTGCTATTATTTTCAACTGTCAACATCACAAGAATGGGATTTGACTTAAAATCCTATTTGCTGGGATTTTTCTGTTCTGTTTACCCCCATAAAAAAACTCCTCAATTAAAGTTTTTGTGAACATGCTCATGTGGTGTTTTATTCATGCTACAAAACATATCATGCAAACATAAGCATAAACACAGCAGAGGAGCATTTTCTGTTTTGAATTTATTTGCCTTATGTTTAGCTATGTTTATTTTATACATCCATCCCCCGTGTAAATGGGCAACCACCAGAGTTTTTTTTTTGTTTGTTTTTTTTTTATTTTTTTTTTTTTAAACAGCCTGGGTGAATATTTGTTTCTCATTGGCTGGATAGGGCAGTTTTTTATACTGGTTGGAGACTTCAATTAAAAAATCATACACGAAATGTTACTCAGTTTGTCAGATAGCAAAACTGCTGTTGAGGTTTGTGTGAGTCACAGCTGTAGGCTGCTCGCGTAGACATCGCATTAGCTTGCCAAGCTGCTGTTCTGAGTTGGGAGCTAAGCTTGTGCAAACTTAAATCACTTTAAGACAGACTATTTCAGCACATAACATTGTTACTGAGAGTTTTTATTCACAGCTAGCACCCTCATTACATCTGAGAGGGTGGTCACAGAAATCTAAGGTTTACAACTGAAACATCACAGAAACTGTGGAAGCATCAAATGGCACAAAATACAAATTTCTACACGGGCCTGAAATAATCTAATGACTGATATCAACACTGCCATAAGTGTGTTAAGTATCTCTTTGGGTAGGTAGTCAGATGAAAGTAGGAGGTGTTAAATTAAACCATTAAATGTTGGTGACTGAGACTTGAAGTTTTCTCTGCTCCCCTACAACCAAACATCCTCCTCACTCTTTTTCTCGTGCTACTACACCATATACATGATGCATTCAAGGACATCAGTTTCAATTACAATCACACCCTGGTCCCAAACTGTGTTTACATGTACCATTAAATAAAAACAGAGGAATGCCTAATAAACAAAGAAATTGTGCCTTTACATATTATATACAGTGCTAGTAGTATGACACATTCAGTTGGGAAAATCACAGCGTGTTGCTCTGTGTTGATGGGAACAGATTGCGTCTCAGAGCTAGGGAGCACTGAAGCAACTAACTGTGTCTCTAAAAGCTTTCCATCATCTCTGCCAAAGCAGCTAATTAACAAGACAACAAACAGTGTTTGCAGTAAAAAGAGATTGTTATGCTGAGGGACAACATGATCCAGCTCATATTCAAGTATGGATTGTAAGGATTGATTTGAAGGCAACAGTCATTAATTACAAATGTGACTGGGAGTCATGGCTGTTTACTTAAATATTAATCATTATTTATGGGATGTATACATACATATGCATAATAACACATGCATCTAAAATATTTATATGTATTTAAAGGAGAATTCAGCTCTATATCAACTAAGAATTTGCATTTCAAGCTTAAATATTCATCAGTAGTCACTGGGAACTGTTCAGCCATTGTTTGAAAATTGAAAGAGTCACAAATGTTATACTGGTGCCTGGTAACAACAACAGTCAGTGTGCCTTATTGAGGGTGGCACTAGGATGACAGATGAGCTGTCAGTCACGTTGTTTCACCTCCTCTCTTGAAAATTCAAAAACAAATTAAAAACAAATGTATGCCGAAAAAATGAAAGTTAAAAGATATACAGATAAATAACACTTGAACATTAACCAGTGCAACAAGAGAAACTAAAATATCATTAATCGTCCATGAGAAAATGTATCTGGCATTTACTTTGAATATGTAGGTACATCCATGTCCCATTTGACATGGAGGACAAGGATTCATGACCCCATACTTGAGCCAAGACATCAGGGGATGTTGAGATGTTTTGGCTTGACTCTTCAGAAGCTCTCAGATTATTCACCTTTTCACAGTCAATGACTTCACTTTGAAAGCCACATGTAAGTATTTACAGTGATGCTTTGTGAACACTTTGTATGGACTCTTGGGCAACTAGTCTCATGCTGACTGTGGTATATTTTTTTGATATTATTATTATTATTTTTATCTTTGTTTTTTTGTAGGTATGTAATTCCATCTAGTCATTACTTACCTCAGTAGAGGTTTGATGGATCAGCAGCTTTTGTGATAATGAACTGCAGCTTTCAGCAGGGAAGAAAAATACATCTTTAGACATTTTTATGAACCAACAAGAGGGGTTAGTGGGAGAAAATGTGTATACTCCATCATATAATTTATCCTAACTAAGAGCAATGGCAGGTTTGTTATACAAACTTTTTGAAACTGTTAAAAACATTTCAATATTTTCATAAACTTTGCCAGTTAGTGACATGAACGCTAGTTGATGCAATACTTGTTTTTTAAACAATTGTTCATGTTGCCATTTAGTCTATAGAAATTAAGCCTGCAAACTTATTATTTATATGGGTGGAGAAAAAAAAAGCATTGGAATCAATAGCTGATTAATGAACTAATTGTGGAATGCTTTTAGAGTACACTTTTACGTATAAAGAGCCCCTGCAGTCCAGTAAAACTGAGGCAATACCAAATGTATAAACAGAGTTTTAAAGAAATCAAACTTTATGAAGGATGATTTCATTTAGTCCAAGCTGCCTGCATTTTTGTTGATGGTGTTTGTTTATCTTAAAATCCGCTTAACTTTAAATTTGAAAAGTAAGGATATCCATCATAACAGAAGTGGATGACACTCTACTCTAATATCTTTTCAGAGTAGAAAGTTAATTTTAAATAAGAAAAAAAGAAAGTAGTATAAACCTAACATAAAAAATGCAGCATGCCACATTATGAAAACAGCTGTCATCACTTTAGACATGTCTGATTTCCCTTTAGCAAACTTTAGGAAAATAAACTACTTATTACATCTCATATTTTGGTTGCACAGGACAGATGGAAGACAGAAAATGCAATTTATTGCTATCTTAATGCATTCATGGTGAAGACAAAGTTTTTCTTCTCCTGAAAGTGTCATTATGGAATCATTCACAGAGCAAAGATGCCACTAGCTGTTGTGATAATTTCCACTTTGATCTGGATGTCACAAAGTGATGTATTGATCACATTTAATTGACTTCTCCATTAATTACCTGTATTAATTAATGTTAGCACAGTATTACATTACCTATATAGTATGTATAAATGCACTGCTTTTTCCCTTATTTATATATTTATTTTTTATGCTGGCATAGTTGTTGATGTCTCCTTACTTGCATGTAGTAGAGTTATATCTGATGTTGTTTTACTTTTGACATTAAAAAGCAATTACTTTAGCAAAATTGTAGTTATGACACAATACCTACAACTGATCATACCCTGTTCAAACTTCAAGGTACAAGAGCCTTTGAAAAGACTTTGAAAGTTGGTAGTTTTGTGTGATTTGTTGCCCCCATAGAACAAATTTACCATGAAATCAAATAAAATATCAATAAATCAAAATAAAAATGAATAAATAAACAGGCATCAAAGCAGAGCAAGAGATTTTCAGTATATATCCAACTTGCAATTTTTCAACTTTTAAGTGTCTTAAAAGGCATGAGGCTAAAAGACTTTGGACCATCACTGCCAGGGAAGCATCAATAAAGGTGTGTTCACACCGAAAGTGATGACAATCAAGGTAAAGACGCGATAAACACACTATGGGCCCTGTCGTACACCCGGCGCAAACGCGGTGCGCCAGTGGCGCATGTGTCATTGCTATCTTACACCTGGCGCAAACTTCATTTTTGCCACAAGTGTACAATAGCAAATCCACTTGTGCCGGGTCTGTGTGCCGAGGGGCGGGAGGTCTGAGAATGAAGGCGGAATGGAGGCGTGTC